>CAXIVR010000002.1:90482280-90979780 GCA_964035755.1 Teleogryllus oceanicus | reverse complement strand
CGATCACATGGTGGTCGGAAAGCCGGAAAATAGAAGTGAAAAGTAAGGTTGCAGACGGCAGAACTTATTCAGACTTCAGACAAAAAAATTCCGGGAAACAGAGAGAGTCTGGGAGAATGACTCTGGGAGGCAAAGATTCAAGCACACATTGACAAACCCACTGTGCTAACTATTGCAACCACGAGCAAGCACATCTAACATTTAGCGACATTTGTCGCAGATACGATCCGGGGTCGTGTGAAAGTCTGAAGCGTATCGAATACCCGAGCTACGTGGTAGTCAACATCATGTTACAGAGTTTTGCCGTCGACAACATAATCACCGTTTGTGACTGGTCTATGCTGCTTGAATTGGGCTCGGAAGACGACATTCTTGCACGGTGAACACGCCCTCAATCCGTTTCTACAGAAAACCATCCCAACAGGCCGTCTTCAACATGGCATCGTCGAGGTCCGCGGTCTGCTCTATATATCACGTCCAGTGTAATTGCCGAAGGGTCATGGCAACGGCAAGGTAATGTGTCTCAGCCCTTGCCAATTACTAAATAATTACAATTACGACGGTAGTCGGCCATTATTAGCGGATAATGCGTACATCTAGGAATGTACAAAAAGGTATGTAAATGCATGCGTTTCGTAAGTCTTTTTCCTTTTTAGTTTGTTGCTACGGAGTAGAGACATTTTCTTTTCTGTGTTTTCCTTTCTGCGAATTTTCGACAGAAAAACTCTTATTACAGGGCTCTGATAACGAAAAAGTGGATAAAACCAGTTGCAAAATTTAGAAAAAAAATCCTCTAACACGTGGTACAACCAGACTCCACGTTTTGTGGGTTCTTGATACTGAAAAATCGAATGATGGCAAAACGTCCCTTCGTTCGTTGTTGTTCGTTGTTGTTCGTTCGTTGTCTTCGTTGTCGGTCGGTCGGTCGGTCGGTCGGTCTGGTCGGTCGGTCGGTCGGTCGGTCGGTCGGTCCGCCGGCCGGCCGGCCGGCCTGTCTGCCTCTCTATCTGACCGTCAGTGAACAACACTAGCGGCTAAAACGTTCAGCGGATTTTGTCCAAAATTGATATTCCCCAAACGATCTAACTGGTACCGCGACACCTTGATTTGAAACCGATATTTAAGGTACTTTACATTTTCCGGAAATTGAGAAAATTCAAAATTTTTTCGTCGTCTTTCCTACAACTAAAATATTAAATATAGAGATTTTTTCCCTTCATGAAATCTATTGAGATAGATTTTGAAATAAGGTCATGTACAATTTTTCGAAAATTTGAGTACTTTTCGCGTAATTTTGCGTGAAAATACGGGCGAGAAAGTACGTGCTGTTTTAGCACCACTAGTTACTTTTCGATACTGCTTACGCGTAGAGAGAAAGTTATGTAATACTGTGAGAGAAATGGGGAATTTTCGGCAGAAAAAGTTCATTGCCGGGCCCTGATAACGAGAAAGGGACAAATCCACTTGCTAAATTTAGAAAAATCTTCCAAAATGAGGTGCAGCCCGAATCCATGCTTTGTGGGTCTTGATACCGAAAAATCGGTTGACGGCAAAACGTCTGTCCGTCCATCTGTCTGTGAACAACGCTACCGACTAAACCGTTCAGCGGATTTTGTCCAAAATTGATATTCCCCAATCGATCTGGCTGATGACGTGGCCCTTCAATTTGAAACCGATATTTTAACTTTTGGGGATACTTTACATAAAGCCCGTGGGACATTTTCAACAAAATGGCTCCAAAATTTTTTAATAAACATTGGATAGCGTGAAAGACGTGCAAGAGAATGGCGCAGGTTTCATGTTCGTTAAAAACTCTCAGTTTTCGAAAATTAAAAAAATTCAAAATTTTTTCGGTGTCTTCTTACAATTACAATTATGAAGATAAACATTTTTCAATGAAATATGTTCATGAAATACAGATCTAAAAACAAAGCCATGTTCAATTTTGCGAAAACATTTGTATTTTGTGCAGAATTTTGGGTCAAACATATGCAATTTTTATTGTATTTTAAACCATTTCTTCCCTTAAAACGGAACAATTTTTATTAAATTTAGACCTTAGATAGCGTAAAGGACGCTTAAGAGAATGGTGCAGGTCTCATGTTCGTTGTATCACCACCTTTTTCGATTTTTTAAAAATTATAAATTTTTCGGCATCTTCCTACAACTCCAATTGTGAAGATACATTTTTTTCTTCACGATGTGTTCATCAAAAACAGATCTTCAGACACGATCAGGTTGGATTTTTTGAAAATATGAACATTTTTTTGTGTGTTGACAACAAATAGCGCCCACTCCGAATTTACTGCGCTTCGTAAACGTTAATTGCAGGCAATTGGACACTTCGTAAGTTAAAATTTGTATATTTTTTCATATGTCTTTATTCGTTTCCTAAATTAGAGCTTTTGATATATGTTTACAAATTAATCTTTTGGAAATTATTTAAAACGTATTCGAAATATTTGTAACAAAAATTGCTAATCTTCAGAGAATATCAGATTGGAGAACAACAACGGCTCGGCAATAATGACTCGGGAGCTAATTTCTATGAATTACGTCTTATTGTTGGGACATGATTTACCGGTAAGTAACGCAGTTATAATTGTCAAATTTGGGTTGAAATTTGCTTTAAAATATTTATTTTTTTGCCTAAAATATTCTATAATTTGAAATGAGGTTTACAAAAAATGATGAATGAGATGTGTTAATTCGGAGAGAAATTGTGGTATAAATAGTACTACATAACTATTACTAAATGCGAGAAAGTACGTGCTGTTTCAGCACCACTAGTTCTCTTAATAACCACGTACCTTCTCCTTGACGATGCAATTGTTATGAACATGTGGGTACAAAATCAAAAAATAACTTTGAATTTGCATCATTCCCCGACCCAGGACCACCCAATCCTCCTGAGATCTGTAGAGGCGGCATTATTTCGGGCGGACCACCTGCGTGGGCCACACATCTACTTGTTCTACCAGGGGGTATAAGTCCCCAGGGTTGATCACTAAGCTGTTGCTCTAACCCTAACCACTCGACCACGCACAAGTACGCAGCGCCAGGCTGGTATCCGGATCCCTCCGGAACGCAGTTTGCCTTCACGGCAACCTTCCCATTCAATGCCTAGGTTGGGTCGCCCTGCAAGCTCACAGCTCTTAGCTATCCACGCTAGTACCGGAGTCAAAACAATGGGCCGGGAACAAGTCCCTCCTCTTTGCCCAGAGTATTGGGCCACTGCAACGACGAAGTCGAAAGCTCAGCTGGGGCCACCCGAACTAAGGTTCGAGCGACTCGGAGCCCGCGTCCAGTCCCCTCAATCCTACACGTTCAGACTAACGACGCATCGCCAGAACCTGAGAAACCTGACGGTAGGTATCAGTTTCCCGCCGGATTTTTCTATGTGGGTTCTAGCGCATTCCGAATAATCTCCTTCACCCAATCTTGCCCAAAGGTCGACGAGCCAGGGACCCAACAGGTGGGTTGCCGGACAAGCCCAGCAGCCAGGAGCTTACCATCGCCTACTCACTGCCTCCACCTTGAAGTTAACGGCGTGGATGCCGCCTCGAAACTCAGGTTCCGGGTGATCGTCTACAACTGGTGGGAGACCAGAAATCATGGCTACCTACGTCACCGTGATTCCTCCTTGCGGGGATTATTTCGGGCGAGACTACAACCATTCAACGCACCCAACCCACCTCCTCTGTACTAGGCCTCTGCCCCACATTGTAAATTTTCATATATACCTTCAATCCATTACATAAAATTGGTGGCTCAACGTGGCTGAACGTACCGCTCATCACATAAAATTGGAACATAACAGTGTTTCTTTTTAAACATGTAAAACACTGGGTCATTATAGTAACATTTTACACACAAATTAGGATTTTTGGATGTGTCACTTTTATTGTGCTCCGACGATAGGTTATTGCAACTATTATGTTATCGGGAAACAGAGTTTTAAAAGTACTTCTGGAAAACACGTCGTTCAATGGACGTCAAATTTGTGTTATAATGTTGATTATGTTTATAGTTTTCTTTCATATTCTTAATACGATACTCTTCAGAGATACAGACGGAGCTTGTGTATTAAGTTGTCGTCTGGGTAAACTGCCTTTGAACAGAGGCACTGCGACAGAGAGGTACTTCCGCATGCCGGCGTTGGGAATGACGGCGTGTCTGGGCGAGCGCTTTCGCGGAGGAGGGCCAGGAGCGGGTAGGGAGTGAGCGAGGACAGTGGATACGGAAGTAGCCGAGTGAATGAAGTGAGGGCCCAGAAGAGGGAATGTGTCAGACGGAATAGGAGTGGACGAGGTAGTGGGGGAGAGAATGGGCGAGAGGGTGAGTGAAGGTGTGGGGGAGGAGGTAGGTGAGGGATGTGCGAGGAGCGCAAGAAGGAGTAGACGAGAAGGGAACAGGGGGCTGAGCGAGGGGGTGGAAGAGGAGATGGACGGGGGGGAATGAGGGCGTGAGCAAGGGAGTGGGCGAGGCAATGGAGCGGGTGAAGGCGCGAGCGTGGGCGCGTGTTTTATCGCCCGGCGAGGATCCCCTGCGCCGCCGGGTGAAGCGCCCGCCAGCACTAAACGTTTACGAAGCGGGGGCGGCGGCGGCCTGGCTGCGCTGCGCCGTAAAGCGAAGCGTTGGCGCGCAGCGACGGCTTGATCGCCTGCCTCCCAGGCCGCCCCCCGCCGCTGCGCCGCGCCGTTCCGTTTCCCCATGCGGCCCACAAAGGAGCGCTCAACCCCGTGCCGATGTCGCTTCCACCAAACTCTGATCCTCGGTAGGGAAATACCTACGGATTTTGCCCTTTTCCCGATTATCTCTAATCCAGCTCAGATCTTAGTTAAAGCACTAAGGGTTTGCGTTTGGAAAGAAGTTTGAGCTTTGCTCTCAACCACATTTTCTTATTTTTTGAATGAAAGATAGTGGGCCTTACATGTGTTATAACTTGCTTTTAACCGGTTTTATGGAATAAATACTAAATTTAATAATATCTTAAAATTAAGAGAATGAACGCATATCTGCTTGCATTGCATCATTATTTCATCAAACTAGGTAACTAAATATACCTCCAATGAGCAAAGAGACATTGATGGCAATGAATATGGTGACAATGAATAAGGTGATAATCTTGAGCCGTCATGGCAATACCAGCTCTAACTCCATACGTGATAAGCTATGCATCTATGGATTCTGGAAATGGCGGTGAATTGGGAACTGATCCCCTATTCCAGTGGAAAGATGCGAGTCAGAGTGTTGCAGCAGAGATGGACCTAAGGGCTACTGAGAGATCTTCAGAGGAGTGGGGGGACATTGAGTTCGGCTAGACTCAAGACGGCGGTGTCGTTGCAGAGAGTCACTTCAGGGCTTCTTGGCGCCACTAGATGGATGTCATATACGGAGTCGGCCAAAGAGTGAAGTAGACCGACCAGAAATTAAAAAATAACTATTTCGTAAGAGTTCAAAGAGCGTCTTTTTAGCATTTCAGTTCAAATCAATCTAGAAACACTGTATGGTCAATTTTCTGTTTCTATAGATAGGGTAGTAATCAGAAATCTCTTTTAGTTTCTCATCCTGGAAGATGATACATTTTCATACTCGTTCAAGTGAATTTCTGACACGATTAATACACTTTTTACAAGAGGCCCTGACCAGATAAGATATATACAACAAAAACAAACTCATGTAACTAATTTTTATCCTTATTTTTAGTAACCAGTAGTAGAAAAACTCGGTCGATGCGATGCACTTTAGGTGATTAGTTTCTCTTATTCGCACGGTTCTTGCTGAAGACTGGTTAATGGCATCTTCTCTGCGATAAATTCTGTGCAACCGGGATGAAGGCGGTAAAGAAATTCGAACTCAAGTTGACAAACGAAATACATCGTTTTATGCTATTTTACCAGCCAGGTATAAGCATGTTAAACCTGTTTTCAAACAGATGCGTGCGAGATCTTACCTTGGGGTCCTTTGCGTAGTACAGCTTGTGGCCCTTCAGCTGGAAGTACCGTCGGCGCCACCGGTTGAAGGACCACGTTTGCTTCATCAGGAAACCTTCCTTCGTGGCTGCCTACGGACAGAACAACAGTTTTTCAAAACGAGAATTAACTCTATGAGAACTATAAGATGCTTTCAAACCTTTACTCATGATAATAAACAAAAACGCAAACATGAGAATTCAACGACGTAGACATGCACGCTTTGGAATGCGAACTGACATTTTAAAAAGATTCTTAACTCTTCTGATCTGAGAAGCGGTTTCATTAGCAAGTCGAACATGAAATAAGAGTAAATCGACTATCATTGGTCCAGTGAACTTCACTTGCTTGCATATACGAGAATTTGTTTTCGCGGGTTTCTTCCCTTCTTGGCAGCCCACACTCCATGGTCACTGTTGCCACATTTTCTCTCCCGGTAAGAAGGAAGATTAAAACGGAAGTTAAGCTAATGCTACAGCTATTCTTCAGATGTCATCTCCTCTCATTGTTAGAGGGTTGAAAATCAATATGGAGATTTGTACTTGGTAGCGATAACCCTAAATAAATAGTGAAAGCTGCTAGGCATTCAGATCTAGTAAATGGAGATAGGTTATCTTTTCTTTACATTTCCGTTTTATTTATATTTTCATTTTCACTTTATATATATGTAATGTCTATTTTAACAATTCCATTGTTTACGGAAACCATTTTATAAACAAGTTTGAACACGGAAACATATAGACATTCTTTAATTCAGGGTTGGATGGAGGGATTGATTCTAAATTGTATAGATGTGGTAGATTGTGTGACTGCAGATCAATTCATATAGACTGCAAATTGTATGTGTGTGGATTGTGTTTTGTTTCCAACTATCTGTAACTTTAATGCACATTTATATCACTAATTTTACAGTTGTAAACACCAAAAAATGTTCAATCTACTTATTAATAGAAGTAACTATTATTTACTTTAACAAGGAAAATATCACAATAGACATATTTCATAACGTTTAAATAAAAGTTCAATGAAAAATAATCAACGTCTACTTTACATCATTTCATTCTCGAATGGTAAAAATAATACAAAATTATATATATATATATAATATATATATATATATATATATATATATATATATATATTCCGAAACTTTACGCTAAATGAAGTCTCGAAATTCCACGCACTTGGAGTACGGACATTGGTACGAAGTAAAAAAAATGTGATCTAGATCCGATTAGTAGGGAGGGATGCCAGCGACGCAATCCATTCCGCTTCCGGAGACCGTCGAGACAGGAAGAGGCGACGCCGGCGGCGGCAACGAAGGCGGGCTGAAGAGGGAAGCGGTGGGACGGGGCAGCAAACGACGCCACCCACATTACAAACCCCACGGGAAGAAACGGAGCTCAGCAAACGCGACCCTAATAGACGTTAATCGAACCTTTACACCAACGAGGGCAGGGCAAGAGATGGCAGGCGTGATGGTATAGGTTGTAGACGGTTGGGCAAATGACTGGTGAAATCGAGTGTGGGAGTCGGTAGAAGGCAAGGCACACGAAGGAAAACTACTAAAATGAGGCAAGTAAGTTGACATCCGGAGAATGCCGAGAAGGAATGTAATTGTGAAAGGCACAATGGTGGACACGTTGCAGGGTTACAATACGTAGTCGATGAAAATTGTTTTTTTGAGGTATTGTCGATGCAGTGGCGACGCGGAGATGTGAGTGAGAGTAATGAGGTGGGGAATGATACGACATGGAAGTGATAATGTGGTGGTGATAATGCGGGGTGATGGTGTTGTAGTGGCGGTTGAGGTGATGTTAGTGGTGTGGTGGTGGTTAATATTAGAAGTAGAGCAGGTTAGTTGACGAGAGTCGTGAAGTGGAAGACGAAGATAATTAAGATGTCCGACTGTTAGGTATTCAGTGCCAGGCAAGTATCATACATGATACTCCACATGGTAGTAACATCGATCGATGATACAAAGATCGAAGATAAGAGATCGTTGCCGCATCAGCGATGTTATCAAAATATCAGGTTTTTGTGGTTGTTGACAGGTGTTTGTTGCAATGGGAGTTTTGATTGATACGAGTCTTTTGCACTAAAACAGGATATGCAAGGAATTCGTATTTGACTTATTGAAGTGTCAGAAACGCCAGACGCGGCAGTGGCAGTACAAGAAGAGATGTACGTATCTATAGTGTATATTTACTTATCTATCAAACCTTCACAGTATTAAGATAGGGTCAACTTTAATTTGTGTTGGGAAAACGCCGGGAACAGAAACTTCACTCTTCGATTGTGTAACTCTACCAAGTTCTTTGCCCCCAGCATATTTATTTCCACTATTACAATGATCCGACCTGAAGTGCGTTGGATTCCAAAAATTTATTAACTAGACGATCATCAATTCTTCTGGTAGCTCTTGTAAAAATAGTTTTAATCTATCAATTTTAGCATTATTTATAATCCACTAATTATATTTCTATTTAATCTTTGGTTAACTGGTCTAATTACAATTTTGGAGCTCGAATTGGGTTCTTACAAAACAATGATTGATTTGGTTGAAGCATAAGTCGGTTGTGTTTTTGTCGGAAGTTTATTCAACATGCGAGATTGACATAAAGAGAGGTTTATCATTAGCAAAATGTAATGCTGCCTATCCACCTGCAAACGCTGGGTAAATTTCTCGATTTCGCCTGCAGAAATTTTCTGGTTCGGAATTTAGTAAGTCGTCAGGCCATATTTGAAGCGGATTTTCATACAGAAAAGGTCTTCGACAGTGTTTGATAGAGAGTGGAAAAGATGAAATTTTGAAGGCGCAAGATTAGGGTAATTATCTGAGTGTAGAGTAACGTCAAAACACAACTGAATAATTTGTTTTATCAGGTTAGCAATGAGCGGGCTGGCCTTATCGAGCAGAAGAATCACTTCACGGTTGGTCGCTTTGGGAGGGGGGGATTGCGCTACAAAACGTCTTAGTTGTAGGTAATGAAATTCAACAGTAATCGTTACAACTTTGGGAAGCAATTTGTAGACCAACACACCTTTTCGTCCCACCAAAGCACGACGAATTTTATGTCATTGGACTCTGTACGGAGATTTGTTTTTTGTTAGAACGCGATTTTCTTTTGCTTAGATCGACATAAAGACACCATTTTTCATCACCAGTAAAGATGCTGGATAGGAATGGTCTACGTTCTTCACGAGTCAGTCGAGCTGCAAAGTTGCACATAAAGAAAGCCATCCTCTAATTTGGGACTTTGACTTAGAGCATGAGGTACTCATACATTAGGGTTTTGAACACTGTCCATTGAACGCAGATATCACAGATGGTTGAATGGTCATATAATCATACTTCATCGCCTACGGTCATAAATCATCACGTTCAAAATTCTCCGAAGTATATTTCTTCACTAATATTTTCTTTAAGGCTGATACTGAGTAACTACGTCTCCACTTGTGCATCACGACCACACTCAGAAACTTTCCATCAAAGTCCAACCGTTCAACACGTGTTACATATCTAATCACCTAAAGTATGTGTTAGCTTCAGAGTGTCGACGCCTTTACGCATCCGTTCACTACCGAATATTGTTTGCTTGTCTTTATAATTCTCAGTTGCCCTATAACGTTTTCGGGCAGGCGACCATAATCGTTGCAACGAAGGAATGAATTTAAGGAAGGATGGCGCTTTAAATTAACTGACGTGCGCACTACTTCGCATTCGCGATCTAACATTGGCATTATGCCAGCCAAGTATCATTATGCACCACTTCACCTCCCCTATTACCTATATCGTGTATAAAATTTGAATAAAATATTGTTAATGAATATTTTACTAGAATGTTACAAAATTTTCTTCTAACCATAGAACTTCGATGTCCATGTATTATAATTGATTTATAAATATCACAATTTATGAAATTATATAACAATCGATTTAAACCAGAGGCACCGTAACAAATTTCTTCCGTCCGCCACAAAAAACGGTGGGTTGAGCTTTCGTGATATGCGTCCAGACAACGAGCGATTGAAAACACACAAAGGCGAAAGCCCCGAAAGGCGTCACGTGACAGCGCGTTAATATATTCATAGTGAAAGTGTGGCTTAAGGGACGCGAGTGACGGGAACGGCAGCGGCAGCAAGGCGCGGATTAGGACTCCGCGAGCTGCAGAAGAGCAGGCGACGAAGGCGGCGGCAATGGCAGCAGGAACGACGCGCCGGGCAGGGCGAAGGGTCGGGGAGGGGGACAGGGCGGTGGCGCCGTCGGCAAAATCTGGGGCGCGTGGGGCGTCAGCGCGCCGGGCGGGCGGTGGGCGAGCGGGAGCGGGAGGGGGCAGGGGGGCGGAAGAGGCGGAGGGGCGCGGCCGCGAACGGAGCGGTGAGGCCCTCACGAACTGGGGCAGCCTGACGCCCACGCGCCCGACGCGCCGCCCGCCCGCCCGCAGCCCGGCAACGACGCGCTCAGAAAACGGCACGTCCACTTGTTTAGGCGAGGTGCGCCAGGGCAAACCCACGAGTGTGTTTGCACGCCGCTCGGGAGAGGCACGGAGGGCCCGGCTGAACGCGGGACGACGCGCGCCACTACGTGGCGTCCACACTCCCCGCTCCCAACTTGAGGTCGGGTCGAAAGTATCGCAATAATAGCATTAACTACTTTCCGCAAAATAAATGTTCGTCTATAAACGAAGTATTCGCATAAAAATTGCGTTCATGCCCATACGTAAAGATTCAAACATTATTTCTTTAATTATTTTAAAAATAAAAATATATTTTCAACTGAAACGCAAGTGATTTATTCCTTCAAAGTGTGCGATATATTTGTATAATTTATTAACAAATGCAAAATAATGAACTAACTTCATATCTAGTACATCATTGTCCAATATCTGAAAATCGGGATTCACTGCCTTGTAGTACCTAGTACTTCGCCTCTTCAAAACATTCGCATACTGAGAAGCCTTCAACGCGTTATTAGGCTTATTATTCTAGTACACAGAATAACTATGACTTTAAATTTCGAGATTTGCCAGTGACCCGTTGAAAAAATACTCGTTTGAAAGTTCGTGAAATCTTCATTTATTGGATAAATATATGAAGTACATTTTCTATCTTCAGTTTTCTATTCAGAATTGAAATGATGAAGGCGTTGTCATTGTCAACAATACTATTGTTGACAATGACAACGCCTTCAATCATTTCAATTATGTAAATGTCAACTACAACTCACCACTGAATCAATTTTCTATTCAGATACATCATAACAGCACACCCTTTTATACATTGTCACGAATCAAGATAACGCACACCTTCCCTTCCCCGCTCTAAGGGGAAATGGTCTTTCTCACATTATAATCACATGCTCTAGCATATGAATATGACCATTACAAAGAGGCACATGCCAATGACAAGACCGGGCATGCTGTCTGCAGCAACAAGTCGGGAACGGTCTTATCTCAACAGCAACGCACGGCATTTGGCATAAATTGCAACTTTTTATTTTTTCACAAATGAATCGTATACTCAGTTCATAACCCCGTGAAAATGTGCAAATGGTGTTTGAGATATCGCGCGGCATAAACTTCCTCCATTTAGTGGATTCAGAGTGGAATGCAGGTCGTCCGAGAATAATAGAATGCAAATGCACGTATTATCCCTCGAATGTGTGCATGCAAATACAGACAAAAATGTTCAAGCAAAATGTAAACGCTGAACAAAAAAGTAACATTTCAGAAAAACGAAATGTACACGCACTATCACGTAACATCAATTTAATGTAAATCTAATATACAAACAAATATTTCCTTGACCGTATTAACTCCTAGACACTCGCCGACAGTTTGCGTATTAATGTTCGTTACAAAAATAACTATGAAATACTGCCGATTTTCTGTGGGTATCCAATGCCCAAAATTTCTTGCGAAACCTGAATCTCACACGTCCAAAAATAGCAGGATAGTGTAGCCCCCGAGCATATAATAATAATTCCTCTAGCAGACAACAAAAATTAGATTTAGGTATTTTTTGAGCACAGATAAACATTTGAGTGAAAGAGTCCTCCAGCGTTCAAACTCCCCTAGGTGTACTTCATGTTCCAAGTAGAAAAATATTGGAAAAACAAATGAATAATTATTTGCTTTTTAAGAGAGGATCTTCAAAAAGAGAAGTACAACACACGTTCATTATTTTGATTCAGATTACTATTTGATTTTCCCAGTTTGTTCCAATTACTTGTATTTACTTATATACTTATTTCTCATAATAGTTAATTAGGATGCATATAAAAAAAAATACCAACACAAACATACATATGTTAGACTAAATCCAATCTTGCTCGCCAAAGATAAATACAAAATGTTGCTGGCTGTTTATATGCCATGCCTCATTTTTTCTCGCAAGAGTTTAAACGCGCCATACAACTCTATCAAGTGTTTTATTAAGTTCATAGTTGGGAATGGAAAATTAGGATGAGGGAGGATCTGCTAGGCTTAGGGAAGGAACAGGGATAACTCAATCACGCAACTAAATAAATTAATGTTCTACGCTTATTGAAATGTATATTTGCGCGCAAGGGGAGCGAATCTTCCCAAGTACGTTATAGTATTACACCAGCAGGGAATTGACTCGCCTCAGAGCGGGCACCTTGGCTTTTTGGCTCTATTTCCGAGACTTGGAGCCGTCTATTCTTTCTATTCGCAGGAAGTCACACGCCACGTTTGGCGCACGTGCGACATACCATATTCACACTCGACCAACTGGGGTAAAATTCCAGGAATTTTGGACTGGTGCGATATCAAATAAATTACATTATTTCTTAAAGGCGTTTTGTCATCGTAACAAGTGTCAAATACATCAAAAATATTCTGGGAACAGTTTTGACCTTCTGTACTTCCAAGGCATCAGGCCAAAGACAGGCCATTCAGCAGAACAACAGACCGCATACTACGCACGAACACAATGTCCAACAATGGCCACCCAGATCGTCGGTCCCTTGAAAATGCTAAAACTAAGAGCGCAAGGATATGACGATTCATCAGAAAATACTGAGATCTTTTCGAAGATGGAGAATGTGTCACTGGCTACTCACAGCATTCGAGCGTCATATGATGCAATTCCTCGTCGAATATAGTAGGTTATTAATGATAAATTTAGCCACTTGAAGTTCTGAAAATATTGACATCTCTCAGTGCTACAATAGTTAAACTTCCACTTTCTCAACATCATTCAATTACGTGTCCCGTAAAAATGAAAGTCTGAGTTGAATTTTTTTGCAGGGTTCTAATTTCTCTATGCATTTTTACTGTTTTATGTACAGAATACTTCCTAAATTTTCAAACATTCTATGCTATAATTTCCTTTGACATATTAAAAACAGCATTAAGACATCCACAAATTTACCAAATGACTTAACCTGTTCAAAGTTATCACTCGAACGTTAATCGATTGGTTTTCTCTACACTCATTTCGAAGAACGCACACTGGACACCCACTATCCATCGGCACTTTCGTCCGCTCATCGAGCACTCGCATAGTCATCCATCGGTCGGTCGGCTGTTGGTTCATCGGTCGATCGGCTCGTCCGTACGCCTGCACACACTCCTCTCGCGATCTCTTCGAGACACCCACAAGGTCCGCCTCCGGCCCGGGTTCGACACTCCAAGCCCGCGATGTTCATCTTTTCAAACGAATCCCATTTCGCCCGAAAATCCATACGCCCGCGGCGACGGTCCCCGCTCATCCCCCTCTCAGCCGTTTGGAAATTAAAGCTGCCACAGCTAATTAATCGGGCCTCCCATCTGTGCGCGGCGAAACGGGGGGAAGGGAGGATATGCAGGCACGGAGGGAAATGGAAACAGGCGGGGCGAACGTGCCATGTTCATACAAGCAGCTCTGGACAGGAAAAGAGATGAACTGAAGTGATGAAGAACAGGATACCTGGGAAGCGCAATATTTCAGTGATTGATAGTTCTTGGACTAATAATCTTAGCTAGAAGTAAAAGGATAGTAGTAGGAGTATCAAAAGGAAGGTAGTAGGAGAATCAAGGTCGAGAAATCCTAATAGGTGAGAAAAAGGATGATGAGTTGAAGAGATCCTTATTTTACCATTAAAATCGAACCCGCACACTCGTATCACGATTACGGGTCACTGCTGAATGGTAAAGATCGAACATAAACATTGCATTTTGCTTCGTTTCATTGGTCTACTAAATCAACGATCGACGTAAGAAGTAGTAGGTTTTCTCTCGCACAGTATTCGCACCAAAGCGAGAGGCATCGAGGTGAAGAAATAATTTCTCAAGAAAAGACATGCATTTACACATTAGAATTTAAAATTACTGATAATCGAAAATTCTCTTGTCGTAATAGTTACGTTAGATTATTCTTCATTCTCCACAAGAATAAATCCTCAATAATTATAATATTTTAATTATTAAAAAATGTAAAAAGGAGCATAAATGTTTCAAAATAGTTTGGTACTACAAAAACTATTTTTGACACGAGTATATTTTAAATATCATTACAACTCTTCAAATTATCCGACCACTGAAGGCACAGAATGTATTGATTACGTGAAAGCATTGCTAAGGTCTTTTCGCACTATATCCAGTTTTGTTTCATTATTCGGAAACATCCGTTCAAAATATACCCGATATTGCATGGCCAAAGGACCGCATCCTAAATTTTCTCTTTCGAACGGTGTGATTTTTAGTCACCAATATCTACAATCCCAAATTTCTGTTCACGATAAAAATACAATACAAAATATTTACTGAGTATTTCAATCCAATTTTTCTAACTCTTGTTTTTGTAACTCTGTTCGTATTGGTTAGTGGGACGAACGGAGAAGGAAGCCTTCAGAGGAAGGCAGTGCTGCGGCTAGCCTGTGCACAAGCTGTCTTCGAAAGTTTACAAAAACAAGAGCAGCTGATGGAGCAGGGTCGGCGCCAGCTGTGCTTTCTTAAGCAACTTCCAACTGATCCAGCTGATCGACGCCTCCTCTTTAAGCCGCACGATCCGAAGTCGCCAGAAGGTTTAACGCAGGGTTCGACAACCTCTCTCCACCAATGCTCCTTAACTTAAAAGTATTTTGAGAGAGACTTCACTTCATTCCAACAAATGGTTATGCAAAACAGTGTACGTAAACAAAAAAAAAAAAAAACCTTTCGGTCGTTAAATAAAGAGTGTGTTACGTTACTAACGTCTAAATCTTGATAAAAATCGACATCATTAACATATTATTTAAAAAGGTTTGGAATTTTGATATTGAAGATTTTTACCATTTCAATAAGGTTTGTTCACACATGAACAGTAAATGTATTTTCCAAAATAAAATTGTATTATTGATTAATTTATTGTTCCGATAATGGTTTCGCCTATGAATAACTTCGACACACAGTAAGCTTTTGATGCAGCATTCCAAACATTTGCAAAGACCCAACACAGGCCCCTGTGATACATGGCGTGTTGTATGCGACATGAAAGTCGCAACTGCCCGCCCTTGTTTTAACACGTCACTCAGGACGCTTGCACGATTTATCTTCGTGTGAGGGGAGATTGCATTTTCACTTTTAGATACTAAATCACGTGAGGTAATCAGTATTATTAAAAGAAAAATGCTATGTTGACTCCGAAATTGATATTCATTGCGAGACCTAAACATTTCTGACATTATTGATGAAACGAAGTAAAGATTTTCAACCCACAATTTTCTAAATGAATATGGATTGAAAGTATACCACAGTAAAGATATCGTCGCAAGAGCATTCAATACTTAAGATAATAATAACTCCCTCACATATTCTGATATAATTATTTCTGAAATAAATTACAATTATTTGAGCATGCTTAAAATAGCCGAGAGTGCAAAAAATTACATTCAGGAAAAATTATTTATTACAAAAGAATCCCAATATAGAACGTAGGTACGAAATATCCAGTTAGCATCTTAACGAGCCTAATAAGTATTACCATATAATTCGCATTTCAATAAAAATAAACTTGTGGTGCTATATCACTCAGAATTTCTTGTACTATTTACAACGGTTATGTAAAATGATGATAATTATGTATCAAAGTATGTTCTTGAAATATTTAACATTTCATGGGTAGATCCCTCATTATCAAACTGCTTGAAACACAGCAGCCTCTGCCTATAATTTAGTAACTTCTAAACCCCATTTCATAAGTAAAATTGTTAATGTTGTGGCTTCATGGCCAATAGTGTGCTTAGCACCGCTAAATCTACTTATTTCGATCACTCTCAACAGCATTCATTGCCATAGTAACAATGTTTGAAAGTCTGTGCGGCTTTAGAAAAGTTCATCATCGTTTTCATTAATGAACAAATACCTCAAAATTAACATAACTAACCTTACAGAAAAGTTTGTAGAATAAGATATCTGTAGTTTTTTGCTTGTAAAAATTTTATGAAGTGCTACCTTGTGAATTATACCATTGTATCATGAATTCATCCAATGGATACGTCCGTCGCCAATTATCCGTGAAAATTAAAAGGCCCTAAAACACGTTTTCCTCCATCGTATTTCAAATGTCGTCTCCACACTTTCTTCTCACAACTTACGAATTACGTAGATGGGATTTTCATTGAAATCTTGGCAATGAAATGCACAAATATTGATTTTTACTTCTTCTTTACTACGTGCGTACATAGGAAAGAGAATTCTGCAGGGAAAAATCTCGTATTGTGAGGGCACTGATATCGCACAATACGTTGTACCATTCTTCTTGGGGCTCGGCAGAGGCAGCGTTGTCGCGCTTTGCTGCCCTTGCCACGGGCGTACTGCATGGTCTTTCGTGGGCAATCTAAAATGAAAACCAGATATCAGACATAAACTGTTATTATTTTTCACCCCGATACCTATACTTCCTGGATACTTTTAATGATATATTTTGATGATGAGCATCATTAATACGTTGAAGAAACGCTCAACTGATAGAACACTCTATCCCCTTCATTTATTCACTCTGAGTCTGAGGCAACACGCACAGATTGGATCACTGAAAAAGCTGCTGATATTGTCTGTTACTAGTGTCATCACTTGTCACTCAAACGTCAAACACAACTTGTAATAATGCTACAACAGAACGTGCATCAGGTCGTACAATTTAGCGGCTAGTGTTGTTCAGACAGATGGACGGACAGATTATTTTATATAATCCAATTTTTCGGTATCAAGGATCCACCAAACGTGATTTCTAACCACACAACGTTTTAGAGGAAGTAATTTATTACATACAGGAAAGAGATTAATCCATTATTTCGTTACCAGGGTCCAGCAATACGTTTTACTGACGAAAATTTGCCGTTTTCCCCCCCGCAGTATTACAATACTTTATACTGTGTAAGTAGGTGAAAAATTAAAAACTGGATCTTTACATAAGGTCATGAACAATTTTCTGAAACTTCTAGAAGCTTCCGCTATTTTTTGACTGAAGTAAAGGCAGTTTAAAATTCTTTGAGTTTGGAATGTTTTTTTTTCTTAAAAGCAGCAAAGATTTTTTTAAAATTAATTTTTCCCTCGGATAGACAAAGAACCTCTAAAATAAAAAAAATGTCGCGGGCCTCATTTTAAAAAATTACAAAACTTACAAATAATGCGAGAAATTATGTGCTGTAGTAGCACCACTAGTTTTACGGGAAGTATTTATAAATCAACATCGGGACGCAAAGTGTCTACTTTGTAGAAAAACTCTGAGGCCTTTTTCTCTACAGAGAGAACCGCACCGCTGCTGCCTGTCGTCGACCCGATTCCATAGGCTGAGCGGTCCCAGGCATTTGCTGAAACCGGCGGTCAGCGGCCGGCGTCCCTGTGGACGGGCCATCTTGCGTATAAATTCCGGGCCAATCTCACGCACGTCGAGCACTGGGAGGGGGCGGGGTGAGGGAGTGAAAGGGGGAGGAAGGGAGCTGCGATCCCGGACCGAGCAGGGAGCGAGGAGGGCCGGGGGCCGAGGCCGTGGCCAGGCATTGTAGCCGGTGATCGACCGCGCTCCGCCTCCGCCGCCATCGACCCGTACCGAGACAAATGACGGCCCCCAGCGCACCGCCGCCGGCAAAGGCCTGCGTGAAATACTACCCGACTTCGGGGTTTTGTTGCGAGTTTATACATGGGATGGGCTTCCACCTCTCTTTTTCGCTAGAGGGCCCGTCAGCCAGTCTGCCAGAGCCACGCTGCTCTTCCTATCTTTTCTGGAGCTGTTCCTGCGTCGCCGCCGATAGGGTTCCCGCGCCTCTCGCAATGAAAAAAAACTCTTTTCTTCCCCACCTACTTTTGTGGGTGATGATGCAACCATTCTTCCTCTTCTCTCTTCCATGTTTCGAATGTGCAGTAACATGTTGCCACCTACAAACTCAGGACAATATTCTTAGGGTCATCACAATATTGTTCATAGCAATGAAAGATAGTGGATGAAGCGAAAACAGGGGATAAACCTAGTCCATTTGTATGATACTGGACAATAAAAACTAATTCGTAGCAGAGACCCACATTTCCGTTATAGCTGAAGGCTATAGACGAACAATAATACGAGTGAATTAAACGTGCGTTTCTCCTGCTAGGTCGCAACCATAAAATGTATCTTGTTGATGCGGAAGGAGTGCGCAACATTAGCTGACAGCTTTAGTTTTAAACAATAATAAAATAATTTTAGGAGAACAGCATCTATTAAAAACGTTTTACTTGCATGCCTGTATTTAATGGTTATTTATTACATCTTATTACAATACGAGGATGGAGAATTATCAAACGAAGACATTACGCCCAATTTCATAACTTCCACTATTGTCATATGATGTTACGATATGAATATCGTACAACCTTTTTTCCATTACATAGCACTGCTTATTTACTACTTCAGCACGGTAAACTACTACTATAGATTCCAATGATGGCCCCATTTGTTGCTATTGTGTGATATCACACAAAAAGCGCGAGTAAATGTCATATTGGTAAGCAAAAAACCAACGACTTAGAATATACTACATAGACTGGCTGAGGCGCCATCTTTGCAGCAAATTGAATGACGAGCCGCCATGTTTTAAACAGTCAAACCCGGTGGGGGCCCGGGTGGTTGCACGTAGAAAGCCTATAGCAATGAGTTTCACGACTTTAAAAATTGTCGTAAGTTAACGAATTGAGAAATGAAAAAAAAATTAATTACTTCCTTAACCGGGCGTTGTAATAAATAAAACGAAACAAATAAGCGAACAAATAAAACAAAACCTTGCACGACTGCTGATATTAACCTACAATACTTACAGCAAACGATGTCATGTTGGTGAGAATGAAGGAAGAGGGTTTGAAAGAAATGTACATAATTGTTTTCAGTAAACACTTTAATATTCTACTGTCCTTTGAATTGTATTAGTTTTGTAAACATTTATTTATTTATTTTACGTCAAAAAAAACAGTTAAAAAACTGCGTATGACGTGCTATGGGAAAAGTGAATTGTGTGCACATTTTCAAAATTCTGTGATCCCTACACTAAGTCATATACTACTTAAATTTTGAAAGGGAGAAAAAAAACAAAAACTCCCATGTAGTAAAATCTATTTTCAAAAATAAATAAGCAATAAAATTTTGAAAGGGAGAAAAAAAAACAAAAACTCTCATGTAGTAAAATCTATTTTCAAAACATTTGTCTTACATGTTTTCCCCTTATGTCGAAGGATTTTGTCTTGCACAAGTGGTTCATTCTGCAACTCAAATAATGTTTGAGAATCAGTTTCACTAATGACACATGGTGAGATTCTTCTCCAAATTCTGTTGCAGTCATTATATGGTCACTCTGTACAAATAAAGAATGCCCTACAAGTTGCAAAATTTGAGTTTGAAATTTCAATACGACATTCTTTGGACATTTGAGTAGCAAATGTTCCTCCTTCTAAAATACTTCTCCACAACCTGTAGAAGCCTAACAACATTATCAGAAGGGTTTATTAAACTATCTTTCACATCTCTTATTTTAATTAAACCCTTTCTCAGCAGTTTTGGTGCAAATAATAAGAGATGAAGCCAGAAGACGCCTTTCGCTATTTGTTCGATACATAAACTTCTCCTGAAAGTGAGAAGAAAACAAGTAACTTGCTGGCGCCCATTTATCCCTTCTCATATTTACAACCCATCGTTTCGTAAGTTCCTTGTTCTTCAATGGGAATCTACAATAATTAAATACAACAATTAGTGGTATCAGATTTTTATGGCATGCGTACATCAAAGACAAAAGTAGAAAACAGTTCAATGAAAGCACTTACTTGCAAAACGAAATGTTTATGGTTTGATTACTCCTGTTTGTGCAGTTATACGCCGAACAAACTGAAGGCATTATGCTCAGTCACTATTACAATTATAATAAATGTGATCGAAAGTAAAACGACACACGAAGAGCGTCTGGTATCACAAACACGTTCAGTATCACAGTATCGCATGCCCGACTCACCAATGTTTTGATCTGTAGAAAACATGGCGGCCCTAGTACGAGAGCGTCCACCAAGCGCGCTGAAACCACAGACTCAGCCACTCTAGAGTATATTCTATCTCGTTGCAAAAAACTCTTACTGCCCAGCATGGAAACTTCGAACTGATTACACTACGCTCTGGTGGTATTGAGAAACTACAAATATTACCGATTTATCTTCGATAAATCGCATGAGCCACATTATCAGGTAGAAGAACAGTCACATACAAAAGCCTGAGAAAACAATTTGACTGAGTAGTTTCAGGTCTCCGAGATTTAACATCCTGGGTGGAATTGCACATGGAACAGCAATTAATGAATGTGTACCGGAAGACACCAATACTTACGACATTATTCAATCGTTAGGTCTAGCTGTCTATGACCGCGTGCATTACCACTCCTCGCTATTTCACCATCCACTCGCACGTAGCTGAATTTCCTCGTGTTGCAATCGCGCTGTTTAGCGGAGCCTTGCGAACCCGAGTCTTCTTTGCCATCGCGGGGGATACACGGCTCTCTCAATCTCGAGGAAGGAGGCGCGGGCGAGACAAAAAAGGCCGTAGGGACGGCAGTCTCCTTCTAAGCAGTGCACGGGTGAACGCGCGTTTTTCGCGCTCTCGGGCATCGGCCTCGGCAGCGCACGAGAAGCTAGGGCGAGGGGGAAGGGGGATTAGGGGGGAGTCGGCAAAAACCCAACCATGCGTCTCTGCCACCCGTTGCAGAGCATGGGACGTCGCGCTGTAGCCTGGTTGCGAGTTGGGGAGCAGCACTGGCAAATATTGCAACGTCCGGCGATTCTGGCACCGCAATCCCTTGAAACAAATCATGTCTAAAATTTTGTGACAATACTAAAATGAATTCTTTGATAGATAAATTAAAAGTGAGACCACGCACGTCGAAAGCAAACATCCCACAATCACAGACCATGAAAGGGCCAGCGCTGCTCACGTTTATCGCGCTTTCAATTAAACTCACTATAGACCAACTTTCAATCAAAAAATAATCCAATCAAATAATTTTTCTTTGATCGAGAGTTTTTAAATACACTTTATTGAACTCTAACAACATAAATAATGCTTCCAAGCAAACTTTCTTCAGTTTACGAAATTACAAAGAAATGGGAAGTATCCACAGCTCCAAGAACAAGTTTGCAAGAACAAGTTTGCAAATGTTTATTAAATGAATGCCAATTAATTCTTTACTGACCATGTCTCTCTGACAATTTTGAATATTAAAATATAAATCACAACACTGGGACGAGTACATTCAATATCTTCTAAAAATAAGTATAATTAACAGAATGTGTATACTTCATTAAGTTAACAAATTATACAAAGTATTTTATTAATAACATCATTTTCTCTTTGCAACCTGCTGTTCATTTGGAAAACACCCCTCGAAAACTCCCGCTCTAAATATGTTAAATCAAAACTGCGTTCACATCACACATACCTTTGTACTCTGCGAACTCTACCAACTCACAGGCAAACATTGTATCATTCTAATATTTCCGGCATACGCCCGGATGCACGGTTAGATCGAAAAGGACAAGAGCCTTCTCTTCCGGCCTGGTTACAATTTCCGTAGGGTCATTCTGACTGTATGTATGAGAAACGTTTTCTGTTTTGTGATTTCAGGCGAATAAACAAGATGTGGCGAAAAAGACAACATGTGGGTGAAATAATGTTGCTTAATACACACACACAAAATTTCTTATTAACATAACAACCGTATGGAAAGCGAACTATCAAAATTAATTCGAAGTCGAAGTTGATGAAAACTTTGCACCATTAGACTTTCCTGTCCGTAGTAAAAGCTTCATCTATTGCTATCCTGGACCGCAGATTTGCAGCCAAACTAAGAGCAGCACTCTCCTCAAAGTGTTCAACGCTGGCGATTACCAAAGTTTCTCGGAAATTAAGGTCAAAGGTCACGAAATGCCGCGTCAGTGATACTTTTCACACCTTTAGGTGAAAATGATTTTTGTCGCCGACGCGCACTTTCCGCTACTGAGATAACTGAAGCAGGCACGCCAGACTGAAAATATCGCGCATCTTCACGTAGGGTACCTGCAGTAGACAGTGCGCTTTTTTTGAAAATACTTCTTTCTATAAAAAAAGATCTAATAAAATTGAAGAAAATTGCAAGAACAAAAACATTTTTTGTGAAAATAGCTACATTAGAAAACCATGTAATATAGTTATAAATACGTAAAAATATGTAATGAAAAATTTGATATTGTGTTAGGACGGCGATGATTCGCGAAGAATACAAATTTGAGAGCGACAAGTAGAAAAAAAAGGAATTACATAAAAATCCGGTCTCTAGTCATCAATGAAGATGTCTCTGTGGATCACACGATCAGAGCAACACACTTCAGGAAATACTGACAGAATAATGGAAAAAAACTCAAATCTTCCAGGGGTGCTCCGCGAAAACACTGATGGTATGCACGTTGATATTTTCTTCTGCAATATGACAGATATTACCAGTATGACTAAAGATGATGCCTACACTGCTTCCAACATCCTCTTGCCAGTACCAGCGTATTATTATTTCGTCTCAAGGGCTATTTATGTGATCGCGATGGATTCGCCCGGAACTCCTAGCGTAACAATCTCCTGCCAACGAAAAGCCTTGCGTGTAAATCCAGCAAAAACAAACACGCGCACAAGTCGAAATAGACATCGACACAGTGGCTCCGAACGTCGGTCGCGGCGCGATGCGCGTCTGCCCCAAGCAAGGAGTTTGCCACGCTCAGAGATGATTTGCAATGATAGTGGGATTATCCCATTTCCTCATTTAACATCATTATTATTCATGTCACCACCATTCTTTCACTTCTTCATGCATCCATTTTATTAAATGTTTAGAAGAACCGAATCAAAATGAATATCAGCAAAGTATGTTCGTTTTTAAAACTTGTCGCGATCCTCTCGTTATCGTAAACTGTACAATGAAACGTACAATTTCAAAACATACATGTGTATGACTGAATTAGTACTTACATATGCTTTTCTTTTTTATATTGTTTTCAGAGAAATTTTCGAAAACACGTCAATGTAATGCATATCCAGGGGAGAAAACATTTAGCTACTGCAGGAAGGATCAGCTACCTAAGGGAGAAAACATTTACCTGCTCGTGGATACGTGATGCAGAGAAAACACGTGTATTCCAACAGCAGGTAACAAACTCTGCAGCTATTTTTTTCGGTACTTGATATAAACTTGTTATTTCTTTTATTGTCTTTCTTACAGAAAAGAAACTATTTTCGGAGATTTCAATAACAAGACAATATATTATGTTAACAATACATGCTGACACAATAATTCACAGGAGAATTGCGTAAATACGGTTATGAAACTACTCAAAGAAAAACCATGCCGTCAACACCAAAACGCGTTAAAAAGAGAAGCAGTAAGGTAGCATAATAACAGTACGCTTATTTACCAGTTTAATGTTTACGCGGGGATAGAACTCCATTAATAAGCGGATTTTAATATTTTTGAGAAAAAAAAATTAAATAAAAAATCCATAACAGTTTTTGGGAAAATTAAAATATTCCTATCAAATTCGCGGGTCCTTAAGCTGGGCCACATCAACTGAAGAAAGCCTATTTAGGCCAAAAGCTGTGAACGCTCAAGGTTTGTTCGCATGGTTGAACTATTGCACCAATTCATTGTTTATCAACATTTGTAACCCATTATCAGTCATAAATTACTGTGAGATCAAGGAAGGATTATACCCTTTAAAGCAAAAGAACAGTAGCTTAACTCACGGTATATTTATGAAAGTTGTCGTTAAACACGCCAAATTATACAAACGTCTTTCGAAGCTAAAAATTAAAGTACTAAAAGATACGTGTGTGACCTAATATACATCTCAGTTCCACGTTAATAACAGAATCAGTTTACTGTCCTTATGAGCAATGCAATGAATTATTAGATATGCAGAACAATATAAAATGAAACAACTAGGATAATTCTGGTGATGTTGGGGCGGAACAGAGCAAAATAGATCCTACAGAACGGAATGAAACATCACAAAGGAAATGGTACCAAATGAGAGGGTAGGAATCGCTATGGTGGCTCTGGGGAGGATGGGATAGGTCGGCAAGAGACAATAAAAACGAGAAACACTGGAAAATGTAATGAAGAAACGTAGAAAAAACGAAATTAGCATGAGGCATCACAAAAGAACAGGATACCTTTGGTGAAAGGATGAAGACAGAAGGAGAAGGTTCCCTACAGCAGAATAGGACCTGAAGTCGTCGAACAGGGCTCGACCGCTCGGGGCAGAGAAAGATATTGGGTGAAGAAAGGCCTGGTTCAATAAACCGGAAAGGTGAGAGGCACAAGGCGGAAGATGAGCGCCCCCTCCCCAATTTTAACGAACCGGAACGCTCTAAGCGCTGCCGTTCCGCTCTGAATCGTCCCGCCCTGCTGCGGATGCTGCCGCCTAGTTGGTCCTTATGCTTCAACTTGACGCATCGTCAGGGACGTAAAGGCGTTAAGATCAAATAAGATTTCTTCTGAAACTGACAATTTGTGCTTAACACATTCCGGAAGGTGGCGCGAAAGATTTTCGAATCATAATTTTCGTACGTTAATGAAGTGAAATAAAAATATGAACGTCTAAAACCGTAACTTCAACACCGCCAGCTGCCCCGTACAAAAGGCAATACGTATCGTCGGAAAAACCTTGACCACTTGCGTATGACAAGCGTGTATTACGAAACGGACAAGTATTACGAAACACGCGGAAGTTGCAACGGCAAAGAAAGAATGTTGAATGTTCAGAACCAAAATGTTTAATGAGATTTTGGCACCCCACAAATAAGATGGAAGTACACCAAACTGGAATAGCACAGAACTGGATTCCTCTAATTGCATGATGGTTTTGCCTATATTCTGAAGTTTGCTTACAATCGTCTTCAATGTTTTATAATCAGTAATAAAATGATCGGTTTCTGAAATAGCGAGGGTATTCACACAAAACATGTCATAATCGAATTGTCTTTGTAATTTTCTGCCAAAGAAATATCCAAAAATCACACACGAGTTATGTTCGAAAACTCTTAGTATGATTCTCACAAGGGCGCATTACGTTAAGTTCTTTTTAACTCGCAAAGAAAAGCAAAATCCGAAGTACCACCCTAGTCATTGTTCACGATTCTGGTAAAAACATTGTTATCTGAATTTCCAATATATCTGATGGTGATTACTGATGATCACGTAACTGTCTCGTAGCTTACGCTTAAGATGGCAAAATAATTATAAACGACTCATCAGGAGCATCTCATCATTTCCCCGAAGACAATCGTTTCGCGGCATCGTCGATCTCCGTGATTGATCGAGAAGAGAGCAAGAAAGTCGGGAGGCAGTTGACAGTCAGCAGTTGGCACGGCCCGGCGCGGCGCGAGGCTGCCCCGGGGCTGAGCGAGTCAGCACGGACGGGCGCCAATCGAATCATCAGGCTCCAATGACGCTTATGAGATAAACCGACGGCGACGAAGATGGCGACAGCAGACGGGACGTCGGATGGCGTGACGGGATGGCAGAGGGAGGCGACCGAACAGTGGAAGTACGTCAGACGTGAAAGAACGCTGTTCCGTTGTTATTATGTGCAAGATTGCGGGTCTTTCATTGCGGAAGTTTTGCGTTAGTAATGTTGAAAGACACAACAGAGGATATTTCTTCCATTACAATCGATGTTACATTAAAGAGTGCAAATAAATTAAAGAATGAAAATTAAACATATTTTTACACTACCAATTTCGAGAGCATTCTGTAGATGAGTATTTCCGTCAACAAAGAGTAAGCACGATGAGTAATTCCGTCAAACCTATGAGGAATCTTCTACCTACCATGCCCCAAATCACCTCAGTTTTTAATGTGAACACGAAGTTATTAGTAGAACTTCGGATCATAAATATTTCTCCTATCGGCTCGTTGCGGAAACACACCTAGCGAGAGTCCAATAGTGCGGAGGTCTGGCAAATGTCCAATAGCGGGAGGCGAGTTAAAGGTAGAAAACATTCGTTTTTGTCCAAAAAATTGGAATTCTCACGAAATCGTGCGATCAAAAATATAAACTTAATCTCATGAACTACGATTATACATAGAAAATACAAATTTTCAGAGTTCTTCTTGAATTGAAGGAGTGGAACTTGTAATTAAGAACCCTCAAAGATAAACGAGTGGAAAAGAGTGAACAAATCCAGACATTTCTCAGTTTCTGTGTACATGTTTTGCTGCAATCTATACATTTATTGAAGGGTCTGGAGGTACTCGACGTCATGTGAAAGAGCACCGCGGCAGAACAGTTGATCAAAAACAAACTGGCCGGCAACTTGAAGTACACAATTCACGGCAAAGATTAAGCTTTAAAAATTCAAAAACATTTCAGTGAAATTTATGCACTTCTTCGTTGTCTCATTCTTCACACAAGAATAACACTACAATGGCACATAACGAATTCCATGTCAAACTCGGACAAATCCGGCTTCATGACAGCGATCGTTTTGATCGGATGGAAGAAACTATGAAAGAAATGCGAACAATATAATAAAGAGAGACAGAGACACAAAGTTTCGAAAGAAAAATATACATGTAGGCCTAAAGATATGAATACTGAAATGAACAGGGGAGAAAAACGAAACGAGAGACGGATGAGAATGAAGGAACGGAGAAACAACTCACAAAGAACAGGAATTAGGAAGAAATAATACGGCGAACGGAGGCAAAAAAGCGTGGCCGGAACAAATTAGATCCCGCAGAGCTAACTTATCTCGAATCTGTACGTCCGCAGTGGCGCAGAATAGAACGGAAGCGCTCCCCGGGTAAAAGGGCAAAACAAAACGCGACTAAGAACGGGAGATGGAATGAGGTGTTTTTGTTTGGTGCGGTACAGTATTACCACGGTGTAGGAATGACACACACCCGGTGTTACAACAGTAGAGTCTACTCAGAGTCCAAACTAACGTCTTGCAAAAAACGTAACGAAGAAGATGGCTAAGCTCGTAGTAAATCCTATACCCTCATTGATTCCCGAGTTATTTGAAAAACTATTACTTCTGAGCCAAACACTGATGAATGTATATTAAACTGCATGAACAATATCCTGGAGCATATAACACATTTAATTAAATTAATTTAAATGAATATTCTGGTGTCACCAAAGTAAAACCATGAATTTGACATCCAATCGCGTCTGTTGTTGCTCGTCAGTGGTAGATCGACGGGCGGCTGAAGCCCGAGCTATTGACGAGGCACGTGATGTCGCTACCTTTGCGGAGGCAGCGTGCAGGTGCTTGCGTGCTGCGCGCGAGCCGTGTGGAGGCTCTGTGCAGCTTTGTGAACGTGTAGGAATGCGCACGTGCATGCCATTCGACGTCTCTCCTTCATGTGCGTAAATGGCAAGGGTTTTACAAATACATCAAGGGAAGTATCTGTGGTATAAGTATACAGCACACCCAGCATACTTCTCTAAGCTTAAGAGGAATATATTTAAAAAGTTTTGGGATTTGAGGATACCCGATACGACAACATAACATCGGATCACGCGAAATAAATGTGACTATGCTATAGGGGGGAGGGTCTGATTATAATATGGAACACTAGGTTTCGAACAATACTATATTTCGCGCATTCACTGAAAGAAACAACATATATTCTGTATTGCGGTATCTCACGCTAATCACGGCCTCGGTACAGATGAACCTCCACAGATGTTCCGGCTGACATATAAAAGCAAAGTATTGGTTCAACATGCTATTAGGGTGCTATCGATATGCCAGCCTCTCCCTAGTTAAGACAGTTCCACCGGGACCCGAGAGAACTTGGAGAGCCGGGGAGGGGGGCGGCACAAAGCTCAAAGGAGCAGCCGTGCCGCGCAGGGCCGGTGCGTCTGCCTGACAAACGAGGTGTGGCCTGGACCACAGTACGCGGCGGCCCAGCCGTGAACCAACCGACACACTGACGTTTATTTGTGCTCCTTCGCAATTCTATTTTTCAATAAACGTCGAAAGTGTCGGCCGTAACTCTTGGGGAACGTTTTCCATTCCTTTTAAGAGAAGAGGAATGAGTAGTCTAATGCACTTGGAGAGTTGGACTGAACGAGCAGGACCAGGCCATCTCGTTTCGCAACGAAAGGAAATGAGTTTTAACAAAAATACTCATCATTTTCGAGGGACAAATTCTATCCATAGAAAAGGTAACAGTAAAAAATATTAAAATCATTAACAAAAAGTATAATAAAACAAAACTGTTGCTGCAAGACTTATTTTTAATTAATTATCGTACATTTCAAGTGTTGACGCTCATACCCACTAATTTAATTCGACAGCAGAAAATCAATCGAGTAAGTCACAAGTACCTCTTCGAGTAAGTTGGTCAAGAGTCTGTTGTTCCAGGCACTGCTAATTTCGCCAAAAGTATGAATTTTCTCATGTAGTGCACACATCCCTTCTTACAGTCATAATGCAATTCCACCACGAATTTGACCACCATGGTATTAACAAGATGCAACATCCGTAAGTTCTTACATAAACAGCTTCCTTATTCTCACAGTCCTTGAACTAGATAACGTTCCAAGCATATCTAGATAATGAACCATATCTCTGCCAAGAAACGTGCGCCAAATCGTGAGGACGGGGGTGAAAATGGTCCTATGAGCATATACCCCAAAATGCTTTTCTTTTTTAGTAGAGTTCAGGTCACCTCTAAACATATCAGACACATAACACAAAGCAATAGTCCTCGTGCATTACCCTGCATCCGTGGGCTTGAGCACAGCGGAGAGGAAGGGGAGCATGGGGACTTCTCTGTAAATTCTGAAATGACCGCGTCGTCTTAGGAAATAAAACATTTTATTTCCTTAAACATGTTCAATACTTGATTTCTCCCTTTTTAACTCCAAATTTGAGAAATTCTCATGTGACATTAGGGGAAAGAGGTTTTTCTAGTAACCCTGCGAAAGTTGTTCAGCATAAACTGAATTATGTATTTATTCATTGTATAATTCAAGTTGTAATTTCATTCCCCCTGTAGTATGTTTTCTTTATTTGCTACTAAAAGAAGGAGTATTACTTAAGTAATAAAGCTTAGTGTAAACAGGGGCCCAGAAATGTAGCTCATATTTTAGACCGCGCACACCTACGCCTGAACTGCATTCGTCAACAAGTACTTGTTAACAATGAGAAAATAACAATGAGACGGGGAAGAGTTGGTCGCTGGCCAAAAAGCTGTTGTAACATAAAATTAGTCCCCTAATATTTAGGAGGAACGATTCGTAGAACAGTTATTTAGTATAACGGAAAGTTAATATTTGGCCTACCAATGAGGCGACGACTGGAGCCGAGTTCCGAATATGAAATTAGAATTTTAAAGACACTTTCGTACGGGTTACGAAATTATTTATTTGTTCAAATTCCTGAAAACGGACAAATATTCGCTCTTGGAACATTTCTCAACTTCGGATACGGCAGTGATGAGATTGATTCATGATTTTTCACTGTTTTGTTTACTTTGCGTATGCACCTCCGAAAGCGCTACTTTCCCGAACGCGTATCGCGTCTTACCAACAGTAAACGAAGTAGTGGTTTTCATGCATTAGTGATGAAAATATGTAAATGAACGATACACTGTTAGAAATGAATGCAAATTTTACGAATTGTCCTAGAATCCCTCCACTAAACAAGTTCTAAGAACTTCAATGAAAATATGAGCTAAAACTGCAAATCTAATGAGAACGCGGAGAGAAAAATCGTAAATATTTTTATGAAGAAAAGTCAATACGTCAGGTTGAGTCACTACTATTCACTTGATCTCGCAATGAATTGTCAGGTGGTGAAAATCGTCAGTAATGTTTAATGAGATTGATGCATTTAAAGAACAGAATGTTGAAGGATATTGAAAGATCAACCAGTATACGTTAATAAATTTATAATAATTTCACTTCAGTATTCAGCATAATACTTCATCATTCTTATATAAAAACCGTAAGAGGATGTTTTTTTAATATATTCCAGTTAATAATATTTTACAAAAATCATCATGTTGAAGAAAATATTCATAGGCAAAGCTAAATACTTCCGTGTATCAAACTGCTTCAAAACTAAAATCAAACTTTCGCCATTTGATGCACTGCAGTCGTATACGATGAAAATATGAATATCCGAACTCCTGGAGGCAATCAATGCCTTCAGGAAGAAATGAAGGGAACAACCTCAATATCGCAGATCTCTGAAAGATCAAAGAAAGTAGCTCGCGAATTATTATATTCACGTGAATATTACGTGAGTCGCAGTCACTATATACGTTAGCACAAGTGTGAGCAATATTCGTGACATAAATATGCCTTCCCGGCTCAGACTGAGGCACTCGGGCCGACAGATTCTGGCACCCTGCTTACTTCATATTTGTCATCGGTTCAGGATATATTCTGTCATCCTAACTTTCCTTCGAAATTTTTCAGTGTATTGTATTAACATTTTTAAATAAATTCACGGGTAAACAGTCTCTAAACCTCGCGTTGTGCAAGAATGGTCAACTGTACATAAAATTTAAGACATTTTCATTATGAGTGCACGCGCGACTAATGGCACAACGGTTCGTGCGTTTACTCTATCACACGGTATTAGTTCACATCCTGAGCTTTGTGGAAATCAACACAGATTGACGATGTTTTCTCATGGGTTATCGTTTTCCACCCAGTTTCATGCAGTGTTTGAATTCTGATATCGTACTCTTTCACTTCGTGAACCTAGCCTTTGATGTTAAAATGTTGTTCACCTAACGAAGTCGTTTTTCGCAGTACCCGGCACGAATTCACAAATTTCTTCAGGGGTAGGGCGCTTCAAACCGCAGGAGCGGAAGTGAATTGACCAATTGACGAGTGAAACTAAATCCGTCTTCGCTAATGAAGCACAGCTTGATTTAATGCGAGGAATGTTGGGAAATGTTTTCTTTTCCGATTTCCTTTATTTACATTTCAAAATGTGGAAATCGTAAGTCAATCACCTTCATATGGTGTAATTCTGACCATGCCAAGTACAAATGAATACTTTCCAACAGAGGACATAAAATTCTCTAGTGGAAAGACTATCTCTGGCACGTCCCTTTCCGACACTTAAGATCCTGCCCAATCCACTCCTTCTCTATTACCAATTGCATGAACCGAGTTCATCCAGCATCGCCTTTCCAGCCTAAAGCAGAGATTCTCATGTAATCTGTGGAACCCAGGTCCTTACGACGGGATCACCGGGACTACCCTAGCTCGAAGAGTCGCGGGGTCGAATTTCACCTCCAGCATTATGGATCCGTGTGCACGCGTGCATTCGCCTGCGCTCACGCCAATGCACGCACGTGTGCCTATGGGTTGTGTGTGTACATAACTTGGCATAGCAACGGGCCAAAGATATTCGGATGAAAATTCCACTTACAAACTCGTTTAAAAAGGAATGCTAATGAAATCAGCAGATCGTACTTTATGAGTAAGATCAAATCGTGCTATACCAGTTCTTTTATGGAGAGAATAAATAAGGATCACACCAACCGGACCAACAACCAATCTTTTTGGAAAAAATCACCTGAAATCTTAAGAATTAACAAGTCTCAATGCACCTTTTAAGTCGGTCATAATCGAATAATAGCAAAGCATTATGTCTTTTCAACTAAATGATTAATTCAATATAAATGGAAAGAGCATTTCGCTGAGAAACACATCCTGCCCACTCCGTTAAGCATACTGATTCGAATACCGCTTCGTGCGTCCGACTCGCAGCTCTCAAGTGGGACGCACCCTCTCGCCCTGCGCACAATCTCGCGTCGCCACTGCTCCGTCGTCCTCGTCATTACACCTTCCTTCGCACGATACGTCACCTACTGTCGCGCCCGCCCCCCTGGGCGCCGGGCGTTCAACCCCCCGCCCCCTTGGGCCTCGTCACGCTGCTCTGGGGCGCGCTGCGCCGCGCCGCTCAGGGAATGTCCTGGCGATGTCCGCACTCTTGGGGCGCTCCCCGCCCATGGTCTCCACAGCGCCAAGCCGCGTGCTGTCAACTCGCCACTTTCTCACTTCCACTTCCTCGTCATCCACACGTCCCAATGCTTGCCTACCCTCTCGAAAGCGAAAAAATGCAAACCCAAAAAAACAAAAAGTCGATTTTACTTGTCCCTTTCACTTAATTTTTCACACGGTTATATTATATTTACTATTAGTTTTACGTTGCTAAAGTAATATATATATATATATATATATATATATATATATATATATATAGAAAAAGAGAGAGAGTTTGATTTATAAAATTTTAGGCCAGGAACGCACCCAATTACATATTATTTAATAGATATATTTATATATTTATTGTATAATTTAATAATAATCCCGAAGTACCGGAACGCGTTCCGCTAGAAATCAAGCCCTGTATACACAGACACACACACACGTTTTTATTGTGGCGGCACATTAAGAAGCCTAAAAAATATTGTAATTTTAATCGACAAAAGAACCGTGCTTTGGGGTTAACCCGATGATTAATTAAATGTTAATATTTATTTTTATCATCAAAATATCATTGGTCTCAACATATATGATAAAAGAATAGTATCCGTTGCTAATAGCTTCATATGCTCTCCATATTTTGGTTTTAGAATATCATAATAAAATTTATAAATTACTAATTTAGATAATTCAAGTACAACAAATCCTCCATAAATAGGCTTATTTAATATCACTTTTTCTATATAATAATACTGATCTTCATCAATAATTGTTCTGTATCATATTCTTGATGCTTTTGAAATTGTTATAACTCGATAAAAGTTTTACATCACATCTATATCTCACATTCTCTTTGCTTTCCATATACAAAATTATTCATCAGTTTAAAGAAATCTTTTTCAAAATCATTTTTAGATTGTTGCCTTAGGGCCATATATTTATCAATATATGGTTTCAACCAAGCCTTTGGATCATAGGATATAACTTGATAATTTTTTGTATAATTCTTTTGTATAATTTTTTTGAAATTCGATAATTCCGTATAGTGTTCTGCACATAGTGGAAAATCTTTAAATGTATTATTAATTATTTGGAATATATAAATCTACTTCAAATGTATAGCCTTTGTCACTATCATCAGATAAATTTAAATTATTTTTTAAATTTTCAGCTTTATTTTTTGATAATTTTATAGTTTTTTGTATTTTTTCATCATAGAAATAACAATTATTAGCTAAAGCATATCTGTGAGGTACCATAGATATACCACCACGTATACCTTTCTCATAGAGTTCATATAAATCTTATCTTGAATAAGATCTAATTTTTGACCGTCAGTTTTAAAAGGCATGATCTGCTAATTGAGGTGATGACATATAATATACTCATCTAATCCATAATTTTAACATGTATCTCTAAAATTATTAAATACTTCGCTTAATAATAGAGAATCTAATTTGAGACCTAAATCGTGATAATCTCCAAAATTTTTACATTTAAAATGTTCATATACTTCTTCCACAAATTTAAAATCTATTTGTTTATTATGACTGAGTACTGAAGACCAATGTACCTCATCGAAAGTTAAATGTTGATAGAATTTATCATAATGATCAACCCATTCATATGGATAATATTTTTTATTTGTTTTTACTGTTAATTTTATCGATATTAAAATATTTGAAATTTTGTTAAAATGGTTTAGATACGGTTTTTTATTGTAATTTATTTCACATGGATGTTTAGATTTACATTGAGCACAATATGCATTATTTAATTCACCAAATTTTTAATACCTTGATCTAAGCTGGTATTTAAAAATCGGAATGTATCGATAAATCTAAATTCTATAATATCATCTTGAATCTCCTTTACGTATTATTTTTGTATTTCGATTACAAAATTATCAATAATTTTATGATAATATCGTTGTTTACATTTATTACATTTGTACATATAGATATATCACATGGAGCAGGGGATTGATCTACAATTACAATTACTTTTTTAGAAAATTTTAAATATTTTTCTGATGTATTTGGTATAATATTTATATATATTCTTGTTTTAAAATGTTTTAAAAATAATATAAAATATATTTTAAATTATGAAATAGAATTGAATAAATTTTGGAAGACGTAACTGTAAATTACAACTATTACATGCTGCACCTCTTACTTTATCAGTGATGTGATCGTGAACGATTAATTTTTTTAACTGATATCCTTTAAAATTCTATTGCATATATGACATATATTAGCACTTTCATACATTGATTTAGTCATCTCATTCGTCCATTGTAATTTAATATTTTGTTTTAAATATTCTTGAATATAATATTTCCCACATTTCACAAGTTCTTCATTAAATCGATGCATTAATTCGTCAATATTTTCATCTCGTTCCAAATATGTTCTATCATTGGATACAGAACAGAAACTATTAGGCTCATGTTTATGAATATATTCAGAACGAAAAGTCATAAGGCAGGCCAAAATCATGAAAACGATCAGGATATTTTGAACTCAAATAATAAAACAAAAGCAATGTGGAATATAATAAAACATACTACCAAATCAACTAGAAAACCGTAGAGAATGTTGTTTTAAAATATAACGATATAAATGTGAACGATCCGGCAACAGTGGCTAATCTCTTTAACCAATACTTTTCGAGAATTGCTGCTAATCTCACTAAGGGTCTTCAGGCACAAAATTCAAAAACAGACAGTTCACCCAAAATTTTAGACACAATGTTCGTTTCGAAACTTCTTCCTATGAAATTCTCAAAATAATCGGTAAACTAAAAATAAATATTCGTCCGGTTTAGATGAATTCCCGATTCTTTGTTAAAAACTTGTGCGTATGCCATTATACACCGTTAACCCACATATTTAATGCATCTTTATGCACTGGAACGTTTCAGATATTTTCAAAACAGCTAAAATTAAGCCGCTTTTCAAAAAGGCAACAAAATGAAATTCAAAATTATCGCCCATTTTCTTCTATCAGTCTTTTCAAAATATTAGAGAGACTTTTCTACGCGAATGGAAACCTTTCTCACTAAACACGACGCGCTTTCAGATTGCCAACATGGATTTAGAAAATCAAAATCAACGAAAGCAGCCATATTTTCTTTTCTTAAAGAGTCGCCTCATCATTGGATCAAAACGAGGCACCAATTGGATTATTTTTAGACCTCTCAAAAGCCTTTGACGTCATTGATCATGACATTTACTTTCAAATTACCTTCATATGGAATTCGTGGTATTGCTCTAGATTGGTTATGTTCGTACCTTAAACAACGATCTCAGAGAGTTGAAATACCTTACTGGAATGATGGAACATTACGTACGCACCTTTCCGACTCTTGCCCGTTGCATGGAGTTCCTCAGGATCGATATTAGGCCCTATTCTGTTCCTACTTTACGTAAACGATATGCCCTCGACGATCTGAAACGGAAGAACGGTTCTCTTTGCGGATGATACGAACATCCTTTGCAATAAAGAACAGTAAATAATACAATATCAGATGTTTCAAATTGGTTCCGAAATAACAAATTAATAGTGAACGAAAAGAAAACGGTTTTAATGCAGTTTTCCATTTCAAATAAACAATTCAGTGCTCCATTGAAAATGAACAGTGTACCATTGACTGATGTTAAGGCAACAAAATTTTTAGGTCTCTAATTCAGTCAAACCTTAAATGGAACGTCCATTTAAATGAATTGAACACAAAATTAAGTTCATTATGCAGCGTTCAGAATTCTTGCAAATTCAGTCAGCCTTCATACTGCTCTTGTGTATACTTCGCGAATGTTCATTCCCGCCTGAGATATGGCATAATATTCCGTGGAAATACATCTTATAGCTCCCAGACTTTTAGATTACAAAAAAGAATTGTACGAATAATAACCAAATCCCACCCACGTGATTCATGTAAGCCTCTTCATTAATCTAGGAATTTTACCATTACCGTGTCTTCTTATTTACGAATCAGTGATTTTGTAAAAATGACTTGCTCAAGGGCAGGAATATATTTTCAGAAAATGCAAGTCTATTACTATAACACTCAACGTAGAAATCATATTCATCAGGTGACCGTATCAACAGCTCATTACAAAAAATTCACATACAATACATGTACATTATTTTACAACACTTTGCCAGATGACATTAAACGATTAAATTCAATAGAAAAGTTTAAATCCTAAGTGAAATCATTTCTGCTGCATAACTGTTTCTATACAATTAGAGACTATACTGAGCATCACAAGAAAAGTAACATTAATTTTAACAATCATACATAATGCATTATTTACCATTTGGACTGTATAAATGAGTATAATCAACCTGTAACAACTATTGTACTACAACTTCCGGGTCAAATGACCCCCATCTCGATCAGGTTTTCGTCCAGTTTCCTGATCCATTGAGCAAATGCTGAGATGGCCCCTTGTTTTGCTTCTGGACATAAATGTAACTTCATTCTGTAAGTCTTTAGAATTCAGTGTAAATACAATTATTCAAATTATCGTTTCCATGTTGTCGCGGCAGGAATTAATAAGAGCGAAAATGTATTGCTTATTTATCCTTGAAAATAGATTTTATTACATGGGAGTTTTTGTTTTTCCCTTTCAAAATTCAAAATTTTATTGCTTATTTATCCTTGAAAATATATTTTATTACATGGAGTTTTTGTTTTTTCTCCCTTTCAAAATTAAAAATTTATTGCTTATTTATTTTTTAAATAGATTTTACTACATGGGAGTTTTTGTTTTTCCCCCTTCAAAATTCAAAATTTAAGTAGTATATGACTTAGTGTAGGGATCACAGAATTTTGAAAATGTGCACACAATTCACTTTTCCCATAGCGTCATACGCATTTTTTAACTGTTTTTGACGTAAAATAAAATAAAATAAAATAAAAATAAAGAACATTCTATTTTTTCTGTATCTTTTAATGTATTTTCAAAATCACATGATACTATATAAGGATGAAATTGCTAGTTCCAAACGATTTATACTCTCTAATAAGATATTTAGGAATTTCAATTCTTATTTTTTCATGTACACATTGTTTGATATGATTATTTAATTTCTTTTTTTCTTATGATGAACTTGACCTTTTAATAGGCACCTATATTTTTACAATGTCTCAAACATTAATATATTGATATGATTTTCTATTTTTAATTTTTACAAGATATAATTCAACCATAGTATCTTCAATTTTATAAACATTAATCGATACTTTTAAAAATTCTTCGTATATTTTAATATTGGATGGTATAATATCCATGGGATATTGCATATTTAAAGATTCATATTTCGTAACATCATATAGATTCGCTCTATCAGTATGATGAGATGGTGGAGATAATATACTTTCAATAGCATATTCAAAACATCCATAATCTTCCTTCTTTTCACTTTTGAACTTATTTCTTTTAATATTTTTTGCATTTATACAGCATCTTTTAAGTTTCACCCAATCGGGTAATGGAATATGGCTACTTACTTTTAATGGATCATATTTATCAGATTGTAAATCAAGGTAAGCTATTTTATCAAATCATATTTAGTATTATTTGCATTATAATATTAAATTTAGATATAATTTTTGATTCATAGTTGCAATAATTTCATGATTGATGTTTATCATGTATAGTATGTTGATGAAATTGGAAATGGTGTTTAAAATATTGTTTTATTTCTCCAGATATTCTAATTCTACATATGTTAATGCAACACGGGTATGAGTATACATATTTTTATCAAATCCATTTATAATTTTTAATTCTACATGTGATGTTAATTCTTTTAAATAATTTTCTAAATCTTAATCAGTATGGTTTATTCTAAATCTCCAATCTACAATCTATTTCCCTAGGCACCTTTACTTTATGTTTATTTTATCATCAGAATATGATTTATCAGATGAAAATATATCATCATGGAAATTAATGTTGTGAATAATTTTTTAACATTCCTTTTCCTTTTATATTCCTGTACAATTTCATATAGTGCTGTCTTATTCTTTCTTGAACATCCCATAATATTATGCCGCTTACAATATGCATACAGCTCCGTACCTGTAGTCTCCATTTATAAGGAAATAAATTTAGTAGACACTTTTTAATCGATCAAAATCAAGTGTTAAAATATATAGTTTTAATAGTGAAAAATCTCATCTTTTTTGCTATATAAATGGAAACGATAAAAAAGTTAAGCGAGATCGCATTTGAATGTCTTATTCATTCACAAAACCTTAGATTACGTCAAACGATTTGTATAGATGGTAATACATATGAATTTTTAGTAGAATAATATTCAAAGCATCAAGATAATGATATAGATGAACTTTTTAAATTAATCAAGATGAAATAATTAAAAATGAAGATGTAGATGAAATAATTAAAAAGATAGATGAAAATAAAGATGAAATTATTAAAAAATGATGATGAAATAATAAAAAAGATAGATGAAGGTGAAGATTCTGAAGATGAATAAATATAGAGGAAATAATTCGGTCCATTGAATAAATATAACCAAACCAGATCTAATTATACAAGTTTTGATTTTTCAATCCAAGAATTATGTGAATCATTGAATCCTAACCATTTTACATATACTTTATTTCCTTTTGTCTTTAAAAATTTCTCGATTATATATATCAGGGTATTGTGTTTTTTGTAATTCATATTCATAAAATGAGCTTTCAATATCTTGAAGATGATATACAATAGGATTAGAATGAATAATTTTAACAATTTCGAATAGTTCTCTAGACCAATTACCAGTATACGATTTATCAAATACAGATTTTAATTTACTTACTCTTGCTTTATCACCAATATTAAATTTAGGTAAATAAAATGCCTTATTTCTTTTATAAACAGTGTTCAATAATATTTTTCACTATATGTATTCACATCAATAGGCTTCATTTTGTAGTATGATGTGTCGTATTTTATATTCAAAAATTATTTTGTAATAGATCCATTTATAGTTGCCTTGTATATGAAATTGCTTCCTCATTTTTTCTTTTAATGTTTTTAATGTACGATTCAATCTTTCATCTACAGAAGCTTTTAGTTCTGAAAAACTAGAATAATGATGAATATTATATTCTTTCATTAGCAATTGAAAGTCTTTATTATAAAATGTTTACCTTTATCTGTTTGTAAATGGTGTGGTATTCTTTTATCTTTAAAACATTTGATCATAGCTGGCCTGTATTATTTTTAATGGGTAATCCCCAAGCATATTTTGAAAATACATAGTTACAAATAGTTAAAATATAACAATATCCTTTATTTATTTTTGAAATACCTTTTCATTTACCTGAATTCATTTCGACTAAATCCGCTTGCCAGAATTCATCAAATCCTAATGTTATAACTTTACGTCGTGGAAAATTTTTTCGCATACGCTCACGTAATTATGAATAATAGCTTCTCGAATATTTAATTTTTTTATAAACACGAACAAGAATTTTTTTTTCTTTCCACATTGAGAACATATACCTACTATTCTAAGTCTTCCATTTTTAGTACACTCCTCTTTTATTTGATAGGTATCTGTATTTTTCTTACACTTCAAACAATAAGTATCCATTTATATACCACGATTAATATGAATAATATGAATAGATAATGTAACAACATGAGGAATGATCTTCATCCGTTTACTGAATTGTAAATATATATTATCTCCTTTATTACATTTTAATGGTCAGTCAATTCATATACATTTTCTTTACCATCTTCCGATTTGACCAATATATTCAATAGTTTCATATCCAGTTCGTTTACACCAATAAGACTAATATTGTATGGCACTTCAAAATATTTGACTTCTTTTCCAAAAATATATAATGTGAACTCTTTAGAAGCTACCGCCTTTGCACTTATATTCATAGGCATAACTATATTATTTTTAAAATATCTTAAATTGACTGCATCATAATCTTGGATAGGATCTAGAATAGTATGTACACTTTTTTTAATTGTTGAATATTCACAGCTTCATCATCATTTATTCCAGCCCCTACTTTACGTAATCTTTTACCACCAAAATTATAATCTTCCAACAGTTCACAACGATTTGATTGTATATGTAAACCATATATATCTTGTGGCATTTATTATAGTGAAAGTATGACATGTAAGAATAATCGATACCGTGATATTACTTAAGGATACAATACAATACTTACAATATTACTTAAGGATATTGATCGATGAGCGTTGTTAATACAGAGATAGGATTTATCTTCTTTTTTTTAAACCTGATCCTCTTTTCTCCATTTCCATATTATGACGTTTCATTTCTTCTAATTCAGCTTTATTTTTTTATTGGATTGTATATCATCAGAAATTGCTTTAGCACCACTGATTAATAAAGGTCGTAATGCTGTTAATAGTGCTCCAATAAATCCATCATATTTTCTAGATTGTAACTTTTTTATAGATGGAATGGATAAATTTAAAGACATACCAGATCCCTTCTTTAAACTTTCATTTTTATCTTTTATTTGTTTAGCTGATAAAATAATAAAATTAATATTTTTAACATCAGATGGTGATAATGTAAGTGTTATAGATTTTACTCGCGACATTTATTAGTATTTAAAAAAAGATTATTTTCATTAAATTCCCCAAAAAGTCTATTCCCATACTTAATTTTCTTTTTGCAAACATCGTTCCAGTTACCGCAGTTGCATACATTCTTTCTTCTAAATCAGCATCTTTACTAAATATTCGCTTCTTTGCTTCTTGTAATATTTTATCAGCCTGATGTCTAGATCCGCATGATCTTTATACGCGATATCATGAAATTTACAAGCTTCATCTAGAGGATTAATACCTTTATCACCTCATTCTAATCTATTATTTAGATCTGTACCTGGTCCACAATAATTATAACCTGGTAAATGTAATTCAAATGGTAAATTATTAATAGCCCAATTAATGATACCAGCTCCGTGTTTTTCAGATTTCCAAAATGTATGTGGGATACTGTGTAAAAATCGAATGAAATATGGTATTCCATTAGGATTATGTGTAATAAAATCTTGAAATTTTCCTGTGAGCATCTTTATAATACATATTTTTTCGTTATAAAAGTTATCATTCATCCAAATATTTCAATAGGTTTTTCATTATGTTTTAATGACACCCATCCCAGATTTTGGTGATGTATTATTTATTTATTTATTTTATTTTACGTCAAAAAACAGTTAAAAACTGCGTATAGTGCTATTTTGTTCTTTGTTTTTTATATGAACTCCATATTTCTTTAAATATTTTATTTCATTCTTCAATAACAATAATAAAAATTTAGAATTAGCTATTTCACCGATTATGTTCATTGAAAGCTCTATTTATCTTATTAACACCTACATTCGAAAAAATGTGGATGCTACACAAAAAACGTCAATGGAATTATGTGCTACATTCCATAATCCAATTCCTGAAAATACTATAGGTTATGTTTAATGTATGGTAAGAAGAGTCTCACTTATGACTTTCAACATAGTCAAATCCAAGAAAATTTTATTTATAAATGGATAAAAACGGATGCTGGTATCAATTTATCCATAGTTGCTTCAATGGATCAATCGAATTTTACAAGCTATGAAAGTAGTTCAAATTACTAAATTGTAATAAAATTATTGTAATAACTTACCCATATTGATGGGATCTCTAGGCCTCGTACTCTCAGACTGAGTTGTATCGCCTTGATACAGCCTTTATATTGCCTTATCTCCCTATTTATTTTTAATATTTATGTCGTTTATTGCATAATATTGTGCAACACCTATGTAATATTCTTATAATTTATTCTTGTAATTTATTTTCTTATCTTATCTTATTGCGCAACACCTATGTAATATTTTTATCATTTATTCTTAATTAATTCTTTTTTTTTCTAAATTATCATTTTTTAAAATTTAAAACAATTACACCAACTGAATGATGGGACAACTCTTTCTATATGACTATTCCTTCGATTTACGTCTTTTACGAAGGAATGACATTACGATTAGAGTTAGAATCCTTTCGGAATAATCTCTGTACTATCCCCAATACCATAATTACATGCTTGTTGATCTATACTAAGTTTTATGTTATAAAATAATCATTGAGCAATTAAAATTTCAATGATATCGTTTATATTTTTTATAATTTATTCCTATTATTACAAAATCATTTAGAGCGTTAAAATGATGATGAAACGCGTAAAAACAATGCGATTCAGAGATAAAGAGTGAGAGCGATTGATAGAAGAGACAGAGATGACACCTGTCCTTGAGGGGGCATCTGGTTTAAGAATGGCGATCAATTCTTCACTCGATTCAATACTAGGTCATTACTTCATTATTCGTTGGATTTACCGTTGAAAAATCTGGTTTAAGAAAATTTTATTAATTTTTTATGCGTTGCGATTCTGTGTGAAGGACCTGGGTTCTATGCGTTCAGGCCCTCTCCTTTCAACGATGCTCAACGATTTTTTTGTGTCAAAAATGAGGTAAAATTGAATAAAAATAGCTAGTATGGAAGCATTTTGGTACTAAATTTGTGAAAAAGAGGGAAAAATTAAAGAGAGAAGGCGTTGAGAAAATCTGGTCCGAAAACCCCTTTTATATACTACTCGCGCTTGGCGAATTAATCTTTCGATTTGGGAAAGTTATTCTGTTGAGTTCGATATTCGACCCGGACTTCCGCGCAATAGGGCCAAGTTATGAGAACAGGGCATAACTTGCTGCCTGCACTGAATCGTACGCCTATGCTGAGACACGCGAGGGAAATCTGTACTCGCCACGACTCGACGCGGAGGCCAGCATTTGGACGACACGAGCTGCAGCGGGAGTTTCAACCGCCGCTGCCTGCTGCCACCGCTGACACGGGGCTTCCTTTGTCTTTGGCGCCCAGGATGTAATCCTCGGAGCCGCCACCGCCGGTGCCGCCGCCTGAGGTCAACGAACCTTGCGGGCGCCCAGTTGACAGGGCCAACTGCTGCATACGAAACGTCCCGGTACAATTTGTCGTATCGGCAAAAAAAGAAACCCACGCTATTGGGTATTATCATTCTTCGTTCTTCAAGCGCAACATGAACTCTTTGCTATAACACAATCCAGATTTTATAAGCGTTGCCGCGCCTGAGCAATCATGTTTTTAAATTATCATAATCAGTAATTCCTTAATTTTAATTTCATTATCTTACTATTTATTAGAGAGCTCATTAGGTAGGGTGTTTTCTTTTTTATGTAATTTCCTTGACAGGAGTCAGGATAAATTTAAATGTTTTCAGTCATTATATATATATATATATATACAGGTGAGTCCACTAACTGCACCTCTATAACTTTTGAACGGTTGAAGATATTGAAATGAGTTTTCACGGAAGTGCATGAGAAAATAGGGCTAACTGATACGTGTATTTATTTCCATTTTATCACTTGTATTTTACGAGATATGTGAGGTAACTTTGATTTTTCAAATGGAACTATACATATTTTTCAGTCTATCATAAAGAGCGTAAAAGACGAATCCAATGATATACATAATGTCATATGTTAAATAAGGATTTTTTGAGAATTTTTATTCTTTTGCGATCAGTTCTTAACGGATATTTTGAATGTAACCGACGCCACAGAAGGTCACGCAGCGCTCCACCAGCCAGCGCGCCTCAGGAAGAAGGGATCTTAGTATTTCAAGACACAAACATATTCCAAATATTCACTAAACTTGCCATTTTTCCTGAACTCTGCTTTCATCCTTCCCCATTTTCAAAAATTTTATTACTTAAGGATTGAAAAAACGGATTTGTCATATGTAGTATGTATTTGAAATAAGAATTTTATTTAAATTTAATTTAAAGGGATATCGTACCACAGGATATTAATGGGATCTTGAAACTAAACACAGTAAGAATAAATTATTAAGACTTTACAAAGAATATTGCATATTTTCAGCAAATAGTTTTATTGTTAATGATAATATAACAATTCCTTGTGAAAACAAACAAATACAGAAAGATAATGATAATGACAAAAATAAAAATAGAATTCAAAAATACTAAATAAAAATAGATTACTATTCAAATTACTTTAGAATGTGTTCAATATGACTACCATTCACAAACACATCTGCAGGCGCTTTTGAAAAGATTTCTTAACTGCGACCAATGTTTCTTTTAACTTCAGAACATGCAGCTACAATGCGACTACCCATATCTTGTGATGTAGATGGAGCCTCTTGGTAGACGTGGTTTTTAAGAAAACCCCAAAGAAAAAATCTAGTAGCGTCAAGTCTGGGAACCGAGGCCAACACACAGTACCACCCATTAATATCCTGTAATATAAAACCCCATTAACTGGAGTAGAAGTAATAAACAATTTTATTACAATACATACTTACAATAAACCCTTATTTTTAACCCTTCCATTTCTTAAAAATAATCTGAAAATGGGAAGGATGGAACGCAGAGTTCAGGAAAAACTACAATAGTTTTGTGAATATTTGGAATATGTTTTGTATCTTGATATACTAAGATCCTTCCTTCCTCGAGAGCGCGCTTGCTGGTGGAGCGCTGCGTGACCTTCTGTGGCGGTCGGTTACATTCAAAATATCCGTTAAGAACTGGTCGCAAAAGAATAAAATTTCTCAAAAAATCCTCATTTAACATATGACATTATGTATATCATTGGATTCGTCTTTTACGCTCTTTATGATAGACTGAAAAATATGTATATCTTCCATTTGAAAAACAAAGTTACCTCAAATATCTCGTAAAAAACAAGTGATAAAATATAAATAAACACACGTATCAGTTAGCCCTATTTTCTCATGCACTTCCCTGAAAACTGCATTTCAATATCTTCAACCGTTCAAAAGTTATAGGAGGTGCTAAGTTACGTGACTCACCCTGTATATATATATATATATATATATATATATATATATATATATATATATATATATATAAACGGAGATTACATTACAGTCAAAGTTACTTCACAACAGTTAATAAACGGTGCGATGAAAGCTCTCTCAGTTGATGTAAGAACATGAATTTCGCGAAGATATTTCGTAATCCAAAATATTACAGTCTTCCGGGAAGCCACATGGGAAATATGGAAGTCAGACATGTTTATTACAATACTGGAGTATTTATTTGCAAAATGAAAAATAACTAATGATTTATTCAGACGACCAAGTTATCCTTCATCGTCGCAAGAAAAGTATTTCAAAACGAGCAACGATAGTGGATGAATATCGTATTCTTCGCGATTAACATATATTTATTGTCGTGTGACTCGATTTGATTTTATTCCATTTTGTATTACAAAACGAAATAAAAATGCTGTGTTACGTCAGGTCAAATAGTTAGCAACGCCGCCACGGGAGCATGCATCGCTGCCTGGAGCGCCCCAGGGGTGTCGTTTTTATTGGTTGTTTTTCTTTTGCATTTTAATGAATTTTGCGAGGGGGTCTGGGGGGAGCGGCAGATCCATGGAGTAACCTTGGAGACAGAGAAAAAGAGCGAGAAAACACAGAGGATGGAGTATTTAAAGCTAAAGCAAGAATGAGTCGGTAAAAAAACGATTTCCAAAATCTCACTATTGCGAAGAGCTACTAAAATATACCAATGTAAGGAATATTTATCCACCATTTCGCTCAATATATATCCACCATTCCGCTGAAAATTTCAAATAACTCAGATCTGCACAACGCAATTTTTCCTGTGCAAACTGCACACTGAATCTCCATCCAACACTCCAAAAGCACAGAAGCATGCAGGCACGGATCTAACGTCTATGTTTTGACGTGAAACAATCAGTAGGAAGGAGGGTCGCAATATGAACATTATCTACAATGGAAACACGCTATACAAATACCGCTTATATTTTTGCAACTGTACTACCTGCGCGCCTTCCTTTCGAATTGTTGACACGACCGAGAGAGAGCTGTCGCGTTTCTGCGAGAGCGATTGCATGATTACACCACAAGACCCCGCAGGCTGAAACATAAGTCCAGCATGTAAGGTATGTAAGAGCTAAATAAGTGTGAGTGATATAGTGGTAACATTTTTGTATCCCGATTCCCACACCTTTTGCAGTAAATACTATACGTTCACGTACCCTTCCGAGCCCGCTACAGCAACTCGACTTTTTTGCTTTGAAAGTAGAATAATACTCTTTTGACCCTCTTCATATAATTTTACAATATCACTCGTGAACTATTCAATTCAGAGTGTTTTTAGAAGGGCAATAATATTATTGTAATTCAATCTCTCTATTTTCTAAATACTAGTTATATCTAGCCTTAAACAAATAAAATTATGAATATTTTTAATAAATCCCAATGCAATCAATCACAAATTAACGTATTTACATTAAAAATACGCATTTTGAAAAATCTCACGTGAGATTAGAAGGGGGAGAGGGTCGAGCGAAATATTACATCTCACGAAGGGGGAGGGGGAATCGAAGAATCGCCTCACATAATTTATGGATGGCCTCCAAGCAACACCTACTCTGCAAGTCATATTAATGAACGTAACACGGTCAAATGTACTGATAACAATGGATGACGTTCTCGTCAATGTCAGTCGATGCTTAGCCGCTTTTGGAATTACATGATCTGAAAATTGGGCCAGATTTGCACACATATGTCCCGAAAGAGCGCCCTGAAACTTGCAGGAATAATACAGTTTCACCCGAACTCATGTCATTTTAAAAGCCACTTGTGGATATTCCAATTCCGCAATGTAACATGGCTGCCCAAACGTCAACCGCTGCAACACCTAAACAAGAGGAGATTCTTCGGAACAGACATGTCTATTGCAGTAAAGAATGTATGTAAAGAAAAGTTTGTACCTCTGGTCAATAGGTTTCAGTATTTTTCATTCACGGGCAGTCATAATCTTGCTCTCTGATCCCTCGTTCCTAATATATACCGTTTACATAATCGAAACTGACAATTTTCAATTCAATCCTCACTCCGTGCGGAACACCTATTGCAGGTTTGTATTAATACCCAAATCGCGCTATGATTGTGATAACAATAGCCTTAACAAATCCAGAACGGTATCCGGAAGAGTGCAATATGTGAAAAGCATACCAATATTAAAATGCTCTTGAACAAAAATTACATTTTTAATATTCATTACTTTTAATTTGAAGCTAACATTGATTGTGTATTGTATGTTTATTTTTTATTGTGTGAAATTCATTTTCATTGAGCAAATGCCAAATAAAATGCAGCTACAGTTTTCAGGATGTCTAGCCTTCTAAATTGAACCCTTCTACCTTTCGTAAAACGGGATGACTGGTAAAACATACTCGCACGTCTCGTGTGATAACACTAGCGGACGCATACCTTCGTGGGACGAGGTGGTGGCTGTGATCGCGGGGACAAGGGGTGCCGATAACAGCTGGCAGCTTCTTCCCCTGCTCCCTGAGAGGAACTGCGTAGCTCTTGGTCTCTCGTAGCGTCGATAGGAGCCGCTTCGCATGTGCTTTCAGTCGCTGCCTGTTGAGAAGTGTGGGTCGTGAATCGATGCTCCATTGTCGCGATTAAATCGCTCGCAATCAACCCCAGACAGGGAATGCGTCTCACATTATCACTAAATTACAGGTTATAGATATATTCCAAGTAACGTACGGGATCGTACGGGAGATTTGTAATTACGAACCATTTTCTATCTTTTCCACCGAAAGCACGCGTGGTGCATGATACGTTATCGCACCTCTCCTTTATATTCCCGCGCTATTTCGTCGAAAAGTAACATCTAAAGCAACAATCATTCGCTTGCATATATACAATGAAATCTTTCAATGCGATTATTGTTGATTCCGCGAAAAAATCTTTTATAGAAATGGTCTGTAACTAGACAACGAAGTACGAAAAGGCCTATTCTCATATAATAAACATTTTTAATGCCTTTTGGTGTACTCGTATAGGCATGAATTGCGAAAAATAAAACATTTTACCAATGTTTTATTTTGCTTTTTTTGCCTACTGTACGTGAATGACTTTTCAGACATGTTCATTAAATGCATTTATTTTTTAAAAATTAATGAACCTTCTCTTGGATAATAATAAATAATGCCATTTTCAGTATTATTCGGAATAGTTATCTTCCAACAACACTACCCTTTTTGCTAGACCCATTATGTCATTTGGGAATGCATGACACATTCTATATCTAAGGAGCCCCAAAATTCGTTTTTGGGGCTTTGGTTGGGGGGGATTTGGCTGAACGCTTGGTACAGATTTCGGACGAAACCGAACACTGGCGTGTTAAGGAGGCTAGTCAATATCGTTTGAATTTCGTCATTGATATTCTAATGCAACAGATGTTTTCCAGGAAGGCTCTGTTCCTACGAGTATTTTAAAACACTAAATTTTAGGTCAAATATCCACCGACACATTAGAAGAAATGAAACTAAATTGGAGCGAGCAGCTTTGGTATATCAGTGTCCACGGGATACTCTCCGCCCCCTATTTCCTCGAGGACTGAATTTCAGGTGCAGTTCATGTAGCGCGAATGCCGTTTACCTGATCCTGAAAGAAGTATCGTAAAAGAGGAAAATAAAGCAAATTAATTCGAAGAAGCTGGTCGATGGTTGGAATGAAAGGAGTTCTATTAAGGCTAAATGTACCGAAAAATCTTGTAGAAAAGTTCAATAGGTCGCAGCACTATCAAGAGGAATGTACAGTAGCAGTGACGTCTGAAGAAGTGGTTCGATTTTCGATCTGTTAGACATTCAACTCGTTTTTTAATGCAGAACTTACGCCGCGAAGCACCTTTCCCAAACAAATAGCCAAAACTCATTTTTTAAATTACTTTGCGTACTTCCGGGTGGAATTTACAAGTTGACTGCATATAGGGCGATGGCGACATGCTTACTCAATCCAACGCTGTGTTAAATGCCCAAATCGGATGAACAGAAGCATTGTAAAGTGAAATTTGGCAAAACATAATCCCTCCCCCGCAGGGGAAGATCACGATGGCGTAGGTCTTCGTGGTGTCTGGTGGAGTGTCGTAGACAACCACCCGGACCCTAAGTCTCACGGCGCCGCTCTCGTCGTTAGCTTGAAGGTGCAGGCAGTGAGAAGGCGATGCTAAGCTCGTAGTAGTCGGGTTCGACCGACTACATACCAGGGCCTATGGCGCGTCGACGTTTGGGCAGGACAGGGCGAAGGATACTTCTCAGAGTACTCCGGAACCCTCTTTAAAGTCCGGCAGGAAACTAGATACCACCCGTCAGGTTGCCCATGTTCCGGCGTCACCCACGTTGACAGCTGGCGGTAAGCAATGGGAGACGGGATGGGGGCTCCGAGCCGCCTGGACCTTAGTTCAAGTGGCCCCAGTTGGGCTCTCGGATTCGTCGTGGCAGTTGTCCGATACTCTGGGCAAAGAGGAGGGAACTTGTTCCCGGCGCATTGAGTGGCGCAGTGTCCAAACCTCGGTACTAGCCTGGATAGCTAGGAGCTCTGAGCTAGCAGGATGGCCCCTACCCAGGTACTGTATGGGGAGGTTGCGGCGAGGGCAAACTCGTTCTGGCGGGACCCAGATACCAGCCCAAAGGCGTACTTGTGCGCCTGCGGGGAGTGAGGATCAGAGGCTAGGTGCCCACCCCCGGGTTCATCCCCCCTGGTAAAGGACAAGTGTGTGATAGGCACATGGTAAACAATTCCCCCTCCCCCATGCACGACCCGGCGCGTCACTCGCACGGCGTGCCGCGGCGGCGTGGCTGCAGGCCTCATTGCGGGACATCAGGTATTCATTAGTCCGACTGCCCAACCTTTTGGGAAGTTGGTGGACGGGTGGGAGCGACTGGAGATATGTCACGATGCCACGCGAAACGAACCCTATACATCATCATCACTGAGCATTTTAACGTTAGCTTATCCTTTCGATTATGGCGCTCATTACCCTCCATTAATTCCACAGCCTTGTTACACTCTAGGGAAACTTGAATCCGGTCTACACTCCAGAACTCCACTGTGTCTCCCAAAACACACTGCGGTCGAGAACCGTTCCCAACCGAAAGCGACTCGTAAGCCCGACTCCAACTCTTGGGAGGTTTGGTGGAAGATGGTGGCGGTCACGTAGCGGTCCATGTGCGCAGGTCACATTCGTATCTCATACACACAACACTCAGGCAGAGAGACTGGGCAGGAATGGAATACTAAAATTGCAACATAGTAGTTTGGCTAGGAGCCACCAAGCCACAACACTAAAGCAAACATTCATATGAAGGCGGGATTCGACCCCCCAGACGTTGCAATATGAACCTATCATGCATCAAGAGCTTCAACAGACAACGATACCAATCACATGGCGAGTCCGTGTTGAACGATGGATGGGAAGATGGCAACAGCCGATAATTATGAGGGGGGGGTCACAACTAAACCAACTTGCAGTGCAGGCACAAATGTTCTTTACTACAAATATGAAATTTTCTACATATATGAAGTAATGATGTATTTAAAAAGTAGGATAATTCGTTCGTACAAAAATTGCCCAGAATAAGATAGCGTTTCCACTACAGGCACATGATGCTACGAAATTTTAAATGTTATTTTTAGAGATATTCTGCTAGCTTAGTGTAGCATCTCAGGCGAGTATTTTCTTGCTCTCATTTTTAATTTATCGTATATCCATGTATATACGGAGTAATAAACTTAAGAGTAGAGAAATGTATGTAATGTGGCGAAAAGTGCCGTTTTAGACAGAAAAAATACGGTTTGTGCTCTCTGAAACCGTAAATGAGAAATTTCCTTTCTCCTGTATGAAGGGGCGCCCAGAGAAAACCAGGGGCATGGGGGAGTTGTTCTATAAGGACCCCTTTTGTCAAACAAAATTTTCCTCCTCCTCCCCCAATTCATAAATTGATTTCTCCATGCAGCACATAACTTACAACTTAAATTTGTATTAGATATAAATATATATTTTAATTTCTTTTGAATGAAAAAAATTAGGGTCCCCAATTAAGTCGAGGTCTGAGACAAGCTGCCCCTTCAGGATTTCTCTGCCTGTATTACTTTCTCTAATACGTAGTTAAATAACAAGTCAGAATCCATATTATTGGCTCCTCAATGCAGATAATGCGATTCTTTCTTTTCAAAACGGCCGGCCGTCAGCGAAGAGCACTTCTATCAAACATCAAGCTATTCATAAGATTTTTTCCAAAATGGATATTCCCTGATCGATCTGGGTCGACGTGAAACCCTGCAATTTTGGAAAAAAATTCTCTATATTTTGGAAGTACTTAACATAAAGACAATGGAACAATTTCAAAATTGCCCCGAACTTTTTAAACAAAATTCTTTTAAGAATATAGTGAAATTTACTTAAACAGATGGCATACATCCGACTTTCCTCATAATCTTCGAATTTTAGAAAATTGCAAAATTTCAAATTTTTTGGACCCCCTCGTACAACTTCGTTAGATTTTTTACTTCAAATGAAATCTGTTCTCCACAATTAGTCCTTTAATTAATGTCTTAAACTTTTTTGAAAATTTAGTGGGTGTCGCGCAATTTTTGCTCGAAATAAAAGGCAATTTATATCCCTTTTTTTTTCAATAACCGATTCTAAATTTGTTCTTTGATTTTTTCCTCGGGTAGAGTAAAGGACACAAAAAATGGCGCAGGTTTCATTTTCGGGAACTCTTCGATTTTTAAAAAATTGCAAAAGTAAGAAATAACGTGCGAAAGTGTGCGCTGTTTTAGCATCATAAGTTCTATTCTGCTAATAACGGACCGACAAATTAAGAAAATGTGAAAAAACTTTTAAACGCCGATAGGTAGCAGGTGGAAACAGGGAGAGGACAAATTCGAAAAAGCTAGGCCAGACGGAAGAGATTAACTAAATAGTACGAGAAAATATGTGCCATTTTGTATCACTACTAGTTTTTTTTATTTTTTCAATGCAAATTGATAAGGAGAACTTTTAAATAATGTAGTTGCCGCCTCCCTATGATTTGGCACAGAAAGATGCCTGAAAAAATACGAAGTGTTTTAAAAATTCATTACAAATTATATTTAGTTCTCGTCAATCTTATTAATCAAGTCATAACGATTTGCGTTGCAGCATGAATGGCTGGAAAATGTATAGTAATGGCTTCTATGTTTCACCTTGAAACTCCTGTAAAAATGTTGGAATTCTTCCGAAATAGTCTAGAAGGATCGGCATAAAACAGCGCCAATCAATTCATCTTATCGAAAGAAACGAGCTATTGATCATTCCTGCACGTGCTTTAAAGACCTACCTCCAAAAAGTATTTTTCGTACTTAAAACACCCAACAACAATTTCCATGAGAATTCTTTTAGAATGTTCTGGTATTATCCCGAAACATTTAATTTCCTCCAGTAGACCGAAAAGTGTCGAGTGACGCATTACTTACCTCGAATGGTGGACCGGAAGAGTTCTGTGACGGACACTCAGCCACGCCCAGGTTACCCTATTACTGTACGTCGGATAATAGTAGTTTATTCAATTAGTTTATAATGTTAAGCTTTACTACATGTTTTGAAAACGAGCGACTTTAGGAGCAAGTTTTCCAATTTGTACGAATGTAATAAAGCAACGTTTAAAACGAGTTTCATATGCTATTTTTTTGTATGACAGCATTTTAAATTTATAACAGAATCAAACTTAATTTTGCAAAGCAACTTTCTTGTGATGTCTCGGGTATTTGATATCTGTGCGAGAAAACGGTCATCAGCTTCCTTCACAATTACCTCCCCACGATTCTCTCGCTGCGAGTGACTGAATGAGTGATGACGCGATCATCGGGAACCTTTTAAGAACAATTTTTCAAACAGAAAAGGCTTTAAGGAAAAATTTTTAATTAAATCGTTTTAAGTAAAATAATATACAATAAAATTACGTGTTATCTGCAACGTGATAAAATATAATTCGTTCGTCACTTAGCCACTTATTAAGTTCGACATCTAGAGTACATTATTCTATTCGCATAACATGGCACGGTTCCAAAAAGAGCACCACCAGTATATTTTTGTTATTTTTTTACCGAGGCTAACACGAAAGTTACGAAGTAAAAATAACTTTCTAAAGTAGAGATCCTTTTAACTACACTTTAACTTGTTCCGCCAAGTAAACTTAGAAATCGATATCTGGCAACAAGTGCACCACAGAGCGAGACACACGCACAGTGTATGCAAGGCTGTTCTTCAGGGATCAGATAAAGAACATTCACTTCATTCATATGGCACGTTTCATTCACGTACGAATTTACTATTGTCCACTGATGAATAAGTTGTTTCTATCTTTCTATCTTTTTCATATAACCCCCAATAAGCGATTATTACACCTTTTTTTCTCGACGATATGAGATTTTAAATCTAAAGATTTACTTAACTCGCGCTAGCGAAATAATTTCCAACACGAAGTGAGACAATAGGAATCGATGTCGATGGAGAAAAGGAAAGGATAACACTGAACAACTGATGTTTACACTAAGGAAATGACCGTGAATCAGAAACGAAGCGAGATGCATCTAAACATTTCTCTCGAAGACGAGGCTAAATGCAGGTACATTTTATAAAAAACAGACGCAAATTTAGTTTTTGAAAATTATCTGCTTCTGGCCGTCACAGTGGCGCACCGTGTCTCGTCACGGCACGCGCGGTGAAATACGATGACGTGTAATAGTAAGTAATGAGTATGAAGATGAAGTCGTGCACGGAAACGCCTTCAACAAATTCCACATGGAGTGAGTGCAATTTGAAATTTGGCCCCAGAGAGGGAAAATTCGTACGCTAGTTGATTTATCGCAAAAACAACACGAACACCTGAACTTCGCGTATGATTGACTTCAATCACTTTCGTGCCGTATTCAAGATTCATCATTTGGTCAAAGATTTCAGCACTGAAAGTCAACCTTGATCCAACCCATGGTTGGCCAAACTTGTAGTTAATGAAATCAGCTTAGCAACGCGATTTGCAGATACTGGTAATCCAGTAGAAACACCCAGCATTAGCTAGATGACGAGGAACCGGCGTGGCGCGTGGGGACGAACCTGGCCTGTCGATTGCGAAGTCAGGGTGCTACGTTGATGAACTTCGCTCGGTAATTTTGAATTCGAATAGATAGGGAAAATATTAAATACATGAAATATTGTGGATGTACATGTTGTAGAAAGCAATGAAACAATTAAGTACTCTCAACTCATTCTACAAATACTTATTACTACACAACAGCCAAAGTACTCGTTCCTTTATTGACCGCTTAATTCTACCCGGAAGAGACAACACTCTTTTTTGGAAAAACGCAGAATAGGTCGAGAATCTAAATAGGTGTTAGTAGTAGCTTAATTTTGCGAAACAACTTTCTCGTGACGTTCCGATTTTTGACATCTGTGCGAAAAAACGGTGGTCGGCTGTCTCGTTTACCGCTACCACTCCGTGATCGGCTGAACGGGTGATAACGCAATCATTCGCACCATAAATGCCAATACGTCATCATTTTGCCGTAATATGCCCTTTTATGAACGATTTCTTGCAACAGAAAAGGTGGTTTATAATGCTGGTATGCAAAAAATGAATAGTTTTGAACATTTAATTTAAAATAATTGTACGATCCATAGAAGTGGAAGTGGAATAGTGTTTTATATTTTCATGAGCTGAGGACGTTGCAGTCCCATTACAAGAAAAAATCCATGGAACGTTTTGTGTGTGTGTGTGTGTGTGTGTGTGTGTGTGTGTGTGTGTATTGTGATAATTCTCAGTGCATGAGAGTGGCGGCTGGGATCAAGTACATGCGTGGTCTTGTTATACACACACCAAAAAAAATCCATGAAACTTTTTCCACAGAAAATTACAGATATTTTAGCAAGCCTATTTTTATTACATTGGACTTAATATGTAATATATTATAACAACGCAATAAGAAAACAGTATTTAACGATTAATGCATGCGATCCTATTCGTAACCCCTCACAACACTGATAGAGAGGAAATTGATAATGCAGGTTTGAAATTACAAACATTAACCAAAGAAACGAAATGAAATTCCATAAATAATGACCGGTTTTCGTGGCTCACGTCATCAACTGATGGCACTGCAGTACTCTGACCCGAGGTCTTAGGGTTCGAGTCCTGAGAGTGGTAGGATTTTCGACACTAGCTGGATAGCTAGATCGAATTCAAGCTCTACCTGAGGGGGAATTCTAGTGGCCGGTTGCTCTGATCGGTAGTTTTCCGTAGTTACTTCGATTACCAGGCGAATGCCGGAGCAGTACTTTCATAACCGGGCGACGGACCGCGGGTAATCTTTCCTTCCTCTTCCTTGTCCTATCGTCACCCCTTACAAACACATTTGCATGCACTACACTACTACACATATCGGGAGCTGAGAGCTTGCCTCGGATGAGGCGGTGCCCCGCTTATGGAAGATATCTGGATGGGGAAAACCCCGCAAAACCAAAGTGCAGGTCGGCACCAAATCTCACCAACAATCGAGGGAAGAACAGCGCCATCTCCCGAGATAAAACGTGCTTTACACTTACAGAAGTATGACTACAGCCTTTGACGCGCCCGGAAACACGAAATAATCAAGCAATCATAAATAATGCGCTCGTCTATTTTATTTTAAAATTCTTTGTTGAGAACTTCTGTTCGAGAACGTATGTTTATCACAAATAGTTACCTTGATAATAAAAATACTCTCCGTGTCTTGGAAGGCCGTGATCTTCACCTAATCAGAGCTTGTGTCATCGCGGCGACCGGCGGTGGCGTCTCGTGGCGCGGGGAGGGGAGGGGAGGGAGGGGAGGGGAGAGCATGCAAGGAAGTCCGGGGGTGGCAGCGTGTCTCGAGGGCACCTGTGGCGGCGGGTCAAGGGCCTGAGCCGGCAACCCGCGTGCTATCGACCGGCGGCGCTGAAGGCAGCGGCGACGAAAGCGCAGTGAAGGGAATCGCAGTAATAAGCGCGCCTAAGTTGCAATTGAGGCAATTCCCAGAAACTCTGTTTATTCACCAATAATACATTAGGACTTGTTTTGAATATTGACAAGTGTTTTTGAAGATGAAAGGGATAATTATTGACAGGATGACAAGTACAAAGCTCCATCGCTTGGGACGACTTATTCAACGAAGAAAATATTTGACTCGGTCGATTCTGAGCTAACGATGCTTACATTCGACGCACAGTGTGTTTCGTTTCCTGCAGTTCCTGAATCTTATTATTAATCATCGAGTTTCATACCGTCTTCTGTTTTGGTAAAATAAAAAGGTTTGCTTCGGAGAAGAGACATAGAAACGTCACAAAATCTCTCCGAAAACATAGTGCGATGAGTGTGATTCCATTAGCAACATTATTCGTAAACTATGATTTCGCTACCCCATTCTCGTAGGATAGCGACAATGCCGCTGCCAATCCATTAGGTTTTTTATGGTAACAGAAAAGCGATCTGAGTAAGTTCTTGAATATGCAGAGGAGCCCAAAACGAAGTACAAATAGAAATTATATAATATACTACTACTTTTGAGCACAACCATCTTCCGCATTGTTATTATTTTATAAACCTTAAATTAATTTTCTTAATTCCATATTAAGCTTTTACTAAAAGTATTTCCCCAACCGTCAACTCACTTTCTCTTACATTTTTTCTGAATGAAAAAAGTTTCAGAAATAAATCACAGAACCTACATTTGTTGTCCAAGAACAATCTTTCGAAAAAGAGGAGAAAATTCCAATTTCGAAAGCACTAAGTTGGATGGTGCCAAACCAATGAATCTTCAGAAAACTTTGGTCGATATGTTAAATATCGAAAGGCGTTTAATTACTATTCCGTTAATTATAACCCTACTGGGCATTGTGTGCGATTGAACACGTCTAATTACAATTACATTGTAATAAACAAAATACTTCAATTGACGGATGGAATTTCATAAAACAAACCCACTTGGTAAATTCGATCTAAAGGGATTCCAGGAGTGTAAGGTGATTAACTAGAAGAGTTCCAAACATCGTTTCAAAAGAGTATACAACTAAGTATATAACTACACATTGGAAATAAATGAATACATGATTGAAAATTTGCAGCCAGACACCACTGTAAGTTGATATATGATGAAAAACATCTTCGCTTTACAAATAATATTTTCTTATTACCAAAAGCCACTACCACAATGCTCAACACCCCATAAACTACGTCGCAAAAAACATCTCATTCGAAGACCCACATATCAAAAATATTTCACACAATTAAGTTATACCCGTCACGTTCCACACTGTCGGGCATAACTGAAGTTAGCTTCAGGTTCCTATATTAAAACAAATATGGCTCCCTTCCCAAAGTTCCCCCATTCGCGTGGAGTTCCCGGGCACTGCTCGGGGGGAGGCGAAGTTTCACGGGGTGAGGTGGTGTGGGGGTTGTGTGTTTGGGGGGGGGGCAGGATGGGACGGCGCGAGGCGGGGCACGTCCCAGCCGCACGTGCGCTCGATTCCCGCCGGGCGGCTCCGGGGGGGGGGGGGCTTCCCCCGCAGACTCCCCTCCCCCCCCCCCGCCGCGTCGCGCTCAGCCGCCCCGCCCGCGCAGCTGCAGCTCTCGCAGGCCCTACACTGGGCGACTGCCTCTAAATTGAAAAATTGCGACAACGAGAACTTTCATCGGGTAATAGAAATGATATTACACGACTGCTTCAATTAGTATTTTCTTCTACGTACAGAAACAACGTCCAACTTTCCCTACGGAGAATGTTTCTAAACTGAAACTTGCATTACAATATACACATGTCGTAATTCCTTGTTTTTATTGACAATTCTCTGCCTGGCATGTTTCACAAACGGAAACCGGAAAGGCAGAGTTTCTTCCGGCGTGCCATTTGTTCAATATATCAATGGATGAAAAGATACACACTAGTTCTACAATTTCGTTGTACTACTTTCTAAACCTGCCACGTAATTACAGATTTCCCTGTTAGAAACTGAATTTACTACTGATGATGGCAATCTTCGGTTTGCGAGATATCCAAATCCTAGTTTCACAGGTTTAGCCAATAACTGGCACAAATATTTCATTTGGGCTAGTTTTAATACATTCGAGGTAATAATAATAATAATAATAATAATAATAATAATAATAAAACAATAATAATAATAATAATAATAATAATAATAATAAAACAATAATAATAATAATAATAATTGCAATAACAACACTCACTACACATACAATTGAATAAAACAAAACGAAGTTATCCCAACGACACGGAGAACCTCAATGGTAAAGTGGAGATAAGCGCTAATTATTTTAATTCAGATGGAACCAGAATGATTTTGAATTTGATGTTTGGGTTCCTGAATATCACTTTCCAAGGTACCCATTCTGCCTGTAATTATCCCCTCCAATTATAATCATTAACCACACAACATATGTCCTATTTTCTATAAAGAAAAGCAGCATTATGTACACCCAAAGCAGATTATTTCTAAACATTTAGTCGGCGGCTAGGGGCGGAGCCGGCGCCGACCCAGCCAGCAGATATAGGGCAAGGCCCCGCCGCACGTGGTTGCAGCCGGGAATCGATAGCGCCCAGACATCCCCCCGCCCCGCAGCGCTGCGCTGCGCTGGGCAAAGCTGGGCGGCGCGGGCGGCGGGGAGAGAAGCGTGGGGTGGCGGGGGTGGGGTGGGGCTAGACGGGGCGGGGCGGGACGGGACGCCGCAGGGCGGAGCGCGAGGGAGCCCCGGGGTGGAACAGCGCGGCGTGGAGCGTGACGTGGCGGGCGGGGCGGGAGGGAGGGGCGAGGCGGGGCGGGGCGTGGAGGGGAGGGGAGGGGGCGAGGCAGGACGAGGCGGCGCGTGCACGCAGCGGCTGCGACGACGCGAGCGAGACTGCGTCGTCGCCGCCCCCGCGCCAGCCGCGACGCCTCCGTGCCGTGCTCGCAGCCCGCAGCCGCGCCGCGCCGCCCGGCTCAATGTCCTCGGGCGCGCGCGCCCAGTTTCGCAAACATGATGAGAGAGCAGCGCCCACAAAGCGGTGGCGACGCAACGTACTACGTCGCGTGGGCGACTGTGTACGGCCGGCTACGCGGAAAACAGCAAACAAGACACGGAGGAGACATTCGCTCAACATGACCACGCCGTAATAGTAGTGACAAAAAATATAGGGCCTAGGGAAAACAACAACGACGTTATGAGCGAGAGGAAGGGAATGACGCAAGGCATAACAATAAAATAATTTGGTACCGTACCTCAGTTGACATTATTCGCTTAGCGATACAAACTTATACACTCACTCTGAACAATATTAACGCAAAAAAAGTCTAATAATTGAAAAAATGTAATATCCTGTCGAAACATTGCTATTCTCCAGAAAAGAAGATGAAGGTGACGAAAGGGGAAGATCAGATTAGAGCCCTGCGAATAGATTGGCAGACAGACCCTGCGTGGTCTACGACACCAAACAAACTTGTTCTATCACGGGGTGTTAACCCCGGGGTGGGCATCTCAGCTTCAGCTCTCATCCTTACCCCGCCGACGCACAAGTACGCCGACGGGCTGGTATTCGGATCCCGCCGAAACGCAGTTGGCCCTCAAGGCAACCTCCCCAATCAATGCCTGGGTCAGGCCGCCCTGCCAGCTCAGAGCTCCTCCTAGCCAGGCTAGAACCAGAGTCAAAACATTGCGCTACACACATGCGCCTGGACACGAACCTCCTGAGATATTTTCAAACTTTTCTCAAAAATGGCTCCTATTTTTTTCTTAAATTTTTTTTTGCAAGAATAGAGTGGAATACACTTATAAAGATAGCCTAGGCCCCATTTTCAGTGTTAACTCAGCGTTTTCCTAAAACTACAAAATTGAACAAATTGTTTGTTTTTTTTCTTCAAATGAAATGACTACTCTACAGAATTAGTTTTTTAATTAATGTCATTTTAATTTTTTGAAAATATTAGTAGTTTTTCGAGCATATTGTGTGTGAATTACGGGCAAAATTAAAAACAAGATTTTCTCAAAAACGGCCACACAAGTTTTCTTTAAACGTTTTGTATGGTAAATGCACTGTTCACACCATAAACGTAATTTTGATGTGTAATTTGATTTTTCCAAATATTACACTAATATAATGTTTTCTCATGTCATTGAAATTTACATTGCCGGCTATTCATACACGTATCTGCATTGTGGAAGTACAAGTGCTCCAAATGTATCTTGTAAAGTTTCTCAAAAAATCTAATCTTGAGAAGAGGTAATCCGATTTCCACGGGGTTTACTCTTAAAGACATAGAATTTTTGTCCGATATAACGGAGGTTACTTTTATTATCATTGTTTTTATTACAAAAAGGAGAATTTCTGTTTAAGTTTTCTATTTATGCAAATCTACAGTTTAATTCAGTTCGAAATAAAATATTGCGTACTCACCTGCAAAACAAAACGAAAGTCTCTGTGTACTTGTTAAAAAAAACAAATCATTTGTCCTTTTCCCCTTCCATCAAGGCACAATTTAAGAGTGCATTTCCATTTCGCGATTACCTCGAAAACAGTGAATAAATCGGCCAAAATGCACTCACATTTTCTGAAAGCCCATAACATTCCTAACGCAATGCCTAATTGATTCCCATAGTACAATTAGGCTTCGTGTAATTCAAGTTCGAAGATGAAAATTATTTGCGGTAGAGAAGGCAGGCTCGTACTCTGAAAACGGGCGGTAGGGCCGGAACAGCGAAAAACAGGCTTGCGGGACCGGGCGGAACGGAGAGATTGCGAACGAGGCGTGCTGAAGCTGGCTGTAGCAGAAAGAAGCGGTGTAGGGTGGAATGGGGAACGGTGCTATGAGGAGGGTTGATTGAAAGATTGGTAGTGATTCCGGGTGCATCAACTACCGAGGTCATTGGTCCCGTAAGTGTAGTGCATGTTTTCATCCGGAGATGGCTGTGATCTTCCCCCGCTGAATGGCGAGATCCGGCGCCGACCTACCTTCGACTAGCGGAGTTTTCCCCAACCAGGTTCTCCCACCAGCGGGACTCCGTCCCAGCCGGGACAAGCTCTAAGCCCCCTCTCCGGTCTCCTGGCATGCATGGTAGTGCAGTGCATGTAAGTGTATGTGTAAGGGGTGTGGATACGATGACGAGGAAGGAAAGATCGTGCGCAGCCCGTGGCCCGTTTGTTAGTTTACTGCTCCAGCATTCACCCTGTATTGATTGGAGAAACCACAGAAAACTACCGATCAGAACAGCCTGCCTCAGGATTCTCCTCCGGACAATGACTGAATTCGACCTAGCTGACAAGCTAGTGTCGAAAATCCTGCCGCCGTCGGGACTCGAACTTAAGACCTCCCGGTCACAGGCACTGCAGCGACATCTGTTTCTACACTGAGCCACCTCTCCCGGTCTATGGGGGAGAGCGGGATGGGGTAGGGTGGGTTGGGAGGGAAAGGGGTAGGATGGGGCGGGGCGGCGAGAGGCCGGGCTGGCGAACTGGGACGTCGTCGCGGCGCACACTGGTTGAATTGGGCCTAAAACCTGGCATAATTGCAAATGCCAGTGGATTTGCGTAAAAATAGGAATCAACGGGTTTTTCAGGTCGCTGAATTTGAATATCATAATGAAATTTCAAAATTCAAAATGGCGTGTTCAAAACGACTGACTCATAAATGAACCCGATATGTATAGAAATATCGATACAATGGTTCTTGCGATCACTGATGTCGAATGTCGAAATGAAATATCAAAATTGAACATTGAATCTCCACCCCCTTCCTTTTCCTACCCTAATTTTTAAATTGAATTATGAAAAACGAAATTTTTGGTAACATTTGATATATTAACTGATCATATTAACTCAACTAATTATCTATTCTTTGAAAAAAAAAACTTTACAATTTGTCATTCATACTATAACTTAATTGCGTTAGAGACACTATTATGGCAATTAATGATTTCATATCTAAATACACGATATTGACGGAATATCCTGCCCAAAAGCAAGACGGGAATTTGGAATATCTGTGCAAATCCTAACTATCGGCATTTAGATAAACATGAAAAGAGAACATAAGTAGGAAGGAAAAGACACCAGAAAACAAAGATCACTTCGATGCGCCACTGCATGTCAGATACTCGCGAAAGGAAATGCATAAGAAAACATGCCGTCATTCAAGACCAAAAGGGCCGTCGAAAATGCAGCTGACACACATTTCCTTGCATCACTTTGGGAACAATTATTAACAAAAAAATTATTTGAAGTAATTATACTCACAACTACGATAATGTATAAGAAATGCCCCATAAAGTAAATTTGACATGAGAAATATTTCAAAAATACTTTTGTTTAATTAAAAACAACAACAACAACAACAACAACAACAACAACAACAACAACAAAAGAATACATCTCAGTAGCATTTAAGTCGTGTTATTAAGTCCATTTTGCATCATCCGTTCAAAAACTTTAAAGAAAAAATCTGGAGCCCTTTTCGAGAAAATTGCATTTGAGCGTTTCTAAAAGTGCGGAATTTCGAGCTGTATACATTTACAATAGTATAATTGCATTATAAACTATATTATAAGGTACATGTGTATATGAATGTGTTATTCAAACAATTGCCACCCATCAGTCGGGAATCAATATTGTTCAGAGCTAATTGCTTCGGCCCTTATTTACTGAAAAATATATGTTACTGAAAAAATGGTCAACTGCAAATTGAGATAACGTCATTAAGTTCACTTTTACATCCATAGAACTCAGTCTTGGCTTCTAAGATAAGAAAATAAGAATCCTTAAAGTACACTAAAAATCTTTAAGTGCTCGGTGGCACGGATTAACATTGTTTAATCATTGCAAAATTTTATATCAGTAATTTTCTAATTAAAAGTAATTATCAGTAGAAAAAATAGAAAAAATACACAGAGAAAATAATTCCCTGTGGCGTCGAAGACTCTTCCGGGATATATAGTGTTAAATCTTACTATGTAGCATTGCAGTAATGTGGCTATAAAATAAAAAGGTGCTGGTATGTGCAGCTAAATGTGGGTTATTCTGATTAAAGGCATTCTACTTGATAAATAAAAAAAATGATTGAGGCAGGAATACACAGGATAAAAAATATAATCCACAATATACATGACTAACATTGTTACGCTCCGTAGGTTAGAAATCAGCCTTATTAAACATAAAATTATTAGACACTTTTTCTTAAAAATATACTTAACTTATAGTCAAAGTGGTCTTCTATTTGGAAATACGAAAAGTATCTACAGAAAAATAATTTACACCCTTTTTTTAATTTCACAAAAGTAGTCGACAAGAATCAATGAATTCCCATGTTTAAAGCAACAGTAACTTTACGAGACCGTGAGGACGACAAAAATGATTGAAATAACGTTCTCGAGCTAAAGTACTGTGCTCCAATGTCTTCGAAACGAGAGTTGATAAGTCAGAATTCCGAACATGCACTTTGAATTTTACCATTGGCCCGGTTAATCGCCAGGTGCCCGATTCAACCAGTGTGCGGCGTGCGGCATTAATTTTATATGGATCCGTTTTTAAGAATTTTTTTAAATTGCCGTCACATCAAGCAAAACTTTCCCGAAAACTACTCGATTTTTTTTAATACGAGGCTTTATTGAAAGTTTATTCTTTAGAATAATTTCATTAGCGAAAACAAATTATATCATCAATATTGTAGTTTTGCAATTTTTGTTAGTGATTTTCGAAAATATAGAGTTCACCAAAAATGCGTCGTGGGTACTAACTTTGCTCTATCTGTGGGAAAAAATTGAAAGGACACATTTTGGAGCAGTGTTTAAAGCTTTTTAATTGCCTTTAATCGCCTTTTTTCTGCATTATTACAATACCTTCTCTATACTACATAACTAGTATGAGAGAACGTAAAAATATATAATTAGAAAGAAGCCGAAAATACCAACTTTTGTAATTTTCGAAAATGTAGACAGTTGCACAAAAATGAGACCTGTGCTATTTGGTAAGCGTTCTTTACATTAACCGATAAACAAATTAACAAAAAATGTATTCCAAAAGTTTGGAACCATTTTTCAGGAAATTTTGAATATGTTGAGGTTTCGTAGGAAGTACCTCTTAAATCTTACCGTACCTCTTAAATCTTACCTCCGAAAATCAAAATAACCGTTTCAAATTCGCTGGGTGTCGAGGTCGGCCAGGTCGATTGGGTGACATCAATTTTGGAGAAAATCATTTGAACGGTTTGGACCAGCGGTGTCCAACTTGCAAGGCCTCATGGGCCACAACTAAAACCTTTAATATAGTTGCGGGCCATATTCTCATTACGCAGGCGATCCACACCTGACTTCCCCCTCATGTTAATCACGGTACTTTTGCCCTGCTGCTCTGAAAAGGGGGAGGGGGGAGGGGAAAGGAACAATGCGTGATATCAGGCCGTACCGCAATGCATAACGCAGTGAATCAAATTGGGATGGTTTTTAATTTCTGAATTTACTAGAAAAAAATCCTTAAATCTAAACTTCATCTATTTTAACATTAAAGATTAATGACTTGATTGATTAATGTTGACCCCAGCAAAAAGCGTCCGCTAGAGGTACAATGTTCTCGCCCAACATGGATGGAACGGACTTTCACGTTTGACTAATAAACTTTCGCGGGATACAATACTTGACAACGCGGGCCGTAAGTTAGAGAACCCTTGGTTTAGAAATTTGATTGACAACCTGGTTGAGACCACAGAGAGAGAGAGAGAGAGAGAGAGAGAGAGAGAGAAGAGAGAGAGAAAAGAGAGAAAGAGAGAGAGAGAAAGAGAGAGAGACAGAGAGAGACAGACACAGACGAACGTTTTGTCGTAAACCAATTGTTCAGTATCAAGGACACAAAAACAGTGTGTTCCGACTACGTAATGCCATAGGAAGTAATTTTCTACAGAAAGAAATAAGTTTCATCTACTTTTTAGATATCAGGGACCAACAATACGCGTTGTTCTGATGAAAATCGACACTTTCCGCTGCAGCATTACAATACTTTCTCTCTACTACGTAATACGAACTAGACAAGAAAGTAATAAAATTAGAAGTAGGAAATCTGTGAATGTTAAATGAATTTTTTGTACCAAATAAAATAAGTTCCATTTTTGACACAATTTTATAGAAAAGTAACAACTCTGCAGTGTTCTCCAGAAAGTTTTGTAGCATGAACAATATTATAATATTTCTTTCATAAATTTTCTTCAGTGGCTACCAGATCACTGAACTCCGATTAAAAAGTAGAGCGTTTGACTTTCGATCAGATGGGTCGCAACTAGCAATTCGGAAGCTTCTTTACAACTTAATGTTTTATATTGAAACTCCCGATTGGATAACCGCCTCCCAGCTGATCAAATGTCAATTCACGTCATGTTTTAGTCGGGGTATAGTGACTAGTGAACCTCTAAATGCTTCGTTCAAGACCGAGTCACTACTGAGGATGTCGACCAGGGTGGGCGAAACGTCTAAAAATACGAATCGTACGGAACCACGGTAAATCCATCCGGAAAACATTTATATGTAGAATCCATGACTGACACCACCGTCGACCATCCCATTAGAGACTAGTAGTTTGGAAGTTTGGACATACGAGCAGAGATCGCTTGAAAAATATACTCTCTTTGTATCATGATTTACAATATTTGAGTTGCCAGACGGAATGAAAGATTCGAGGCAATAATCTCCATTAAAATTACCACGGATAGTGACAAGCTATGTGCGATGCCCGGTGTAAACCAGGAAACGAACTCAGACATCGATTTCTCTACCGAATGCGTACCAAATACGGGATTTGTTGCCGAATTAAATTTCCTGAGTCAAAACGTAACAAACTAATATTCTTTTCAGAATACCACATACGTTTTAGTATTCAAAAATTTCCATTCAATTTTTTTTTACGAAATCCATTTTATTTGACAAGCTGCAGTCATTGTCTACATTGCAAACATTCTGGAATGATTTCCGTGTCTTCTGAAAGGCAAGCTCCGGCTCAAATTATTACAATCCCCATCGATCGACACCTGCAAGGGATGAGTCCTTCAAAACAAGAGACGAACCCATCTCCATCGCACTACCGCGGTCACCCCGGACCGCGTTGTCTGGACTGTACCTCTTGCGCCGCAGCAGGCGGCGTCGCGGGCGAAGCAGAAGCGGACGTGGCCGAAGAGGAAGAAGGCTGGGCGCCGTGCGGGCGGCCGGGGGCGGGGTGGCGGCGGCCCCGCCTGCCGCGAGCGCGCAGGTTCACGCACATGGCCTCCGCGGCCCGGCCGTCCGGCCTCGGGGCGCAGGGAGCGCTGGCCAGCGGACGCGGCGCTCGCGTCGCGCCGTCGGGCGCACTGGCGTCAACCCAGCGACAGCGACCCTGCCGCCGCCGCCGCCGTCGTAATTAGCGCCCGATTTTTCCGCCGTCCGCTTCCGCTTCCGTTGATAAGGTCGGCTCGCCGTGCCCGCCGGCGACGCTGGCCGCCAACGAGCGACCGCCCCGGGAGCCGCGGACTCGCGGACAACGACTGCGGCGACGGGCGACACTAGTCTCGGAGACCGTTTGACAGCAATGAGTCGCAAAGACGCAGGGACAGAAAACACTCATGACGGTTCCTAAGCATGAGGCCTAGTGTTGAGATAGATATGGAAAACAATGAAGAACAAGGAGCAGACTAATTATCTGCACCGGCTGAGTTAGCTCCAGGTAACACTACATAAATAGATAGATTGAATTCAGCCTATGTTTGGAAGAAAATTTCAGTTGCCAGCTGCTCTGATCGGTAGGTTCCGTGGTTTCTTCGCCAATAGCAGATGATTTGGCTAGGGCACCAACTGATGTGTCACTGCAATGCCTCTGACCGAGAGGTCCTAGGTTCCAGTTCCAACGGTGGCAGGATTTTCGACACCAGTTATCAGAAGCTATCTGCGCTTTCAGGGCTGGTTGAAGTAACGCTGTTACGTGTCATTATCGCTGCCTGGAGAGAATTCTCCGGCAAGAGCTCTGTTATAGTTGCATGGTTCGATAAAGTCAGCACGTCAGCTAATAATCGAGCCAAAGACCGCGCGCGATCTTTCACTCCTCTGCCTTGTCATAACCTCCTTATTTACATACACACTTACGGGCTCTACAGTGCCAGGGACTGGGTGCCTACAGGTGCCGGGAGACTGGTCGAGAGCTTAGAGCTTGTCCCGGCTGGGGCGTTGCTGCGCTGGTGGGAGATTTCTGGTTGGGAAGAAACTGCCAGCCGACGGTAGGACGGCGCCAGATCTCCAGCGAGGGAAGATCACCGCCACCTCCCGGGAGGGGGGCATGCACTACACTTACGGAACCAATGACCTTAGTAACTGACGTGTCCGGAACCACTAATCAGTAAGAGGAGAATGCCGGACCAGTATCCTAACAAATAGCACTCTATCTTCCGTCCGTTTCTCATTCTTGTTCCCTCCTCCCTCTCTCACACACACACGCACACGCACACACACACACACACACACACACACACACACACACACATGCGCGCGCACTTACACCCACATGTACCACCGTATATCAAGGGAGTTCAGTTGGGAGCTTCGAGTTTGTCTGAGTTATGGGATTAATGAGCAAAGCAGTTAATGCACCCGGAAACAAAATAATAAATTATCCGTCCTAACACCGAATCACATAATTTTTTGAATATCGTACCCATGTTTAGGACTGGACTATTAGGAGAATAAAAGAAGGATTTATGGATGAAGATTTTACGTCGGAGTTCACACACTATCTTTTTTTTAATTCGTTGCGCCCTTAATTCAACTATCGCCCTGGCGGCGTTGAACGCAGTAATCCTCCATTATCAAACCTCTATTCCAAGGACGCTGTATTTATATCTATCTCTCAAGTGTCAAGATGACCCCCGGTAGCATCTCGCGAGCGCCTCTTCTTCCGCCTGTCACTCGGCCTTGGGAAGATTAGGAAGGGTTTCATTCACGGTTGACTAGCCCTTTGAAGCGTCAACTCGTTTTGTTGGAACAAATTTCACATGAATTCAATGGAATCGAAACCTCGTGGTGCTAGACTTGCTAGGCACGAGAACTTTGAAATAATGTTGAAGAAGAGAAGATTCTCGCATCCAAGAAGATTTTAAGAAGATTATCGCATCCAAAATCATTACTTTGTAATCAAGATGACGTCACTACTATGCATTACAAATTGATCTGCTCTTTACATCGTATGAGTTTCTATAAGCTAATTTTTTCTATCATCGATAGGTTGCAGATGCAAGAACTTTGTTAAGGGAGTTCGCTATGGGTAAAGACACCGGTTTCAGGACCTCAGTAAACGTACCGTTAATTGGTAGATATATCGGAAATGAAAAACAATTGAACAATTGCATACAAAATCGAACCCCTGTACAGTGGCGATTTTTGACCAAAACCTCTGGGAGCTACATTACTGTTTCTACGAACACCAAAATTATTTTAGATCATCTTTTCACCTTAAGGGAGCTGGAAACACAGAATCAGAATAATGCACTGCTTAATTCTGTGAAATATAAATACATATTTCTTTATACAAACTTGGTTAAATTTTTTCGATTGACAACACTGACTTTAGAAAAGAATAAGGATTTAGTTAGGTAAAGAATACGCATTTAGTTAATAATATTTGCCGTAAAAAAGTGTGGTATTAATGCCATCACTTGCCCTCTGGGAGAGAAAATTCATCTTCAGAATCGAAAGAAAAAAAAGTACATCTATTAATATAACATATAAATCACAAATATTTTATTTAGAGACGATAAGAGTATAAATTCTCCATCAGTATACTCTATTTTCAAAATTATACACAGAAAACAGCCTGTAACAATCAGGACAATTAGCGTGAGAAGGAATGACAAATCATTATGTTTAAAATGTTAACATCCCTGAAAGGCAGAAATGCCGAACAGGTGGAAATAAATTTTAAAAAAAAGAATCGGAAAAGGAAGAGTACATTTTCACCAGAAGTTATTTAAGTAATATCGGACTCAGACAAACAGGCCAAAGCGTATTTGTCGAAGAATTTTTGTTTTCTTTCCAGAAGATCTCTCATGCTGGAAATGAAGGGATCAGAAAAGATCAACAGACGATTAAACATGACCCGAATTGTGTCCAGTCTTTAACATTTTCGCGTGAATCCTTCTGTACCATCTTTTGTCCATTATATATTCATTACGGGATTCTTGCGATTCTTTTGACAGTTGGCCAATGAGCAATAGAGCACAGGAAATAATTCTCGAACCGTGAATTAGAACTGTGGGCATATTTACAGGCATGTAATACCAAGCATATTTGGAAACATATTGCTGGGCAGTTTCCAATGGATACAGTTGAAAAGGAGGAATGGTGATGGCGTATACACTGGACATTGCCAATAAAATTGTTTCAACTCTTAATTATGCCCATTTACCTCTGATGATTCTTTAGGATTCTCAAAAAAGCGTCTTGCTATATTACCGTCTTAATCCTACTTCCGACTACCATCATAATCCTTCTTCGGACAATCTCCATTCACGCCCAGTTTATACCAAATATTTCTGTTGGATCAATTGTATTTTTGACTTTATACTTCAACGTATAAAAAATGAAACGACTCTCTTTGAAATCACGTATGTACCTTTCATCGAACGTAACTCTTCCTGGGGACGAGTTTAATAAGACGCATTACATAAATATTACCTTTATGAATTTTATTTATGTAATATTAGTAAATGGACGTAATATATTACAAAAATAAAATATATTCATTTTCTGTCGTTTATAATTTTGAGTAATTTTTTTAAATTTTAGTAAAAAAAGCAAGATGATTTCCTTAGGAACTGCGTCACAAAAGCAGTTCCCGTTTTCAGGACGGATCGCGTCGGGACATGTTAGGGCGGTCACGCGCGCTCGAGGAAAAGTTAATTCTTTGTAGTTATTAATGGGGTAAGTTGGAGCACGTTTTTATACTTCGATTTTTTTTAAAGTGGCCAATGACATTAGGTCATTGTGACATCTGCCTTAAAAAAGTAATCTTTTTAACAGTGGTAAGCACATTTATGAGGCAACGAGTTCCGTTGAGAGGACTTCGCGAATTAATTAAAAATATTCATTTTATAAGCCAGGAGGTATAACAATGACCTGATGCCATCGACCATTTAAAAAATCTAAGTATACAACTGGATACGAAAGAGGATAGTTTCAGCTAGTAAATGAAATTAGAAACAGCGCAACTACACTAACGGGACTACCAAAGCAGTTGACGCGCCCGGAAACACGAAAAAATCAATCAATCCCAAATTGTATTAAATGTTAAATGCACATTAGTGAAAATGCAAAGAATTTAAAATACAAATGAATTCTCGAATAATAATTCTTTGAAAATATAAAAGCACAACTATAAAATAACGAATAATACGAAAAGATTTCATCGTCATTCTTCCAAATTTTGAGTAAAAGTTGAGTTGTTGAAACGATTCTTGGAAGGGCCACATGCGATTCCACACCGTGGAAACGAAGTTCAAACCAACCAGTTCTGTCTGTCTGTCAGTGAACAACACAAGCCCCTACTTCAGGCTCTAGCGTTGACCACAAATGTATGGACGGACAGAGAGATTTGCCGTCAACCAATTTCTAGGTCACACACGTGTATTCTGACTACACAATGCAGAGGCGGCTTGTAGGGTAGTGCCAATGTGCCATGGCACCACCAACAAAAAGGCAAAGAAAATTTTCACGACAAGTATGTGTATAAAATATCGTTTCAACAAAAATTTTCTTTATAGTAGTTCATTTGAACGAGCGTTTAGTCTTTTGATGCTCTTATCAATACTCTCTTCGAACGCCTAGAGCGCGCAGTGCCGGTCACTTTCTTAATCGGTGAGCCACCTACAGATTGGCACCGTCTCTGTCCATTTAACGCTGTATAAAGAACGCTATGTTGGTGTGTACGAGTCTCTTATGGGCGCACCTGCCGGTCACTTTCTTAATCGTTGAGCCACCTACAGATTGGCACCGTCTCTGTCCATTTAACGCTGTATAAAGAACGCTATGTTGGTGTGTACGAGTCTCTTATGGGTGAGACGGTGCCAAAATCGAACTAGCACAATAGTTCTCGTTCTGTTCCACAGAGTGCACATATGGCATTATTTTCACCGATTAGTCTATATTTCTCCCAATGACCCCAAAACCCAAGATGGAAGGTTTAATCGAGAGGGTATTTATTGTTGTTTAGGTTCTATATTCATTAATCATTCACATAATCAGGATAACCACAATGCCCTATTTCGTTACATTAATTTCGGTGTAAATTCGTCTTTCCTTGTATTTCGCCCATGGAGGGGCGGTGTACGCCGCGGGCGTACGGCCTTTCCTCTTCTTCCTGTACCCTTCTAGAGCGAACTCGGGAAGCTCTGACTTATTGAGATTGCTGTGAGTGCTGAGTCTTTCAGATTTGAGTATTTTTATTTTTTCTTATTTTTTTACTTTGTTTTCAGTTTAATCTTCGTTTAACACACTCACTGTAAAATGAAATTTTGTTGCCCATGAATTCTATTTTAGAGACTACTAAATCAGTTTTAAAATACTGCATCTATTTTTAAAAACAGCATTAGGTTTTGATTGATGTTTTAATTTTGAACATCGATAATTGGTAGCATCGATGTCGCATCGCTAACTGGTACCACCAATGGAATTCCGTACCGGCCGCCACTAACACAACGTGTTTGAGGAAGTAATTAACTACTTACAGGAAGAAAATTCTCCACTTTTTCAATACCAGTCCCACAATACGAGTTTTTTGAGCGAGAACGGCAAGAAGTAAAGAAATTGGGTCGTTTAAAAAAAACGTTATAACTCACCTTTACTTCAAGCAAACATTTCGCAAAAACTACTCCTATTTTAAAAAAATTCACATCACCTCATTCAAAGATTTACATCTTTAGAACAGATTTCATAAAGAAACTAATGGTGCTACAACAACACGTTTCAAGAAAGGGGAAAAAATCTCCTATGGAAACGCCGAGAAAAATTTTGAACTTTTGCAATTTTCGAAAAATCAGGGTTTTCAACGAACATGAGACCTGCACCATTCTCTTAAATGTCCTTTAGACTATTCAACAACAAAATTTAATCAAAAACCATGGAGCCATTTTTTTGAAAATATAGGGAAATATTTCAGGGGCTTCATATAAAGTACCTCCTGAAATTAAAATATCTGTTTCAAATTCCAGGGATCGTGACATCCGTCGGATCGATTATGGAATATCGATTTTGGAAAAAATCACCTTAACGGTTTAACTACTAGTGTTCACAAAGACCGTCGAACTGATAAACGTTTTCCCGTCAATCAATTTTTCGCTAACACGGGCCCACAAAAAAAGGATTCTGGCTACATCGCTTGTTAGAGGCTTTTTTCACTAAATTTTGCAACTTTTTTGTTATCAGAGCCCGGCGAAGAGTTTTTCTGCCAAAAATTCGCCCCCTTTCCCGCAGAATTACATAACTTTCTCATCTTAAGAAGTACCTTACGGCCGAGAAAGTAAAACAATTTATTATAAATGCATTACTTTTAATGCCTTACGTTACTTTTTTGCAAGTTTCGAAAAACATGTTCCCGAAAATGGAACCTGCGTATTTGTAAAAATGTACTTTGCTCTATTCGAGAAAAAAATAAAGAAACAATTTGGAGCCGTTTTAAAGGAAATAATTGTTTAAGAATTGCATATATTTCAATAAAAATTATACATATTTTCGAAAAATTGTACATTTTGAACAGATTTTATTAAAACAGAAATTCTTTATCTTCCAAGATGTGTGCAGTCAATAATTCTATTTACATTGCAAAAGGTGATATTGTTTTATGCTTTTATGTTGTTTGTATTGATGCTTTTACATCAAGTTGTGCACTTCGAAATACTTCGGGAAAAGTTGTGATGGATTCTGAGTACACGTGTTAAAGGAAGTAATGTTCTACGTATAGGAACAAGATTTATCAGGTTTTTCGATATCTGGGGCCAACAATACGACGTTTTCTGAAGAAAAATCGTCACTCTTAGTAGCTGCATTTAAAATTTTCTCTTTGATACATTAGCGTGTAGTAAAAGTGTAAGCCAATAGATTTCAAAGAATCTGCATTTCAAAACAACGTGAATAATAATAATAATAATAATAATAATAATAATAATAATAATAATAAATGTTATTACTGAAATCTACACTCATATCTCTTACATTACAAGCCTCCCTTCAAATGGATAAACTGTTCTGATCTTAAAAGTTATTTTTTTCAATTAAGTTATTCCAGTATTATTTTATTAATAATTAATTCCATCTATACATTCAAAACAGTTTTCATAATAAACAATGACTCATTTAATAAGAAAATAATTAAAATTGTACCTCCGAAAAATAAGTCTTGAGAATGAACATAATCAAAATAATTATATTTTACTAATCCTCGTGAGTAGTTTATGACACTTACATTGTTTCAAAACATCCATAAGATATTATAACATCTGTTCTGAGATAGAAAGGAGAAATACTTTTGTAAGTAAATACCTTAGCCCAATTTCATGTTTTATAAACAGAAAGAACTAATCTAATAGAACAAGAGTGCATCAATCACTACACAATGTTTAGGGAGTCAATTCTAATGCAATGCATCTGGAATGTTAATATTTTTTAAACACACAATAGGGAGGAAACTGTTGAAAGAATATTATTCACCTTACATTTCAATAGATGTCACACTAGTTCTTCACAATAAAAGTAAAGAACTCTTACAGAAATTTCGCTTCCTTTGCACAAAGTGAAATATAATTTTGCTTTCTAGAGAAACTTTGGTTTTCTCAAAAATGAATTCTGAAAAATGAATGTTTTATTCCTACTTCCATCAGGTATCAAAATAATGCCCTGAAAACTACAAACTATCTTCTAAAAAATGCTATTAAATAATTTTGAAACAAAAACCATTCATAAATACAGATTCAAATTGAACCACTGATACTCAAAACTGTCAATAAACTGTTAAAATGTAAGACAAAAAGTACAGGAGCCAATTCTGTCATTAGAGATCAGAGATTTTTTTTATTAATATCCGAAATATTATCTAATACCTAATATCGATGTATTTTATTATATATATAATTTAAAAAATAAAACAAAAACGCAATTGCAACTAGGGATAAACGCAGGTAGAAAATAGATCAACATTTCACAAGCGTGTATTTCCGAAGACGCCAAATTGGCATGGAGCCAAGTTCGCTGCCAATTAAGTTCCTACTCTCAATTTGGTTTCGCCCTCGATTGAATACAATAATCATTTAACATAAATATAATAATAGAATAATGTTGTAACAATAATGTTAACACAGGAAAATCCGTCAGACACAATCAGCAAGATGTCAGTGTAAATGTGTCATTCACAAATCAGCATGTATTCCTGATGAATGAAACTTAATTTCGAATTACGACTGCAATTTCTTTATTATATATTTCTATTGGCAAATGAAATAAAAAATAATATCTTTCGCAGATATAAATACAATAAAATATGAAAACACCAACATACGAATAGTAGACCGGTGTTGGCACATGCACTAGTTAAAAAAGGCAACACTCAGAAGTTTCTAACCTCCCACCGGTAAGTTTGTTATCGGTTCCGTCATAAAATAATGCTGTCAACAAGACCACGCCTCACTCTTGCAACCAATCATTACAATCCTCACACACGCCTACCGGCGTTACAAACAAGCAAATATTACACCAAGAATAACTTACAGCATATTTGATTTCTTTATTTGTCGACAGCCTTCGATGAAAAGATTTGGCCGGTTCTGTTTCTCCATCACTTTCCGATGAATCTTCATCTCCTTTCTCTGTTCCAATTCTTCTCGTAACACCACTAGCCCTCCCTCCTCCAGTCGCCATGCTTGTTTCTGTCGTAATTTCAAACCATGCACGGGTTGTTTTGTTTTTGAACAGACCAGAGATTCGATGCCATTTCGGGCGTGAATGTACACATGCTCAAAAGTTGCAGGCAGATCCCTCTGGTTGCAATTCAGCACAACACAGCGCCATTTTTGATCTTGATCACATAAGATAACAAAGATGACACTAATTATTTTCAGAATTGAAACAAATATATTGTTACTAACAGTTGAAATAGTTTTTAATAAAGGTGAACAATTATGCTTAATGTCAAAAGCATAAAATAAATTTTGTTCCTTTGTCTACTAAAAATGGAATTTAATAATATTTTTGCTCAAATTGTATAACTGTTTAAATTGATATTAAATTTAATTCATATTCCACAGAAGAAAGTAAATTATGAAACTCTTGCTTGTAATTTATAGTTGGTGTCTAGGCATTCTTGCTATTTGAAATTCCCTCCACTCAAAAAACAGAAAAATTAGGTTTGAGCAACACATGCATATGTAGATACCATTTTAAAACATTAAGAGTAAAATGTTCATATCAACAGCATTTCACAATTTTAAAAACTACAATTCAAAAAATTAATTAAAAATCCTGTATTAACAAGATGTAAGCAACTTTTTAAAATGTTGCATTTAGTATTTTTTGTTGTTAATATAGTAATTTCTTTTATTTATTTAATGTTAATGAATTTATTTCAACTCACTGAATTAAAAGGGCATTCTTATATTATAACTATTTTCATAAAATTCAGAATCTAAATCTTATGAAGTTCAGTTTTAACAAGTTCACTGATTGTTGAAAGCATTCATTAATATTGACCCTTGGTTTCTTTTTATGTAAGAAAAATTCAAGTGATTAAAATTTAATGAACACTTTTATTTATCTTTTGAGGAAAATAAGGGTAAGAGAATAATAGCATTAACTCAGCTATCAGTCCTTTTACAGATTTAAAAGATGCTCTTCAACCTAAGATCAAGTTATAATTGTCTTCATGATCAAGAATCATTCATGTGAAATTCAAAAAATAGCAAACATTGCAAACTATGTTATAAATGTTAAGTGCTAATGGAAAAACCCGATTCACAGTATTTTCTCTTTTGAACTGAATAATAAAATGTACCATGAATACCAAATTCACAACCAAATGACTACACAACGAAATTCAATTTTAACAAACCTCCAGGTCAGACCAGAAAATAGTATAACTGGGTCTGGCAAAATTTATCTTTCTACACATTTCTTTAATTATTTTCAAATGTAGGTAAATGAAATACACATCTTATTAACATACTAAATTTGTAATATTTATGATTCAGATTTCAATTCCTCAGATAAAATCATAGCAATTTCTACTTCAAGGAGCAGATCTAATAAATTACAATTTTAATATTTTTTGAGAAACTGTGCTTGAGGAAATTTCTTCAATTTTAACACTATTTCCCGTATTTGGATTAAACTCAGGATGAAATCTTGAAGATGAGTTTGATGAAGAAAGCCTATGTAAAGGTTTTGAATGCATTGCATGTATTTGTAAATTAAATGTAACAACACATTCAAAGAATATCTCAAATATTTGTTAAAAGGCATTGAAAGAAAATCAAAAATAATATAAACAATTAGATTATAAGAATGACTTAAACCTTCAGTTCTGTAGATTAACTGGGGATTTTTAAGGCAAAATTCCACAATCACTTAATCTTTATCACTTGTTTTTGTTTAAGAGTATGCTGAAAATTCTGTTTGTGTATTGCTTGTCAATGCATGAATGTAGGTATGAAGTGCCTGAAATTTTTGAATTGGTGAAAACTCTAATTCTTATGAAATAATAGAAAAAGTTTTGAAATCTCATGAATTAAAAATTAAGAAGTTTAAAAAATTACTTTTTGTTTTCTCTATTAAATATATTCCCAGAAACCAAGTATTTTATTGTGTACTCAGATTTGAAATTTTCTGTTATAATTTAATCAGTCTTATTTGTTTTTAAAGTCATTGTAATCCTAAGGAGAAATAATTTATCTTTTAATCTTGGTTTTCTTTTTTCATTACCCTCATTTCTTTAAAAGAACAAAACTCAAAAAAAAAAAAAAAACCAGTGATTGCCATGATATTTACCTCAGCAAACTAATGCTCAGATTTTCAAGTAATTATTCTTTTAAAACGAACTACATATCTGAATTTTCATTTAATTGAATTATATTGGCTTAGCTTTAATTGAATTTTGTTTCAGATGTTTTTATTTTTTCTATCATTTTACATATTCCTGACCATCACAGATTAAATTTCATATTACACCATTTTCTTCTTTATGGGCATTTAAAAACAAGATAGCAATTTTTAGTTTTTCCTGTGGATATTTAGCTTCAAAATTTTCATCATTTTCATGAAAGATGTTTTATTGATTAAGCTTTAATACTGTATTAATGCTGTTTTACAAATAGGACTTTTAGTACACTAGTTGTCTATGCATATGTTTAATCAAAATTAGGGCTTCAATATTTTATAGACAACTGCAGTTATTTATAAAGCAACACCATAACCATATCAGTCAGCAATACTACATCATGCTCTCAGCAATGTTTCAGAGAACCTCGTCTCCATCTTCAGGCTATATTTCGTACAAAAACTTTCAATAACTCTCTAATCCAAAACACTAATCTTTCCCTCCGTTCACAAAATAAACCTATATTGTGAAACCCAATATAATAGGATACTTGGGCGTAAGACTATTACAAACATATATATGGGAGGTAGAAGGGTCATCACCAGTATTAAATCATTATGGTAGGTTGATTCAATACACAAAGTACAGATTACCAGGGAGTCCTCTTCAATATGCCCCATACTCTATAAATAAAATATTGAAGAAGGGGAGGGGGGAATGAAGCCTCCCCCTCCCCTGTCTGTGATACCCATGGTAGAGAGTGAAGACACTATGAAAGGAAAACAAAATTTTGTCAAAAAGTTTTTTTATTATGTGTGATATAGTAGAGGACATGGAATACACAACGTTATATTATATTTCAAACAGATCTTTCTTCCAAGTAATGAATGGTCACTGCCTATGTTAGTCCTTTTGATCAACAATCTGCCCATGACATCACACCCCTCTGAAATATCGGTACAATGCAAATTGCCATCCCTAACAATTTTTGTTTGATCTCTAATTTTAGTTAAGCATTTGCCACTGCTCATAAGATGTTCAAAGAACTATGGTATCTTTACTAAAGACATTGCTATAAGAATCCATGAATCAACAAAACAGTTTTCAATCATTCTGATGAACAAGAGACAGTACCATTTCTTGGCTAGTATGTTATTAATGTCTTTTATTATTACTATATTTTATGGTGGTGACTTACTTCAACACACAGCTTTGTTTCAGTGGCAGATGGATCCAGGGAGGGCCATGGGGGCCATGGTTCCCCCCCTCTGCAAACCCACAGTTTTCATTATTTACATTCCTTTATTTGTCAGAATGGATTTAAATATTTATTTACGATATAATTATTTAATTATATTTAAAAAAATATTGTATAGCATCATATATGCACTACAAAAATAACACACAATATAATGAGAAATGTTCTTTATTTAACAAAAGTTTATGATGGCTCCCTCCAAAATGAACGTCTGGATCCGCCCCTGTTTTGTATGATGTTAGAATGTTATCATTCTATTAAGAGAACACACATACTCTGGGAAAGACAAAATACAAAATAAAGTGCATTTAGAGTTTAGCAATTAGGAATGGGAATGTCTAAAATATTATGTTCTTGACTATATATAATCAAATGAAAATTTAAATTGTTATAAAAAGTGAAAATGATAATAATACAAACTGTTTTTACAGAAATAAATTCAAGTGATAGTACTGTTCACACTGTGTGATGGTTACCAACTTTATTTTCAATAATATTTATACTATATACTTTATACTATATTTATTTACACTATATACTTTTTGTAAATTATTTTTTCTTCTTTTCTGTATACTATTTAATGTTAGAAATATACTATTTAATGTTTCACTCTAAAATATTAAGCTGTACATTGCAAGAAGTCCAAGATAAGCCCTAAAAGATGGTTTTTAGTTTAAGCTCACTCAATATTAAATCTAATTAATAAAACATGTTAATTAGGATGGCTCATGGGTATTAAATTAGCTTCTCTTGGTAGGAAGAAATAAAAGAAGTCATCTTCGTCAACATATCAGCTTTATTAAGATGCCTTGATGGCTTGCCATCGTCAGTCTCGCTGCTGTCGGCAAAAGTCGAGCGACTTATTTCTTCTTATAAGAACGTCAACAACATCCAATCAGAATTCCCACAATTCTCTTGGTAGAATCCAGGGTTTGATTTCCACTCAGGGCTAAAATAGAGTTATAGTATATCATCTCAGTTTCTGTAGCTATGTGACAAAGAAAAGCTCAGGCAGGCAGAGTTTGCTAGTTATATTGAAGGGAATACGCCTTGTTCACCATATGTCTCTCTTGCTCCCCTCAAGCTTGGGAATTAAACTAGGTCCAAGCATGGGGGACACCATCAGCTAGCCAGCAAAGTTGGACAATTGACCTAAAGTAAATTCCAAATGTCAAGTATAAATGCATGCCACTACTTGTTTTCTCACAAATTGCCAAATATGTTTAATTCATTTAACATTATCATGTACCAATTAACCCAGGTGTTTTCATTTGCTTTATCATGGTTCAATAACAGTTCAATCCATCCTCTTGTATTTTAAGAAATCTGTTTTGGCTGCAGTTAGGGTTAAGTCACTTAATTATTTGGCTAGCATATGTGTATGTCCTTCAGTTTTTTGAGACTACCATGAACCATTCTGTATAACTAAATCATTATCATTAGCAAATCAAATGTTTGTATTCAAAGGGAATCTTCCATTTTTTTTTTTTTTTTTTTGAGATAACAATAGGATGAGAATCTATAACTTCTAATATATATTTTAATTTGTAAAGGAAACCTGTCCAAATTTTTCTTTAGAAAGGAAACTATAGGATTGGAGGAGTTGAAGTTGGGCATCCGTCAGAAATGACTCCTCTTTCATGATCTGCAGTGACCAGTACCACTGGAAGATTATGTCATGAAGGTGAAGGTAAAATCGAGCCTAATAAAGTACATACTACATTTAAATGGTCTGTTTGAATAATGGAGCTCGTGTAGGAATAGAAGTTTTCAATATTCATTCAGACAATAGCTGGAGCCAAAATAAAAAATTATTGTCTCTCAAGATTTCTCTGATCTGTGCTCTTACAGATACATGAAATTTAAAAAAGTAAAATATTATTTTTATCAACAGACACAGATATTTGCTGTGCGATCAATTTTTTATTCTTATAATTAGACTACTGAAGAGTTTAAATCATCTTTTTTTTTTGGTGCAAGGAATACTTTGAAAAGTTTTCTGCCAATAAAATAGAAATGTAGGAAATAACTAAAAAGATAGGCGATCTCAGTGTTCCTTCAGCTTCTGAGGAAAACTAGAGGATTATGCAAGGATGAAGAAAAGACAAATCATCTCTCCTTTCATCTCTTCATCTGTATGGTTTTCATACAATTTGCACTTCTGTTGAGTATTTGCAGCTCAGATTGTTATTAATGAGCTGAAAAGCAATACTCTTGCAAACACTTGCATCAACTCCTATCCCAACAGTTCAAATTCTACCAGCGACTAATCCAAATCTCAGGTTTCAAATCATACAGATAAAGAATGGAGAGAAATATTTAATATTTCTCTCCATTCTTTCATATACAGAAATGCATTAATCATTTTACTTGATACTTTTTATAACCTCTATTAACAACTTTTCATCCTCGAACATTAATAAATAAATTAGCACTACTGGAGGTTCTAGAACAGGTTACATGTAAATAATTGTGGGTGTGTAAAGCACCATCTGTAAAGATTAATTCGCACTACCCTTACAATTTGCCCTTGTGATTTATTTATTGCTACGTACTTAAAATTAAAAGTTTCATGGGAACTGTATTCTTTTAAATTGAAATAGCAAATAAATAGGTTCAATGATATTCTTAGTATTGGACATTGCTGTTTTCATATCTAATTAGTATTTCACACTTAACAAAATTATTTTGTTAGTTCCTTCATTTTCAGTCATGAATAAATGCACAACCTTGGTATACCTTGGTACAAATTTCTTAGTAAAAGAACAAAGACTCCTACCCTGTACTAGAGTTCATAGAATGTTTCAAAAAGTGTTTTAAGGGAATTAAAAATTTCAACAGGAAAGTCATGACTTAAACACCATAAGGAACACTGTCTATTGAAAAATATAGTCAGCCATCTCATGAATGGTTTTAATATCACTCACAAAATCCTAAAGAAGTTGGATACTGAAATAAAATTCATTGAAGTTGAACTCAACTGAAAACAAGTACATGTCAATAGAACCTTATGCCAAAGGAGTTATAAATTGTTTCATTCCTTTAGGATTTTGTGAGTGACAATAAAAGTAAGATACAAGTATTTGTGAGATGGCCAACAATATGTTTCAATCTCGATCAGGTTTTTCGTCCAGTTTCCCTGATCCATTATGCAAATACTGAGATGGCCCCTTGTTTTGCTTCTGGACATAAATGTAACTTCATTTTCTGTGTACGTCTTCTAGAATTCATTGGGCAATATAGTTATTCAAATTATTGTTTCCATGTTGTCTGCAGGAAGTAATAAGAGCCAAAATTTATTGCTTATTTATCTTTGAAAATAGATTTTATTACATGGGAGTTTTTTGTTTTTCTCCTTTCAAAATTCAAAATTTATTGCTTATTTATCCTTGAAAATAGATTTTATTACATGGGAGTTTTTTGTTGTTTCTTTTCTCCTTTCAAAATTCAAAATTTATTGCTTGTTTATCCCTTTAAAATAGATTTTATTACATGGGAGGTTTTTTTTTTTTCTTTCTCTCCTTTCAAAAATTCAAAAATTCAAAATTTAAGTAGTATATGACTTAGTGTAGGGATCACAGAATTTTGAAAATGTCACACAATTCACTTTTCCCATAGCACGTCATACGCAGTTTTTAACTGTTTTTGACGTAAAATAAATAAATCAATTTCACCAGGCAACATATGATGATCTTTTAACAGCATCCACATTCTCTTTTATTGGAGCCAAAATTGCTCATTTGCATACCAATTAGAAAATTGAAAATTTATTTCAACATTAGAAACAAGATTTTTAATCAGATCATTTACAGTTTCCATTTCATTTTCCACATACAAAAAAAGTGCAAATGAAATTCAGGTTTCATCATCAATTTCACATTTTCCTTCTCCAATATTTAATAAATCATTAGACAATGCACCTGCAGCAAAATCATTATGAATATGTACTCCCATATTTTGTGTTAATTGCAACATTTTGTCATCTCTGAAGGAGATCTGTTTACTCATGCCATCTCAAAATGAGATGTGATTATGCATTTATGAACTTTTGCAAGAAATAATACCTGACACTTCTATTGAACTATGATAATATCTCAATTCAGATTAATGCAACCGGCAAAGGAGCTTCATGAATGCTTTATGTATTTCTGGAAATAAATAATAATTAACAGTTCTGTAGAAATGCTTATTAATTTATCTACAATGGTGCACTTACAGCTGAATAGCACACCCATTCAGGTGTTATTATCCCGTAATAATAAAATGCCTATTCTCATAGATTCATTACATTATTTTTATCCAAAAATATAAGAGAAACTAAAGAGAATTTTCAAATATTATTGCAAACATTTACCATCTTAAGCAACTGATATTTTAATTATCCAATTAAACCAATTAACCTGCTGTAGACAACAATGTTTTGTTGAAACAAAATTTTATAACAATATGCAAACATACATTCTGTAAAACTAATCATATACTTATAATTTTGCAGATGTTAGCATACAATAATAAGTGCAAGAACTATGATGTTAGTCCCGATTTGGTGAACTGTTTGTTTGAAAATGACAAAAGTTAATAGTTCAAAACTACAACCTTGAAGAGAGAGATTTTTGCCTCAGACTAAATCTGTTGTAAAAATCAGCTCTTTAAAAAAAGTTAAGTACAATTTTTTAAGACATGAGTAGTTATCACTCGGGAACGGATTTTCATGTAAATACATATTTTTACACGGACAAGATAACTGCATTCACTAATGTTTTCTTTGCTTAACACGACATTCTGAAATAATTGGAACCATTTTTATTTTACATATTTTAAATATTTTGGTATACGGTATTTGTAATATGTAAAAACATATTTTTACATATTTTATATATTACCACATATTTCGTTACATTTTAATATATTTATATCGAAAATGAACATTTCACATGCGATGTTCGAAATATGTTACTTGAAAACTAACTTTGTAACTGAAATACTTATAAAACCACGCAATGTGCTTGTATTAACGCCACACCATCGCTACTGTCAAATTTACCCCCATCTGCTTCTTGGAAACCGCGTAATAGGAATCAAGGATGAGTGGATGTAGTTTGTGAATCAGAAGGAACTTCAATCACGTTCTTACTCATGTTTCATAGACCCCACGCGTAAAAAAAAATCAGATCATTGTCTTATCCCTTCTCTTTCTATCACAGGTTACACGGACATATTCACTTGAGCCCCGGCTCCTCGAAAACAACATTGTCTATAACGAAAGTATTATATATTTCGGATGAAACTAGGGAATAATTGCTTCTGTAGCTTTCAGCCTCTCTGAATCCATGTTAAGATCTCATCGGCAATGTACTTAGCTCGGACAACACTTGAAGAAAGGAATTTTAAACATTATAACGAATTTTTACTTCACATATTTTCTATTTTTTCTTACATATTTTTAAAAAAATAAGTACATATGTATGTACATATTTTGATTTTTTTATTACAATAAATTCTGTTCCCTAGTTATCACATAATTTGTGCTTGAAATTAATGCAATTTATAAAGAAACTGCTCTAAATTTTTTCTTCAAATTTTTCCAATGTTAGAAGAAGAGATGCTTTAAAGAATGGCACGGGTTTCATTTTTGTTGAACTCTCTGAATTTTTGAGAATTGCAAATTTAGAAATAATGCATGAAAGTATGTGCTGTATGTGCTGAATTTTTGAGAATTGCAAATTTAGAAATAGTGCATGAAAGCATCATTATTTTGTTTGACCTTTTTGTACAGGTGGTGCTATATACACTGAATACCATGATACCAACACCATTTTCATTTATTCTTTTGAGTTTAAAAAAAATTATTTTTAAATTTTCGAAATTTTTTTATTTCTTTCTGTTTGACGTTGTGGGATAATGGTACTGCGATGCCTATTATTACTCTTTTCTTCTTTTTATCTATAAGGAGAATATCTGGCCTATTTGATCGACAATACAATCAGTTAGAACTGGCCGGTCCCAGTACAAAAGGGTGGAACTTGTTTTCAGCACTGGAGGAGGGGTGTACTTATTTTTATTGGAGTCTGAGAAAAGGCCAATTCCGATAGAGACATCCGGGAATATACATCAAAGGATGAAATTTTGTCAAGAGTTCGGTACTGGACTTGACATCAGTGGCCAACCACGGAAGTTCCAGAAGAATACAAACCATTCCAACGGAAGAAAATGGAAATTTCAGTACACAAGGATTGTCTGCTGTGGGGAAATCGGTTGATAGCACCAGAGGTGACTAGGAAACGATTTTTGCAACTACTGCATGCCAATCACCCAGGAATCGTAGCCATGAAAGCTTGTGCTCGGAGCTATTTATGGTGGCCAAACATAGACAAGGGCATAGAAAATCTGGGTAAATCAGTGTAAAACGTGTCAAATTCATGCAAATAATCCACCTAAAGCTCCTCGTCAGAATATCGAAAAAAAACTTTAAATGCCTGGTCTTCATTGCACGTTGACTTTGCTGGCCCTTACAAAGAAAAAGTATACCTGATTGTAGTGGATGCGATGGTCAAGTGGTTAAAAGTGGATATTATGAAATCGATGTCATCTGCTGAAGTCATCCAGAGTTTCCGGATAATATTTGCAAGAATGGGAATACCAGATCTTATTATCACAGATAACAGACGTTAATTTGATTCGAAGGAACTTCATGAATTTTATGACAGAAACCTGATCAAATACAGTACAATTTCGCCATATCATCCATCAAGCAATGGCCAGTACGCACGTATGGTCCTAACTACGAAGAAGATCTTAACGAAATTGGAGAAGGAGATGCTGAACTGCAGGTGCAAAGATTGCTTTTTCGACAACATACAACACTGCAAGCAGGTACAGAGAAGACGCCTGCTGAACTGTTGATGGAAAGAAAGATGCGAACAGTTCTCGATAAAATGCATCCATATGCATTGCAATGGGAAAACAAAGCAGAAAAGTGGCGACACAGAAACTGCGTTCGTTTGAAACGTGATTTGGTCTATTTCCGGAATTACAATCCGATGGTCCAAAATGGTTGCAGGGCAAGGTTCATGATTGCACAGGACCAGCCTCTTATACCATTCAACTACTCAATGGAAACATAATCAAACGACATGTTGATCAACTTAGAAGAAGAATTGAGGATACTGAAGAAGTCCAGAATAAACAGATCGTGGATAAACAACAAACCCAAATTAATCCGCAAAGGATTCCTGTCTTAGCTCAAATCATTAAGCGTCCTGTACCGGAATCACAGACAACGCCATCCACACCGCCGTTCAACGAGGATCCAGAACTTCGAGCTGAGAGAACTACGAACCTGAAGGAAGTGGCCAGCCCGAGAAGAGCTGAACTAGATCAGCCAGGAGCACCCAACAGTCAGTCGCGACCCAGTCGATGGATTGTGAGACCGTCGCGTTACAAGGATTATATTGCATATTAAGAGGGAAGAAATGTGTATTGAACTGGCTTTCGAGTAGTTATGTACGTTCTGTTAATGTGGTCAACCTTTGGTAAAGTCTTGTGACTGTGTTAAGATCGAGATAAGTATTCTTTGACGGCTAGTAGCTGTCTCCTTTTTATTTTTGCTTTTCAACTTTAGCTTTACCCTACTATTTATAAAATTAATTTGTATTTAGCATGAAAATAGAATTCAATTTTTATACCTGTAATGTGTAATACGGTACGTGCGTCGACGTCCAGTCCCTTTGGATAAATAAAAAATAAAATGATTGGTCTGTGGAGTATATTATATGAATCAGCCTTGTTTTTCATTAATATATTTACATCGTTTATTGATTCAACATTAATTTAATCAAAGTTTGTTATTTTCTTTACAAAATACCAGGAGAGTTGCTCAGGGCATCATCTGATGTCACTGCAGTGCCTCTGACCGGGAAGTCCTAGGTTCCAGTCCCGCCGGTGATAGGATTTTCGACACTAGCTTGTGAGCTTGATCGAATTCAGTCGCTGTCTGGAGGAGAATTCTAGCGGCCGGCTGCTTTGATCAGTAGTTTTCCTGGTTTCTCTGATCAACAACAGGCGAATGTCGGAGCAGTACCCTAACAAACGGACCACGGACCACATGCGATCTTACCTTCCTCTTCCTTATCCTATTCTCGCCCCTTACTTACACACACTACATGCACCAAACATGCTACCAAACATGCCGGGAGCCCGGTCGGGAGCTTAGAGCTTGTCCCTGAACGGGGCGGTTCCCCCTCTGGTGGAAGATACTTGGTTGGGGAAAACCCCGGAAGCCGACAACAGGTCGGCGCCGGATCTCGCCATCCAGCGCGGGAAGATCACCACCACCTCCCCAGGAAAACATAAACTACACTTACGGGACTAATAACCTTAGCAGTTGACGGGCCAGGAATCAGTCTTTACAAATTGTTACTTCGGGAAATCACTTCTATTAGCATGGCACATTAAATTGAAATATTAATTTCTTTGATCTAGCAAGGCCTTTTAAATGTTTATTTCTCTTCTCGTTGCAAATACTTACTAAATTTAGTTGTACGGCCTTTTTCTGGGACACTTACGGTTCGTGAAGACGTTGGAACTGCGATGACATAGAAATGAAGTTCTTTCACGAAGAATCTTGAATTCCACACGGAATCTTCTGCTATTGTATCTTGATGTTAAGATTGTAAATTATTGCTCTTTAATCTGAATATAAGTTTCTCGAAATAGATACAAAATAATTAAATAAACAACTTGATTTCCCTAAATCTAATAATAATGTAACACAACTATTTACACTAAATCACTCCCCGAATGTGTTGGATGGACATTTCTACTTACATTTCGACTTGTCACAATCGCGTTGACTAAACGTTCTTGCAACATGAATTATCTGAACTAATAATTCTATCTTCCATTTTTAAAAATTGCACACGAGCGTCCCATACCGAATCTACAAAGCTTCTCCGAGTACTCGCTACCACATCTGAATAGCTCCTTAAGTGCTCATCACTACATCTGAATAGCGTCTGTTAAAATTAGGATCTCAATGTAAAATGTCACAACCGTTTTCACTTGTCTCATATCTTTCTATATCTAATGTTATCATTGGCTTTAATCCGTCTGCCGACAGTCGCTTCTTCTGCCCTATGCCTACCCCAGCACTAAAGTCTGTCACTATTGGTTGTCCATTTCTTCCTCATTCCATTATATGATGCTACTTAAAAAAATTATATTTTAAAATCGGCTACGTCCCAAATCATGACTGTGTTTACCTTGCATTATGAATATCTAATGTTAAAAGTCTAATATTTGCTGAACACTCATAAATCCTGTAACGCTTGTTGGAATATTTAGGTTATCTTTTCGTCATCTCCAACCATTATGTCTCCATTGTAAATACGTTATACAATTGAAATATTGTTGGACGGGGCGGTTGACTGTGCTTAGAGTGGACTGTATTATATTGGTTGTTGAACGTTGGTAGGCAATCCACTCAGTCCCTTTCGACGCTCGTTAGGAATTTTGTAGTGATGTGGGTTATCATGGAAACACAATTATCACCTTGCAGAATGATGTTTAATAACCTTTGAGTTGTCACAACTGTTCTTCACAATTAAAATACACTAAGTTACTGTTCTCAATGTGAGAATACAGGAACTTTCCATCTTGGATCACGAAGTGCGAGGACATATGCTCGCCTGGCAACTTGCAACTTCGTGTGAAATACATTGATTAGTTCAATTCATACACAATGCCGAACTACAACAAATTGAAACAATGTGGATTTTCACTTGGCCACAACATAAACACAGAATGTTACTTTCTGTTAAGAATTTACGTGATCTTTTAACACGGAGCCCGAGACATGCTTCTCGCAAGGCTGCATCTCAGCGACTGATTTCTTTTCGGTTGCGGGTATGCGAAGAGGGGATTTGAACTGACCAATTAGCGACTGCTTTTCCAGCGGTTGCAGTATGGCGAAGAGGGGTGAATTTGAACAGTCCAATTGGCAACTGCTGGAATTTTAAAATGTTCTGGAAGGCTTTAGAAGGTTCGGGTAGCCGAGGCAAATTATCCGTACCGCGTGCGCGGCGCGGTGGTGCCGCTCGGCTTATGGAACTTTCCATGCCTCGCTTCCGGTGTTGCCGCCTAGGGCGTAGGAAGTGTTTTATTTATACCTCCCTTTTCTGCTTTTGCGTGTGGGCCGAACAGTTGTTATTTACGGGTAAAAATGTTCTAAAATAAGCTATTATTCGTCTACATTTGCATAAAATTTCCCTTCAGAATATTTGATGTATCTCAATACTGATTTTTTATTTATTTTACGTCAAAAACAGTTAAAAACTGTGCGTGACGTGCTAGGGGAGAAGTGAATTCTGTGCTAAAAAATTTTTTTCTTCTACCTTTTAATGTGCACATTTTCAAAATTCGTGCCCTACCTAAGCCATATACTATTTGAATTTTGAATGCAGAATGAAAGGAGCATTCTTTGCAAGTATTTTAACAAAATATTCGCTTCTATGTAATATAATCTATTTTCAAGGGTAAATCAGCAATAAATTTGGGCTCTTATCCCTCATCATGTCCTTCGTTAAGGAATAATACTTCCTGCAACGACAACACGGAGAACGATAATTTGAATAACTATATTTCTCACTGAATTCTAGAAGACGTGAACAAATAATGAAGTTACATTTATGTCCAGAAGCAAAACAAGGGAACATCTCGGCATTTGCTCAAAGGATCAGGGAAACTGGACGAAAAACCTGATCGAGATGGAGGTCATTGATCCGGAAGCTGCAGTACATTATAACAGGTTGTTTAGATTTATAGTCCAAATGGCAAAAAATACATTAAATATCACTGATAAAATTAATGTTACTTTCCTTTTGATGCTCAGTATAGTCTATAACTGTACAGAAACAGTTATGCAGCAGAAACGATTTTACTTTGGATTTAAACTTTTCTATCGAATTTAGTCGCTTAATGCCGTCTGGCAAAATGTTGTAAAGTAATGTGCATGTATTGTATGTGAATTTTTTGCAATGAGCTGTTTATACTGTCACCTGATGAGTATGATTACTACGTCGAGTGTTATAGTTATAGACATCGGCGTTTTCTGAAAATATATTCCCGCCCTTAAGCAAGTCATTTTTGACAAAAACCACTGATTCGTAAATCAAGAGACAAGGTAATGGTAAAATTCCTAGATTAAGAAAGAGAGGCTTGCAAGAATCACGTGGGTGGGATTTGGTTATTATTCGTACAAGTCGTTTTTGTAATCTAAAAGTCTGGGAGCTATAACCCTGAATATAATGTCATATCTCAGCGGGAATAACATTCGCGAAATACACACGAGCAGTATGAAGGCTGACTGAATTTGAAATAATTCTCAACGTGTAGCATAATGGACTTAATTTGTGTTCGATTCATTTAAATGGACGTTCCATTTGAGGTTTGACTGAATTGAGAGACCTAAAAATTTTCTTGCCTTAACATAAGTCAATAATACATCGTTCATTTTCAATGGAGTACAGACATGTTTATTTGAAATGGAAAACTGTATTAAAACAGTTTTCTTTTCATTTACTATTAATTTGTTATTTCGAAACCAATTTGAAAATCTGATATTGTACTATTTATGGTTTCTTTATTGCAAATAATGTTCGTATCATTCGCAAAGAGAACTGTTCTTCCGCTTCGATTCGTTGAGGGCATGTCGTTTACGTATAGTGGGAACAGGGTTATATAATAGGATCAGGGTCTAAAATCTATCCCGAGGGATTCCACTTGGAAAAAAAATATGTTCCATCATTCCAGTAAGGTATTTCTGCTCTCTGAGATCGTTGATTAAGGTACGAACATAACCAATCTAGGGCATTACCACGGATTCCATATGAAGATGATTTTGAAAGTAAAGTGTCATTGTTATGTATTAGGTCAGTTGGTAACACTGACTCCGGCTTCTCCCCCTCCTCCCGCCGGCCGGCACAACGGTTGCGCAGTAGTCTTTATGTTATGTTCTCGAGTGGTGTTGTGACCGCGTGTGCCGCGCCAGTATATCAAATGTATCCTATAGATGAATAAAGTGCTATTGTTACAAGCTAGTGATGTTATTTATTAACCCACAAATACAACAGTGGTGTCAGGAGTGGGATACATAAATAACGCCGCGTTAAGCAAGCAAAAGTGAACTCGTGCGGAATCTAATCTCAACGCGACCGCGCCGTGACGAAGAAAAGTGTATCGCATCGCGGGTTTATTCTTCAGTGCACAAAGTTTCCCCACCATGTCAAACGCAGTTTCCACGGAACTTCTCCAAACTCTGTCGGAGATGATTGCTAACGCTCTCAGACAGTTCACTGCTCGAGACGTAGCCGGCAATGAGTCAGCGTCGTCAGCATCGCCTCGGCCACCACAGTTCGCGATGCCAGCATACCGCGCCGCCGATGGAACCACCGTAGGTGACTATTTTACACGATTCACCTGGGCGCTCAATTTGAGTAAGGTTCCCGAAAATGAACACGCGTCGTACGCACGTGTTTACATGGGCGCCAAACTGAACGACGCGTTGATACTCGTAAGTCCCATCGACCCAGAAACCCTCTCCTACAACGGCATCCAGTCAAAACTGATTAGTCATTATGATATCAGCCGTAACAAATATGCTGAAAGCATAAGATTTCGGAGCATGTCGCAGCAGGCAGGAGAATCGATTGCCAGTTTCACCCTCCGGCTGAGACAAGGAGCCGCGCACTGTGAGTATGGAACATTTTTAGACCGCATGTTAATCGAACAACTGCTTAAAGGCGTAGAATCAAGGGACATGTGCGACGAGATTATTGCCAAGAAACCAGAGAGTTTTGCCTCCGCGTACGATATAGCGTGCGCACTCGAAGCTACACGAAACACGGCCGACGAGGTTAAAAATCCGGAGTTATCCTCGAGAAGTGAACCCACAAACCGGATTGGCTACGAGAAACCACCGGCACGGAAGAACAGCAATCAAAGGCCAGGCAACCAGCAACGACCCCGCCAAGCTACTAGCGACCCACCGCAGCATGACGGCCAGTCACACCGCGAGAACCAACAAGGATGCGCGGGGTGTGGGGGGGCTCACGCCCGTGGTTAGTGCAGAGTCCGGGACGCCAAGTGCTATACGTGCGGAAAAAAGGGGCATATCAGCAGAGTATGCAGGTCGCGTTCGCTTGCTAACCAGGTCTACGAATCCGACGACCCAGTTGATCAGATCGACGTGTTAAAAGTCGAGGTCATCGGATCGGTACCATCACCCAGGCGAGAAATGCTGGCTGTACAGATAGAGGACACTACAATCGACATGGAATTCGATACGGGTTCTCCTTGCGCGATCATGAGTCAAGAGCAGTTTGGCACCATCATCCCCAATTTCAAGTTGCGTAAGACAGGCCGACGTTTCGTGAGTTACTCACACCATCCTATTCATTGCATCAGTTTCACCCGAGTTCAAGCTACTATGGGAGCTACGACGAAGATGCTCGACCTCTACTTGGTGGACGGCGAATTCGACACGCTCCGGGGCCGGGAATGGATCAAAGAGTTCAAGAACGAAATCGACTTCATGGAAATGTTCGGAGAGCCATCGTGCAGGGAGCAGAACCTTGCGCACCACATTTCCACCGACAAGCCGCTGACGCCGCCCAAGCTGTCGACCTCGGACCAACAAAAACTTGACGTTATCATCCACCGATACCAGGACGTCTTCAGTGATATCCCTGGGAAGCTATCAGGCCCTCCAGCGAAGATGCACCTGAGACCTGGAGCCACGCCTACGTTTGTTCGAACACGAGACGTGGCTGTAGCCCTGAGAGATGCTTATGCGAAAGAGATCGACGCCAAAATCGCCAACGCAGACTACTGTTCCAGAATGCCGATACTGACAGTCAATAAGGTTCGGAATGCAGGTCCGCACAATGGGGAAGAGACAATGGAACATGATGACTTCGATTTGTTTACAGTTCACTAGGTTCAACAGCTTCCCGTCAGAGCTGAAACCATCGCACGAGAAACAAGGAAAGACCTGCATCTTGGCAGAATTGTAAAGTTATTGGAAGAAGGCCAAGACCTCGCTCGCCATAACCGCAAGGCACCCGAGGCAAAGTACACACTTGCTGCCAATTGCCTGATGTTTGAACACAGAGTAGTGATTCCACCTGCACTGCGAGAGGCCATCCTCAATGATCTGCATGTAGCTCAACTGGGTATCGTCAAGATGAAGGGAATGGCACGTTCCTTCGTTTTCTGGCCAGGAATTGACGCTGACATCGAAAATTTAGCGAAATCCTGTACCACATGCGCTGCCCAGGCTCATGCTCCACCCAAGTTCCGCGACCACCACTGGGAGTATCCGAGGGCACCATGGGAGCGCAGCCATATCGATTACGCGGGGCCAGTAGCTGATACTATGCTACTGTAACGTCGTGAGTAGGGATCTACACCACAAAGGAATAGACACGAGTGGGTATTTACAATTTATTTACAATAAATTATGTACACTATTCACAGACCTCACTCTAAGGTGTTTGTCAGAGCTACCTGCAGCAGCCCCCGTCTCCCAACACGCGCCTTGCGGCCGCGCCTGCGTTTAGCCAACTCGGCAATCGCAAATGGCACCTGGTGTGCCTCGGCAGACAATCTGCCCCGAAGTATCAAGCATACTTCACAGTGCTCGAGACTCGAACACCTACACGTGCCTACAGCACTTCCGCGCCAGACTTGGCCGGACAAGTTTTGCGGTGTTGTGCCGCGAGGAGACCTGAAACGTTACCCAACCCAGGGCTTTGGCCACCATCCTTATATATGCTCGAGTCACATGACTTCCTGCGTCATCTTTCCCCCACGCACTCGTCTTGAGGCGCCTGCTTTTTCCGTTGCAATTTGCACCCGCGCACCTCAAGCCCTCTCCTTTGGACTTTCCCTGAAGGGTTGGCCTTTGTTCGGGAACCTATTTTTGGCTCCTCATTCCCATACCTTGCAACTTGTCTCTCCGGAGCAGGGAGTCAAGTCTATGACGCTACACTACACATCGTTGTAGACGCCTACAGCAAGTGGCTCGAGGTCAGGACAACAACCTCCACAACAGCAGCAGCAACAATTGCTCTGTTGGACGATTTATTCACGGCGTACGGGACTCCTGTCACAGTCGTCTCAGACAACGGAGGACAGTTCATCGCGGAAGAGTTCAAGGCCTTTCTGAAGAACAGTGGTGTGAAATATCATAAGCTCATAGCGCCCTATCACCCATCGGCAAATGGCCAAGCAGAACGGTATGTCCAAACGGTGAAGGACGCCCTCCACGCCATGAAGACCACCAAAGGAACGCTGCGGACCAACCTGAACGAGTTTCTCCGACAATTTAGGAAGGCGCCTCATTCTACCACTGGACAGTCCCCATCTCGGCTGTTTCTGGGAAGAGAGCTTCGAACACGTCTAAACCTGACAAGACCCGAAGATGTTCGCACAAAGATCTGTCAAAGACAAAAGGCAGAAATTGACTCTACGTTTCGCACTCTTGAAGTGGGCCAGTCCGTCTACTTTCTATCCGGCAACCCGAACATGGACAGATGGCTTCCTGGTACCATCGCAGCCCGCATCGGAGATCTACACTATGAGGTCTATACCAGGAAAACGTCATTTGATCGGCACACGGTACCCGGTAAGCGACATATCGACCAACTTCGGAAATTTTCAGAAGAACAACAGACCGCAGGGGACCAGACACCGACCACCGACGAAGTAGGCGGAACTACACCCAGGCGACGACGGACCCACTTCTTCCATACACCAGCAACCACAGCATCAGTTGAGAGGGCGTCAGAAGCTGCTCGTGCCAACGTGACTCCAGCATCAGTCCAGACATCAGCTACACCAGTCACACTGCGAAATCCAGACCGAGCTTCTCATTTACTGCATACACCAATGTTACCCCGCAGATCCACACGCATATGTCGTGCACCATTACGTTATTCACCAGAGTTGTAACCAGGATCATTTAAAAGAGGGAAGAAATGTTATGTATTAGGTCAGTTGGTAACACTGACTCCGACTTCTCCCCCTCCTCCCGCCGGTTGGCACAACGGTAGCGCAGTAGTCTTTATGTTATGTTCTCGAGTGGTGTTGTGACCGCGTGTGCCGCGCCAGTATATCAAGTGTATCCTATAGATGAATAAAGTGCTATTGTTACGAGCTAGTGATGTTATTTATTAACCCACAAATACAACAGTCATGTTTAGTGACGTCAAAAGCTTTAGAAAGATCTAAAAATAATCCAATAGGTACTTGGTTTTGATCTAATGATGAGGCGACATCTTTAAGAAAAGATAATATGACTGTTTCCGTAGATTTTGATTTCCTACATCCATGTTGGCAATCTGAAAGCGCGTTGTGTTTACTGAGAAAGGTTTCTGTTACTTAAAAAGTTCTCTAATATTTTTGAAAAAAAAAAACCAATTTTAATTTTTTTTTTTGAAAAGCGTTAATCTTAGCTGTTTTAAAAATACTGGAAAAGTCGTGCATAGGATGCATTAAATATGTGAGTAAGGGTGTATAATGGCAGGCGCACAGGTCTTTAACAAACAATCCGGAAATTTATCTACACCGGCCGAATATTTCTATTTTAATTTACTGATTATTTTGAGAATTTCATAGGAAGAAGTTTTGAAAACGAACATCGTGTCTAAAATTTTTGGGGAAATATTTGATATTGAATTTTTTTAAAAATTTTTTGCGTTTTACAAATTGATGCAACGAGTCTCCAAGCCCCTTAAGGGGCGTTGAGCGCTTCGCGATATGGAGTAATCCTCCATTACCTTTAAGGTCATGTCACGTCACGTCGCAGTCAGTTGTCAAGAGGACCGCTAGGTAGCATCTCCCCGTACGCGCTCCTGCGTCACTACCCAGCGACCAGAATTGGGAAGGAATAAGAATAAGGGTAGGGTTTAGGACACTTCACAGGGGTTGATCTAGCCCTTGTGAAGCAGCCAAACTAGTTTTGTTTTCACAAATTTCACGTGAGATTCGATGGGAATCGAATCCGGATCTCAGTGGTGAGAGGCTAGCGACTTCGCTATGTACCACGAGCGCGCCATTGTGGCTGAAGACACTTAGTGAGAAGCAATTCGGAGACTAGCCACTTTTGCCGGATCGGCCACATTTCTATCCTCATATTTTAAAACAACTTTCTCTACAAGGTTTCTAGTTCATTTGATCGTATGTTTTATTATATCTACATTGCTTTTGTTTTGTTATTTGAGTTCAAAATATCCTGATCGTGTTTCATGATTTTAGCCTGCCTTGTACCTTTTCTTAACAATGATTTGTATTTGTTAAGTAGAGGAGGAAATAATGAGATACGTTATGATGTTTAGAAATGAAAAAAAAATTCACTAGCTTTTACGGGATGACCTAATCCCTTGTGTTATCCCAGAATTGCTTCTCCGTGAAATATTTTTCGTTTTTTGAAGAGGAAAGCAAGTATTAAAGTGAAAAGAAAGCGTTGAAAAAAAGAAAAGAAAAAAACGAAAAGAAAAGAAAGATGAGAATTTAATTTACATATTACATTGTTCTTGCATACAATAAAAACAATTGAATCTGTATCAAACACTAATCAGAACGTTTTTAATAATTCTAGAATAACTATAACCTACAATAAACGCAATTAAAGTACTGGAAAAACTGCTGGAAGCTGATCATTCATCACACCCTCTGCTGTTATCTTCATTTGTCCATGACTAAGCAATTGTTTTACCGGAAACGTCGTAGTCATATGATGTTCATCAACTATCACCAATGATTTTTTCATTCGTTCTCATTGAGACTAATGTACTTTAGGTCGAGTCGCTATTATCCTCTGGTGCATTAAAGTTCACACTGCAAGATGGCAGCATTAACTCCATTTTCTCAATTTTGGACTAATGCTATTTTTCTGATAAATCCTTCAACTACTTCCTTTAACTCTTCTTAAAGTAAGAATTCATGTTTTGTGGGTCCTTGATACCGAAAAATTTAATGACGGCAAAACGTCTTTTCTGTCTCTCCGTCCATCCGTCCGTGGTCAACGTCGATTGTCTCCAAAATTGATATTCCCCAAACGATCTGACTGATGTCGCGCCTTGAATTTGAAACGATATGTTAATTTTGCGGGTACTTACATGAAGCCCCTGGGACATTTTCAAAGTTTTCAAAAAAATGGGTCCTAATTTTTTTATTAAATTGTGTTGTCGGATAGCGTAAGAATGCTTAATGGTGCATATCTCATTTTCGTTAAAACACCCGATTTTTCTAAAATTACAAAAGTTCAATTTTTTTCGGCGACTTGTTACAACTAGAATATCGAAAATTTTTTTTTCCTTAATGAAATCTGTTCCGTATAAAACATCGTGAAATAAGGTCATTTGCAGGTGACAAATGACACATCTTTGAATCAGTATGGCGGTTACTTAGGACGCCGAAAAGGTATGGCGTGGTAATAATTGCCAATGAAAAAGAATTTTCTACCGTTAGAGCAAAACATTAGCTTTAAACTAGTAGTACAAGAGAGCGTTAAAAAATGAGTGAATTCAATATGGCGTACAGTTTGAGATGCCACATTGGTCTGGCATACAATTCCTTCACACTTTGGCTATCTAACGAACAATAGGCAATAAGAACTAGCTGTGTACTCATTCTTCAATAGCATAATTTTTCTCGACACATTCAAAATATTGAGCAGCGTATCCGACACCTACAACCGCCATACTTGCGTTTCTTGTTCCTCATAACACTGGCTAATTTCTCAAGACGTTCTAGCTTTGAGCTTATCATACGTAGATTTTTTGCTGGCTCCTGGTCTAATACTAAACTTACGAAATCTTAAGTTGAAAACTACAAAATTGAAGATGGAGATTTTTCCATTGAGCAAAATCTGTTTTAAGAAATCAGCGCATTAAAAATATTTCTGTTTGTCTCACTCTGTCTGCCTGTCTGTCTGTCTCCGTCTCTCCCTTTCCCCTCTCTATTTATCTATCTATCTATCTATCTATCTATCTATCTATCTATCTATCTATCTATCTATCTATCTATCTATCTATCTATCTATCTATCTATCTATCTATCTATCTATCTATCTATCTATCTCTCAACCGAAACGCCATCTTCTGCTGCAAGTGTTAACAAAAGCCCGCATTCAATTCTGCAGACGTAAGGGATTCCACGAGTGTTAGCAACGGCCTCCGGCGCAGCCGAGGGAGGGCGATGGAGGCTGGAGGTGCTGGCGATGTCCGTGGCGCCTGGCTGTGGCCGCAGTGGGAGCGCGTGCGTGGGCGGATGTGCTTCTGTCGTTGGCCGGCACGAGTCTTGCGATCAGGCGCGGCGCGCTTAACGGGACATATCCGCTGTGCAGATGGGGACTCCGCGCCAACGCTTCGCGGCTAGCTCTGAACGCCTTGGACCTACTCTCGAAATCGCAAACGTCGCCATTGTTGCTTTCCTCTTTCCTCGCCTTTACTCCTTAAGAAGAGAGGGTAATCGTGCGCAGGTAAGCGGCGAATTTTCGACATTACTCTTATTGCCGGGTCCTGCTACCGAAAGAATAGATAAATCTTGTTTCGATATATAGTAAATTATCTACTTCGGCAAAACATCTGTTTCTCCTCCTGTCTCTCTGTGGTCAACGCTAGCGCCTAAACCATTCTGCCCATGTTCTCCAAAATTGATATTTCTCCAGAGATTTAAAGAAACTCAAGGTTCTTTTGATTTTTGAGGATACTTTAAATGAAGCCTCACCAACATTTTCAAACGTTTTTCAAAAATAGCTCCAAATATTTTTATTGAAATTTGACCTCGAATAGCATAAAGATCGCATGAGAATGGTGCAGGTCATATTATCGTTGAAATCTCTGATTTTTCGAAAAATGCAAAAGTTATTGATACAATATTGAAGATAGTGATTTTAATTTCTCCTATACGTACGTATGTATATGGAGTAATATACGTAGTATAGAGAAAGTTATATATTGCTGCGCCAAAAGAGGGCGATTTTTCGACAAAAAATCTCTTATTGTTTGTCCGTCATAGAGAAAAGTAGATAAAACACCTTCAATTGATTTCAGTATCTTATGTTTTAAGACAATCAGTAAAATTATTTAATAAGTAATCAGTAAATTATATTTCATGTAATTTTAAACGCAAACTCTATCGAAGAGCAAGAAGCAGGGTGAATCAAATTACAGACAAATCTACTTTAAGCAACCGAAGAGGCTATAGGCAAAAGGAAGATACAACAAGAGTGGACTAAAGTGAATATAAAACATCCGGGTTTACAAATGAAGTTAAAAAGGCTACTGAGGAAAAGAAAAGAGCTCGTCTACGTTATAAAACAACAAAATTATTAGAAGACCAACAACTATGTTGCTGCAAGAGTAAAGAAATAAGATAATAAATGACCTAAGGAGGCATATGAGAAAAGTTCTCCAAGGATATTGAGAAAGACACGAATGGTGCTCAAAAGAAAGAATAGAAGATGTTAAGGAATAGAAAAGGTGAAATAAACTAAGTAGTAAATATAAATACGATTGAAACGTCTTCCTAGGAAAACTATTTTCAACATTTATTTCAAGGGTCTAAGGAACAAATCCATGAAAATCAGTTATCTTCAACTTGATAATGGATAAAGTTAAAGACGGTGTAAAACACTGAAAGAATTGGTAATAACCAGATAAACATAGCCTGTTACGCACATATCGTAGTGATGATAACAGACTCTGAACACAATCTCCTGAGACCATTGTTAAAATCATTACGTCAGAAAATTATTTAATATGATACATTGATCAGAGAAAATCAAATCGATGGTAATATCCAAGGAGCATGTTACGGTGTAAGTTCGAAATCTTAACTGGAAGAGGTGACTCACGGCATTAACTGATGTCACTGCAGTGCCTCAGGCGTTCGAGTCACGACGGTGGCTGGATTTTTGACACTAGCTAGATAACTAGGTGAAATTCAATTTGAAGGAGCGTTTTAGTGCCCAGCTGCTCTGATTGGTAGTTTTCCGTGGTTCCTCCAACCAATACTAGGCAAATGCCGGAGCAGTATCCAAACAAAACGGGTCACGGACCGCGCGCGATCTTTCCTTCCTCTTCCTTGTCCTATTCTCACCCTCACACACCCATATACTAACATGCACTACACTAGCACACACGCGGGGAAACCTGTCAGGAGCTTAGTGCTTGTCCCGGCTAGGGCGGTGCACCGATGTTGGGAGATACCTATTTCGGGAAAAGCCCGCTAACCGACGTAGGTCGGTGTGGGATCTCACTATCTTTTGGGGAAAGATTACCGCCACCTCTGGAGGAAAAAAACATGCAGTACACTAACGGGACTAATGACCTTAGCGGTTGATGCACCCGGTTGGTACTCTCCAAATTACTACTCGAATGTCGCGCGTGGTTGCATAAGTATGTCGTTTTTTAAATTATTTATTTCGTAAACAGCAAGAGAAATAAATTTTTTGTTTAGAGTAATAAATTGGTAACAAACATCTGTTAAAATGTTTTTGCTTTTATTTGATTGTGCTCGTTGTTCTCTCTACGATCGAATTTGAAGCTCTGGCATGTTTGGACAACTATGATTCAATTTTAACAATATTTATTTAATACGTGGCAACTTGTATAAATTTATCTTAGGTTTAATAAAGTAGTATTGAATGTGAATTTAATTATTGAGTAGCTTTTAGTTATTTCTGGTCGTTGATACTCTCCAATTATATACGCGAATTTCGTGTGTGGTTGCAAAAACTATTCTGTTTTTAACAATATTTTTCCGTAAACGGCATGAGTAATAAATTTCATTTTGAAGTAATAAATTAGTAATAAATATGTACTAAAGATTCGTATTAGTTTGAATCGATTGTGCCCATTTGTTTAATGTGGTTGTGCCAGCTTGACAGTCACGCCAACACAACCACGTTTATTTCAGAAACGGGAGGCGTAATAAATTTAATTGTTGGGTAATAAATTAGTAATAAACGAGTACTAAATATTCCATTTGGTTTAATGTGATTGTACTATGGTGGTTGTGCCAGCTTGACACATCCAGGAAACAGGCCATGAAAGGTGCTCGCGCATCAGGATACTTAAGAGATGTAACTTGAAAAAATAAATACCTTATTAACGAAGGCAAAATAATGATATATAACACAATGGTAAGACCAATTTTGACATATTGAGCTGAAACCCGAGCTGATACGAAAGAAACAATACAACTGTACGGATCAGTTGAACCTCCATAGTACGAAGATAAGGAGTGATAGGATAAGAAATCAGGACATAAGAAACAATGTAAATAACCGGTATAACAAATTTGTGCAAAGTAGGAAAAAAGAATGGAAAAAATGAGCGGTGATGGGTGAAGATAGCCTGGAATATAATAGCATTAGGAAGTAGAAACTCTGGAAGGCCGCAGAAAAGATGGAGAAGTTTTCAGTCAACATCTAGTGAATCCTTGAGATGAAGCGTAAAGAAAAACAGGTCTATAACCTGCACAAAAGAAGAAGAAAATAATTATAAACATTAGCATTTTCACTCATTGGACAATCTCTACATTCAATGTGCATAACGAGCACGGACATTACTAGTTGTAAAAAATATAAAAATAATACAAGTTAATTTTAAATATATTTAATTATGAATTATGCATGTATTATAAACAATGTTAAATGTAATACTTCTCAAGGAATTTTGAAGTTCTTAGATTCTTCTTCGGAATTTTGTGTGGAACTTGTTTGTCTAAACTTGGGATGCGAGTTTTATCTTCATCTTCATCTACATCATCCTTGTCGGCATCAACTTTAGCTTCATCTTCATCTGAATCGTCTACTCCATAAGAATTCCACGGTTGTTCTTCTACAGATCCAAATATTGCAAATACAATATAAGACAAAAATGCAATTAGAATTGTAATACCGAAAAATATATGCCATGGAGTTAGGGTGCGCTGAAAACATAAATGTATCTTCTGTTAATATTAACAATGTAGAAACAAACGTATCGACATAACACTTTTATATATTGACATACAAATTGCTGCTTTATTTTACAACCTGCTATATTTTACATACCGTATAAAAATGTTGCCAGACCTCCAAACTGCATTCTGCACTCGCGCTATATGATTTTTGTATTGCTTTTTCCGCAATTCATTAATTTTATTGAAAAAAATATAGTTCAGAGAGAGAGGGAGAGAGAGAGAGAGAGAGAGAGACAGAGACAGAGAGAGAAGGATTAAATTTAGTATTTATCTCTCTACTCAGAACATTTAAGAATTTTTCTGGAATCCTAAATTAAAATAGTTTTCAAAGCTAGTTGATACCTTCATTCTAAAATTATTTATTTACGACGAATTAAGAATAATATAACAAAAAACAAAAAAGCGCCAGAGGTCTAAATGCGACTGACAAGACATCTCAGGCGGACTGCTAATTGCAGGGTGTACTGTGTCAAATTAAACATATCTGAGTAGAGTATCTGGGATCCAGACAAGACATCAGTATTGATAATGATCATAAGTACTTACAAGGGACCTTTCAACAGGTTCAGATCGAAATCTAGTCTGATTTAATTTTCTTTCGAAAGATATTTACTATTTATAACATCAGTAAAAAAATTAGTTGCCATTTCGCACTGGACGTTACTGAAAAAAATTAAGAAATTTCCACACTTTTCACGACGCAAATTGTCGGTCGCCTGGGGTTTGTGCAGCCCTGCCTACTGTAAGAATATCCGCTGAGCGAGCAGGTGCTCCTACGGGCACGAGTCCCAATTCAAGGTCGCGAAACACATTGCTCCCGCCCTTGACGCGAGGCAAGGCGCCGTTCTTTCGGGCAGTAGTTCTTCGACATTCAGAAATTGAAACCTGATGCAATGCCAACGTGTTTCCACGACACGCAAGTATAGTTAACATTGTTTACCGACCTTCCATTACTTTTGACATATACATCAATGTACGATGGTTCAATAAAATGAGTTTCTTTCCCCTTTCAGTTAATCTGTGACTGAATTCAACACCGGGAGACATTGGATTAAAACAAAGAAATTTGGGCGTAGGAAAGAGGGTAAATCCTGTAAACTTCCACGTAATCTTGATTAAACTAAATTTATGCTTAAAAAATACATAACAAGTCACTATAATACAATACAAATTTATTCAGTGAAGTTATTACAAGAATGACCAGTGTCAATTGAGTGTGCGAATCACGAGTGTGTCTTGAACTGCGTGTCAAGAACTGCCAGGCACAACCGTTGAGATCCTCGGAATCGGAGTCGAAGGGCCCTCGAGCATGCGTCGTCGCAGGCTGCGGCCGAGCCCCCAAGATTCCCCCCTCCTCGCCTTCATCCATGTGCTCGCCGCATCGCTTCCGCCGCCGCCTTCGCAGATATTAATAACGCGCTATCAGCGATGGTATCCCATGTCGCGCGCGCAGACTTCAACGCAACGCACGTGCACTTGCTATCGGTCCCCTTCCTGCCCCTCCCAACCCATCCCTCCGCACCGCGCGGCAGGACGCTGTATCGCATTGCACAACCGAGGAATAACAGCACTATTTGAGTCGTTCGCCATCACACTGCTCTCCGCAGTAAGGGTTGTCCACGCCGTCAGCAAAAACAGTGTGGCCAAAACCGACAAATTTCTTAAATTTTTTCAGTAACTTCCCGTGCAAAATGGCAGCTAATTATTTTACAGCTGTTATAAATAGTGGATATCTTTCAAAAGAAAAAAAAGCAGGCCCGATTTAGACCTGAACCTGTTGAAAGGTCCCTTGTTAGACAATTTTAAGAAACGTGCAAAAATCGGGCACGCTGGCTGGAATATTGAGTCTTTAATCGCCATACGCTTGACTGGACTAAGTGGAATTGTCCCTTGTCTATAAAAGACAAATATTTCTTTCGGCTCCGAATATCGAGCTTTCTTCGTTCCAGTCCGGAATGAGGCAAATAATATGGTCTTCCTTTAAATATCTACTGGCGTTCTCCAAATCGGAGGCGATAAATTGTTACTTTACATACTCAATCGTTTCAAAAAGCAAGGGTTTAAAATATACTGTTCAAACGTACAAGGGTTTAAAATTACACTGTTTTTTGAAGCATAAACAGTGTAAACAATTTATAAGAAATGCGTGTGTTTCCTCATGATAAGGCAGAAATTAGGGTTGAAAAGTCTTTCTCATTGATCAAAAGTTCATCGATTGAAGAAGTCATTAGGGATCATGAAAAATGTTTTAGTAATAAGAAAACATTGTCAATTACAGTCAAAGCTTCTCCTGACAACGTAACGTATAGATTAAGTAAAGATAGTCACCTACATAGGGCTGTAAAGTAATTTACTTCGAGAGCGTATTCAGCACTTCAAGAAAGGCGGAATGTGGACCTTTGGACAAATGAGGCACTATTTCCCGAAAGCTCTAAGCGCGAATACTGGCCACTCATACAAGGAATGTGTGTGGTCTCGAACGCTCAGATTCGCACGAAAGTGCGATTACAACACAAATCACTCATCCATTGAACAGTGGTATGAGTCATAACCATGCAAAACTCAGCTGTTTTGTACTAGCACTTTTCCATGGTGGCATGTTGTACCTCCGCTTACAAGGACTTATTGTAGTTGTGTGACAAATATAATTGCAGTAGGAGGCAGTCTTTTGGAGTATTTGGTTGCGGGTTAGAGCGTACATTGATATCATGAGGCAAATTAATCCCATGAATGTTGTCAAAATGTTGGAGGCAACCTTCGACACGCTGAATATGGAAATATAATCGAATGGATATGGAATTCGCGAATATGTTATGTAGTCTAATAATTCAAAAATACAAAGGGAATGACACAGAAACGCATGGAAAAACGTTGGATGGGAACAGAGATTTTGCAGGAAAGGAAGAGCCCGTATCTGAAATTGGTTCTTCCAGCAGCACTTAACTTTCACCTCTAGACCAACACGAACCTTGAAGTGTGAATGAATACAAAGCATCTCCATCCAAAATGTCGAGGTTCAATATAATAAAAGATATTGATGAAAACTTACTGGAGAAGATTTATAAAGATTATAACAATCCTTGCTTCAGCTCGTGCAGACTTGTGATAAAAGTGCATCTGAAGTAAATCAAATTGTATGTTATTATTAGATTATGTCACTAACAAAAGGCGAGATCGAACTCAGTTCAAGGAAAACAAGCTGTCGCAATTAAAAACTTTAAAAGAGCATTTATAGTCACAATTTGATAAGTTAGGAGCATATGGATCTTCAGTTCACTATTGTAAGGAGAGGAAAGTATAGCAATATACCAACATTGAAATATGTGTCTTCTTTGTCCTATTATATCGATAATTTTTTTCTTCGCGTTTCCAAAATTCCTCTCCTTAGATCTTAAATGAATTGCTATACTAATGTCTCCCATGATAAGACGTACTATTTTGTATGAGAATGGCTTATATCACTGTTTTTGGGATGGATGATTCACATTCTAAGCACATTATCATGCAGTTCTGAATGTTCGAGGTCAAGGATATCCCTTTTTAGTAAAAAGCAATTTTGGAAGTCTGGCTACATTTTTTTAAAGCATTACGTGAATCATTTCGAGTATAAAAAACAAAGTGTTCAACATAATAAGATGAATAAATGTTATTTTTGTCATTTTGCTGAGAAACGCTTTATTGCTGCTCAGCACTTTGTGGTTTCGTATGTTTCCCGTCCAGAAGATTGTCATAGTAAGTCGAATGTGTGCATACGAATTATTAATGTCTAAGAAAAAATCTAGGTTGTTTGGATGTAAACAAAGAAAAACAGAAATGTTTCATCTAAGGGATTGGGGAGCGAATAGCTACAGTTCAACATCGAACCGTGGCTCAAATATTTCAATGTCGCCTGAGACCCGAGTTTGGGAAATTCAAAAAATCAGCGAATAACAGACGATATTAAAGTTTCTAATCTGCGACGCTAGTTAACGTTTATAACCAACCGAGTCAATTGTGTTAACGGCTGCGTGCATATCAACTTTTCGTAATACAATTTATTTTATGAAATAAAACTGTGTAAAGAATAAATGCGATTTCTTCTTTATACGATAAGTTGACTCGTACGCCATCTGCTATAATTCAGTTATTTCGATTGTACTTAACGAACAGCAAACTGATCAATTGTTAATGGACGCAGACCATTAATAGCAGCTTTTCGTTCTTCGGTTCGGGGATGTTAAGTCGATATGACAGTACAGTGTTACTAAAAGGCGTTTTTCAAGATGATCGTGATGATGAGATACAAGCTAGATAAAAAATTATCTAGTGCTACAAAAGGTCACAGACTTTCTCGTACTAGTTGGTTCTCTAATTTCTTTGGCCTGGGCTAGCTTTTAGATCTTACCCCATCCTTTTGCCAGCTGCCATCATTCGCTATACAAACTAGTTTTTTTCAAAATTTCTCCATTTTCAATTTCATAATGGTTGTACCGAAATATTACTTTAAGAATATTTAAGAAGAGTAAAACCTCGTCATGTATATCAATTTTCCTTGAAAAATTTGGAGTCCTTTTTAAGAAAATGCCATTTAAGCGTTACTGTAAATGCGAAGTATGAAGCTCTTTGACGCAACACACAAATATCCGAACACAAATCGCTGAAAATGTGCACATTAACGGCGTGAGAGATATTTTAAAAAAATTGCGTTATTTTTGAAAAGACAAAAGATAACAGCAAAATGGCTTAATCCTGTACCGTGCATTTAGCACTATCCGAACAACAAACTAGTGGTGCTGAAACAGCACGTACTTTCTTCCCCGTATTTTCATCTAAAATTACTCAAATTTTCGAAAAATTATACATGGCCTTATTTCAAAATCTATCTTTAATGAATAGATTTCGTTGAGAGAGAAAATATATATCTTTAATATTTTGGTGGTCGGAAGACTGAAAAAATTTGAACTTTTGCAATTTTACAAAAATCAGGCTTTTCAATGAACATGAGACTTGCACGATTGTCTTAAACGTCCTTGACACTATTCAACAACAAAATTAAACCAAAAACGATGGAGCCATTTTTTTGAAAGTTTGTAAAATGTCTCAGAGGCTTCATGTAAAATAGCCCCCAAAACAGAAATATCGAATTCAAATTCAAGAGACTGCGACATCAGTCAGATCGATTGGGAATAATAAATTTTGAAGAAAATGGGTTGAACGGTTTAGTCACTAGCATTGTTCACAGACGGAAGAGACGATTTGGCGTTATTCGATTTTTCTGTCACAAGGACCCACAAAACATGGATTTAGCAACTGGATTTATTCTCTTTTTCGTTACCAGGACCCTGTAATATGAGTTTTTCTGCAGCAAATTTGCCGTTTTTTTCGCGCAGCATTACATGACTTTCTCTCTACTCTGTAGGGTAAAAGTAAAAATTCGAGAAAAAAATTAGAGTTCTTCTTGAGGAAATGTTTCAGCGTTTCCGAAAATGCGGATTTTCACAGAAAACGTTTCAGTTCTCGAGGTAATTTATTAGACATTATTTGAAGCATTTCTTTCAATCCGTTATAAATGGCGCTGCAATTAAAATTAGTGGTGCTACACCAGCTCAGACTTCCTCGCAATATTGTTAATCGTTACCAGGCGTGAATCGTTGTCAGCTACCATTACCAGGCGTGAAAAATAATATATATTTTGTAATTCTAATTTTTGAACGAAAACAACTTCCTGTCATTGAATTCAGTATATTCACGGTCTACAACAATGTACCAAGGTTTCCCGATGCGTATTTTAGCCGTAAATAAAATTATTATTTTATCATCAGCGGCGGACGTCACTAAACGCGTTATTGCTAATGCGGCTTTGTCAAAGCAACAATGGCCGCTGTTCATACAGCATACTCATTTCGCGAATCATTATCATACCACTAGCAACAAAATGCAAATAGATAGAAAATATAATAATTATATATAATATTGATATATTCATCAAAACTACTCGTTTGTACTCGAATTACTCGTCATTCCAACACCTTATGATGCAGAGCGAAATGATTAATTCGTTTTCACATTTAACTCAATTAAATGACGCAATTTGAAATAGATTCAATGCTTAAATAATTTTAAACGTATTTTTTTCTTTTCGAGATCACTGATCAAGATGATTAAGATGACTCGGGGCTCAGATCGAAGTCACTCGCCTTTCACCAAGGAGGTACGGGTTCGATTCACATATGAATGCGAATCTCATGTGAAATTTGTTTCAACAAAACGAGTTTAGCTGCTACCCAAGGGCTAGTCCAACCCCTGCGAAGTGTCCTAGACCCTACCCCTATCCTAGTTCCTTCCCAATACTGGCCGCTGGGTAGTGACGCCGGAGCGCGCAAGAGAGTGGCGCGTACGCGGAGATGCTCCCTGGTGGACCTCTTGACGACTTTTGGATATATAAAAAGTAATCGAGGATTACTCCTAATGATGACTATATATAGAAAGTAACAGAGGTTTGCTACTAATAAGCGGTCAACACCCAATGAGGGTCACGAGACGCGTTGCGTCATTACGACGATGCAACAAATTTAAAAAAAGATTCGAATGACTGTCTTCAAGCGCCTCTCAAATTATTTATTTATTTTATTTATTTTACGTCAAAAAAGCAGTTAAAAACTGCGTATGACGTGCTATGGGGAAAAGTGAATTGTGTGCACATTTTCAAAATTCTGTGATCCCTACACTAAGTCATATACTACTTAAAATTGAAGAAAAAAAAACCCATGTAGTAAAATCTATTTTCAAGGATAAAAGATAAAAAGGCAATAAATTTTGGCTCTTATCCATGTTGTTTAAAACAGATTAAACAGACACAGATAAAACAGATTAAACAGAACAAATTCATTCAGTCATGCGTCTCCAACGAAGAACGAGATATTCGAATTTATCATTTCGAGTTTATTTGCAACTTTCGAAAATACAGAGTGCGCCGAAAATGGGACTAGCAGCACTTTCTTTACCGTTTTTTGCTATATTCATGAAAATATTAGGTGAGTATTTTTGCCAGTTAAATCCTGTACCTGCTCCGACCTGCGGAGCGTTAAAATTTAAATTAAAGCTTAAGCTATTTACATTATATACATCATTGGCACAATTAAGTGTATTCTTGTAACTTAAATATATTATAAGTATGACCTAACTGAATAAATGAAAAGAAAAATTTTAAAACCTCAAAAGATTTACACTATATAACATGGCATGTAAAATGTCGGGCATTGCTCCTGCTTGTTCAGTCAGTTAAATCATTTTCTGAAGAAGGAAATCACTATGTCGACAAGTCAAGTGTAAGTCAAGATGCAAGATACGATCTATTGCAAAAAAGCAGCCTAAAGGGCTGGAACATCCAGTCGAGGAGCAAATAACTAAGGGTTAAGTTCTGAAGGAATCTAATTTACATTGTGTTGTACAATAACAAATACAGCATGCGCAAGTAAGAGAAGATAACAATTATATGATTTACAATTACCACTCTTTAGGTTACAGAGCACTGCAAAATTATCTACCAAAATTTCAATAAAATAGTCACAGAAATATAACAGAGCATCCAACTCGGCCTGATATAGTAAGTCCACGGCTTTGGCTGATTCCCACACAATAGCCCTGTGGAACTGTTCACAGAACATGGCACATGCTTGACCGCTGGCGTCCGCGTTAACTTGATCGCGTGGTTTCTGGGTTGCAATGTCCTGGGTGCGTGACTGGAGGCGGAGTCGGTGGATGAATGGGATTGCGGCTTGCGGGTACAGAGCTATACAGAGATAACCCGAGCTAGCGGGTATGACGCCTTTGCAACGAGGGGTAACCATCCAATCATGCCTGCAAGTGTGAGGCAGATACGATACGAGGACAGCCATGAGCCGGGCACAGATGAAACCGCTTTAACATATTATTCATCTGCAGTAATAGTTGTATTTTGGAGGTCCAGCAAAACACCTAAATATTTTAACTTGGTTGTACGCACTGTTACATTTTTGCTCATATTAATCCGAAAACCCACCTTCACTAACAATGATCTTGTAGTAATACTTGCGGCTCGGTGTTTAATAAAAGTATTTCGTCTCAGTAAACGTAACTTTCATTTTGACAGCATTTAGGTAATAGCGGCCGCCGCCGCTGGTTTATATTATCACTCATTATTAAATTTATTTACTTCTTAAACACGCATTAGACATAGTCAATTCGCTTATGTACGAGAATACACTGTTTTCAATGGCAAAACGCTATTTCCATTTAAACTTTTGAATTACAAATTTATTTTTTTTCTTTCTAGGTTTGTTTAGTAGTTCTTCAAGTGTAACTTCATTGTAACTTAGACAAAAATTGTAAAATAATATTTCATAAACGTTACCAAGCTTTCGAGATACTATGTACTGTTGTAGCACCACTAGTTTTCCTTAGCAGGCTTTCCTCGAAAGAAGCAAAGTATGCTAACAAAAGTCCGATTATCATTAAAAACCTGTGAACTTTCGAAAATTGCAAATTTGAATTTTCCGTGCTTGCTTTTCTGAAGATGCTGAGCTTCACTAGATAGCTGAAAAGTTAGTTGGGTTGAATTGGCTAAAGAACATGTTATTCGTGTTGCAGCTTTAATGAAAATAGGCCTATTATTAGTATTTTCTTCTAATTGTGAACGCGGATGAGTTCATACCAGATCGCAAAACGAAAATGGCAACCCTACGACCTGGCAATTTGGGAAATCACTTCTATGAATTTCATTTTTAGGCAACAATGTTTCTTGCAGTACGAAACAGTTTTGGTTTGTTGAATTTGTGTTGATATATTATCTTTAAAAGAGTTAATTTTCACCCATTATGCGCTACGATTGGTAATGAATTTTACAAGTGATGTCTGAGATGCGTTAGTAAAGTCAGAAATTAGAGTATATAACATTACAAATTAGTTTATAACATTACATAATATAATCGCCACTAATGTGAGAAAGTACGTGCTTTTGTAGCACTACACGTTTGAATTATAGAGCATTAAAAGCCAAGGTTAACGGTAGAAAAGACATTTTATTGTGTTATGGCTGTTTCTTAGAGGACGTGTAATATATTCTAAAAAGTAAAAGGGACAAGTCCATATAGACCCTTTTTGATTTGGCTTACGATCTTTTCCACGTGTCCAGATTACTCCTTATAGATTTATGCAGTACAAGAAATGAAAAAAGAATTTTTTAAAAAATAAAATGTGTTTTTTTTCACGTGGCATTCGTATTGGTTTGCGTAATTGCATGCATTCGTCTTCGGCAAGCGCAGTAGCAGGCTTTAAAATATTGCTATATTTGTGAATGAAATCAGTACGAAAAGCAAAGCCGAAAAACAGTAATGTCGAAAAGAATATAATATATATCTACAATCAACTTACTTGATCTCTTATCATGAAGATTACAGTAACCTGCGTGAGAAAACTACATAAATTAATAGACGTGTTTACAATGCCACCAATAACGCCAGTATGGTTGTAAGAGAGATCCATGGCATTGAAATAACTACCTCCATATAACATTGCATTGAAAAACATAATAATTACGAACATAAGAACGTTCGTTGTCAATTCACATCGGGCCACAATAATCATTAGGAAACAGAAAGAAGGTGCAAGGTTCCCTGTAAAAATAACGGGCAAGTATTAATATTACATTCATTTATTAGCGGTAAATAGCAGGGTTTTCTTTTCAGATTGAATTTAAGTAAGTTTATTGTCTGTCTGTATGGACGAATAGGAGTATGTCTCCCGCATAAACGTGCCGTTCTGCAAATCAATAAAATATTTTAAACATTTGAGAATATTTTACATGAAGTCCCAGTGAGAATTTCAAATTCTTCTGGAAAATCACTGAACAGTTTTACTTTCTCGCTACCGCTTACGCAATACAGAGAAAATTACGAAATGCTGCGCGAAAAAGCGGAGAATTTTCGGCAGAAAAACTCTTATTCCCGGACCCTGGTTACGAAAAAGAGGATATATTCCGTTGCTAAATTTAGAAAAAAAACTCTAACACGTGATGTAGCCAGAATTCATGCTTTGTGGGTCCTAAAAACCGCAATATCGATTGTTGGCAAAACGTGTCAGTTTTTTTTCAAAATTTAGTTATTGATCGTTTGGAAATTGCACAGTTCATTAAGATATTACTATTTCATGTGTTTTTGTTGGCTTACATTAAAATTTATACTCACTGAACACTAAACTACATTACTAGTGGTGTAGGAAACTACAAGAGCCCTTACTATGAACAATTAATAGAAAAAATGTTGAGGAACGCTTCGAAATGGAATCTGTTTATGATTCTAGTAGGGAAATCATTTAAAGAGACCAGGGTGTAGTGGACGGCTCGGTTTATTGTATTTAGGTTGGAGTAAAAATTATTGGAAAGATGGATAATAGGTTAGATGATCGGTGATATATTCAGTTCTTTATGAAGTTTAGGATGAACCATGATGCATGTATTGCTAGTTTGGGGAATCTATTTTGTACATTTTCAAGTTTATTAATTTTAGAAATAGATGCATTGGTCCACATGGGACATGCGTTCAGCATTAATGGTCTGACTATTGCTTTGTAAAGTGTAACGGCATTGTTAGGGATTGACATCTTTTGGAGTTAATAAGGGGTTTTAGTTGAGCTATTTTTATTTTTGCTTGTTGTTTTAGTGTTATGTGTGTTTTCCAGAAGAGTCTTGGGTCGAAGTTCATCACGAGATATTTTACTGTTTGGTTTTGTGGTGTCCATGTAATTGTGTGTTTCTTTAAGTGAAATCGCGGTGGGTGGGAAAATGATTTTAGGGAGAATATTTTAGCAGTTGATTTAGTTGGGTTGAGTCTGATTTTTCACAATGTTGACCAGTTCTCTATTTTATACTATACTTCTCTTATTATTTACTTCTCTATATTATTTACTTCTCTATATTATTATACTTCTCTATATTATACTATTTTTTTAAAAAAATACTAAACGTATATTCTTTATTTCATTTCAGTTTATTCTTGTATACTAGTTACTTATTAGGGTTATCAATTTTTTAAATCTGTTCAACTTGATTCAGCTCTTACGCGTTCGTTTTAGTCGCACAAGATTTTGATATTTAGGTGATGTTGTATCCCGTCGGTATTGGTCTTGAGTGAGTGGCTGGACTTGTAGATTGCGGTGTTGTCGGCGAATTGTGCTAATTGAGTGTGTATTGTAGTGGGTATGTCAGCTGTGTATATGTTAAATTGTGTGGGTGAGAGTGGCGACCTTGTGGAAGACCCGCTAATACTTTGCAGAGGTTGAAGATGTGATTTTCTACGGAAACTGTAAAGAATCTACCAGATATAAAATGTTTGATGATGTTTACTAAGTAGGTTGTGTTCCCATTGTTTGGAGTTTGTACTAATAGTCCTTCGTGCCATTCTCAGTCAAACGCCTGTGAAATGTCAAGAAATGATACTATTGATGATGTCTGTTTTGTAACGCTCTGTGGATACACATATTTTCTGAAAGTCGCAGTAGTTGGTGTGTTGTTGATACATGATTTATAAAGCCAAACTGGTGTAATGGAATAATTTGGGTTGAATGGTAGGTAGTAGCTATTTAACCTTTTTAGAATTAGTTTCACAAGAATTTTTGAAAGTGTGGTTAGTAAACTTATCTGTTTGTAGTTTTCTACACTGCTATGATTTTTATGGTTTTGGAATATGTATTATGATTGAGGTTTTCCATACTATAAGGTAATATCCAGTTCTTATTATTGAGTTATGTGTGTTGTTTATGTAGGGTATAGTTGGCGAGGTTTTTTAGAATCTTATTGGTGATTTTATCGTGACCAGGGTTTTTTTGTGGACGTTTTTTAATTACGTTTTTCACTTCATTTGGGGATATGAATTTCATTTCATGTGGTACATTATAGTTCGGGGCTGAAACTGTAATATCACATGATCGGAATGAGTTGGTGTGTTGTTGAGTGTGAATGCTGTTTCAAAATGCTTCGGCTTTGTCAAATGGGGCGAATTTTTTCCCCGTTGTCGTATTTAGTAGTGGATGCTACTTTTCTTTTTTCGAGTTTTTTTTTTTGTGAACTGACAGAGAGAATTGTTGGTTGTGGTTAATGATTTTATAAGTTTGCTGTAGGATGAGCAATGAAAGTCATTAATTGCTTTTTTTGTTATTGAATTTAAAAGGTTCAATTCTTTCTTTAACTGTGGGGTTCTGTACTTAGTCCATAATCTTCTGGTTTTGTTCCTAGTTTAATTTTGTTATATTTTTTTTTTGGGGGTAATTGTTTAATAGTGTTGGTAATTATATCGCGTAAGTATGAAATTGCTCTTTGTTTCCAATGGGGTGTTTACATTTTTTAAATAGGGGGTTTGTTTGTTATTATTTTTCTGAATTCCTTCCAGTTTATGTTGTTCGTTTCTAGTATGTGGGGCGTGGTAGAGATGATGATTGGTAAATGGTCGGAATCCAGTTCAAACAGAGTTGAGTAGTATGTGGTTTGTGTGTTCGTAATTGCAATATCCAAAACGTCTGGGTGTTTGTTCGTGTCGTTTGGATAATGTGTTGGTTCTGGTAGATTAAAGTAAATTTAGATCAGTTATTAGTTTTAATAAGTGACGGCCTGCATTTTTGTAATTTTACAGCTCCAATTGGTGTTTTTTGAGTTTAGGTCTTCCATAAGTAGGGTGAAGTTGTTCAGATGAAATAATGATTCTATGTTTGTGTCTTTCATTTTTATACGTGGTGATTTATATGCTGCGATTACTGTTGGAAGTTTATTGTTTAAACGAAATTTAATTGCTGTTGTTTCTAAGCCAGGTGTATTAGGGAGGTTTACTTGTATATACGGGACAGATTTTCAATAAGGATTATGACTCCTCCTCCATTGCTGTTTAGTCTATCGGTTCTGAGTATATGGTAACCTGGTGTGTTGAAAACTTTATTGCTTTTAAGATGGGATTCTATAATGCATACTATTTTGATTCGTTTACCTTCAGGAAATAATTAAGTTCGTTTTTACTTTCTCGTATACGTACGTATATACGGAGTAATATACGTAGTATAGAGAAGGTTATGTAATGGTGCGCGAGAAAACGGCGGATTTTCGTCGAAAAAAATTCATTGCCGGGCTCTGGTGGCGAAAAAGTGCATAAAAGAAGTTGCTAAATTAAGAGAAAAAAATCCTCTAACACGTGTAGCCAGAATCGCTGCTTTGTGGGTTTCTCAGTGCGGAGCGGTTGAGCGGTTTCTCAGTGCATCAACTGATGTCACTGCAGTGCGTCAGACCGGGAGGTCCGAGGTTCTAGTCCCGACAACGGCAGGATTTTCGACACTAGCTTTTCAGCTAAGTCGAATTCAGTCGCTGTTCGCAGGAGAATTCTAGCGACCGGCTGCTCTGATCGGTAGTTTTCCGCGGTTTCTCCGATCAAGACCAGGCGAATGCCGGAGCAGTACCCTAGGGCCACGGACCACGCGCGATCTTTCCTACCTCTTTCATGTCCTATCCTCCCCCCTTACACACACACACACACACACACACACACACACACACACTAACATGCACTACACTACCACACATGCCGGGAGCCCGGTCGGGGACTTGGAACCCGGCTGTGGCGGTGCTCCCTTGGTGAGAGACCTGCTTGGGGAAAACCCCACTTGTCGACTGTAGTTCGGCGCCATCCAGTGGGGGAAGATTGCCGCCACCTCCCGATGCAAAAACATACACTACACTTACGGGACTCATGAGCTCAATAGATGACGTGCCCGGAATCACTAATCAATCAATCAAACTATAGCCAAATTATTTAAATACATGGCCTCCTTGTTTGCCTTGCTAAGGGACACGTATTCCACCTCAGATGATGGCAACGCCACTGTTCGCTGCTTCCTTGATTCCCGGTGCACGCTTCCTTGGTTCACAGTCAGACTGAATGTCGGACGTTTTGAAAAAAGAACAAACACTTTTTCGATATCATGGACCCACGAGTTTTTCTGCCGAAAAATCGCTGGGTTTTTTTCGTAGTATAACTTTCTCTATTTCTTCGTATCTTCTGATTAAATTTCGTTTTTGATTCAATTTGATTATTGAATAGTGTGAAGGATGTTTAAGAGAATGGAGCAGGTCTCATGTTCGTGAAAATTAAAAAATTTTTTCGTCTTTCACAACAAAAAGTTTTAAATGATAAATATGTTTCTTAATTAAATGTGTTCATCAAAAACAGATTTTCAAATAATATCATGTTCAATTTTTCGAAAATTTTTAAACACCTATAATTCGAAGCAATTGCGATATAAGTCCTGAAAGACTATCAATGATCCAACCCACTACACAGGGGAAAATCTCCTAACGTATCGAATCGTATATAGATATAATACTTTTTATATAATATACAATCTTAAGATTTTTATATTTCTTTCCCTGAAGTTCTTCTGTGTATTTGGGTTAACATGTCATCATAAATGCATATGGTTCTCAGCAACATATTACAAATGGAGGTAAAAAATCCTGAAACAGTTTTTCTTCAAAATTAAAACTGCACTTTTTAATCAATTTGTAAAATTATCAAAAACTCCTACATTAAGCTTATTTAGTTTCAACTCCTAAAGTTTTAAATTGTGAAACATACAATATTATTCCATAAACTTACAGAACATTTTGTAACATTTTCATGGTACTCACCTAAACCATTGCAAATTAAGTACGCTTTCATGTGAGTCCAAACACCTAGATTTTGAAGCCGTTGCGAAATGACACCTGAAAGACTACCACTGATCCAACCCACTACACAAGGTACTGCTGATATATAACCACTCTGTAAAAATGAAATAAATGAGCAATACAAAAATAAACATGTTAGTCAATAAAAACGTCTACTTGGAATATTTTCTCAACGGTTTATGATATTAAGATGTACTTTTCAATAAACTATTTATAATAGTATTTAGAGGCTCATCGGTAATAAATATTAGCTGTATAATTATACTTTTTATTATAAAGATATTGGCATAACTATATTTTTATATGGAAAACACTGCAGTGCCTCTGACCGGGAGGTTCTAGGTTCCGGTCTGGACAGCGGCAGGATTTTCGACACTGGTTGTCAGCTGGCTCGAACTCAGTTGTTGTCTGGAGGATAATTCTAGCGGCCAACTACACTGATCGATAGTTTTCCGTAGTTTCTCTGATCAAAATCCGGCGAATGCCAGAGCAGTACCCTAACAAACAGGCCACGGGCCGCGCGCGATCTTTCCTTCCTCTTCTTTGTCCTCTCCTCTCACACACACAAACACACACTTACACTAACATGCACTACACTACTACATATTCTTTAGAGCTTGTCCCGGCAGGGGCGGTGCCCCGCTGGTGTGATAGTCCTGGTTAGGGGGAAACCCCGCTAGCCGACGATAGGTCGGCGCCAGATCTCGCCATCCGGCGGAGGAAGCTCATCGCAATCTCCCGAGGATAAACATACACCACACTTACGAGACTAATAACCTAAGCTGTTGACGTGCCCGGAATCACAAACCAATCAAGGAAATTGTAACAGAGCTACGAGATTTTAAAATTTCACCAAATGTTCCTTTTTATTTTGAAGTGGTAGAAAATTACCAATAGTCTCTCGAATATAGTATTTTTGAATTCCTAAGGTCAAAAAGCAATTAAATACTAATGCTTTTAATACTTACTGAGGTTACACTCACGTTTGAAAGTTCTGGTAAAAGTGACAATAGGCCTATACCTTTTGCCAACTAACACGATTTACTTACATCAGAAGCATTTCCATTGAATAAAATGACGTTCGTTTCTTCTTCATTTTCTTCTTCCTTTTTAAATAATAATAATAATAATAATAATAATAATAATAATAATAATAATTTATTAGTCATAATCACAAAAAAGACAGTCCTTTCCACAAATAAATTTTGGGCCCAAGGTTATGAAATTTTCCTAGAAAGCATCAATAATGCGGATGAAAACCGTCAATACGAATGGGGTCGGAAAATAACACGTAATGCTAACGAGAATTTGGTCACAGAAGAAGCACGGTACCACCTTTCCTGACAAAATAAATTGTGCAAGAAGAAGAAGAAAACTAAGGAATTTCGCCTAGTCGTTAATCAGACCATGCAGATCATATATTCTTACCTTGAAGAAAACTCTGATGAATTCCACTTTCTTATTGATGGTTTGATGGGCGAATACAGAGAGATTACTGACCCAATAACCGCACAGTATAATCGTGTCTCCTTCAAAAGTATGTTGAAGTCATATTGATAACAGTGTGCAAAAAGAACATCTGCTGTATATTTGCGAACTGGTGGATAAAAAATATTAAGTGACTGCTGGTATAGAAACAAGAAATATAATCTCGCAGATGCGCACGCATATCATAGTCTTAAAAACGGCAGCGTACCCTTTCAATGTGCATCAAATAAAGGAATACGTACCAGCAAACAATTTCTTAGATAATGTTGAATCGGTCGTACCAAATACGTTGCCTTTATTTTTTGAGTCTGGGATTTTAAAACTGAAGAACGGTGTAATTGACTCATGAAAGAAAGCAATGGATATAGTTGGGACATTCCGTCGGCAGGAAGACAAGTCTTTTCTCTCTTCCTTTTGACTGGGTTAGCGCATGCTATGTATGCAAGAAGTTTGGATCGAAGCTCCTCATTGATGCCTTAATTTCTATTGGATTCGCTTCCTCGTCTTTTGAAACTTCATTATTTGAAACGTCTTACGTTCTGTTAAATACTCAAAAATAACTAATGAAACATTCTGCCAGTTCATTTTTGACTACGCAGATCATAAGGTGAACATATTAATCGTCTAATATTTTCCATGCCATAAGAGTAATAATAACAATAATTCCCCAATCTGCAATGGAGTTCCTTCTACAACCAAATTCTCGTCAACAATGCGTGTTATTTGCTGATCTCATTCGTATTGACGGTTTTCAGTTGCATTGATTGTAGATGATATCAAAGAAAACTTAACAATTTTGAGCACACAATTTCTGTGTGTATAGGACAGTATTTTTTGTGATTTCATAAATTCAGTCGCATTCTCTTTCCCACAAAGAAAACACGTTTTGAAATAGTATTTTTAGTGTGATCTAAGAGCTGTTGGTAAACCTGTCTGAGTCTGCTCACTTTCCTTTCGAGTTGATGCAGACATCACTTTTGGATTAATATAGTACTTCGCATGACAAGCTTTAGCTACAGTCACAACCTCCCCCAAGAACAATTTTTGACACGACTCCTTTCTTCTTCACCGCAATCACTTCACCTTCGCCCAAACTCCCTTCCCATATAAAGCACACTCCCTATATTCATACCTGTACCTAACGTTATTTATTGAAAACTTTTTTTATTGCGAACCTCCCGTTCTAAAAGGGTTGAGAGAGAAACGAGCGATATAGTAGCGATGTAGAAGCTCTATTAGAAGTGATGTAGAAGATACGGCGAGGTTGAGATTTAAGATTTCAAATTCTGTTGTAAATAATAATTTCCATAATGTTCTTTCATAAAAATAATACATTTCGATAATTATGAAACGCGCCATATTTATCACTAAATACGGTTTTTCCTTGGAGCCGACTAATATATTTAATACTCATATAATATTAATATAATAATAATAATAATAATAATAATAATAATAATTAGAAGAAGAAAAAATAACAAACATTTTATTCTGTTGAAATGCATTTGATGTAATAAATCGTGTTAGTTGGCAGAATGTATACACCTATTACCAGAACTTTCAAACGCGAGTGTAACCTCTATAAGCATTAAAATATTATTAATTAATCACTTTATTTATAATCTTAGGAATTCAAAAGTACTACATTAGAGAGACTATTAATAGGAGGTCCTCCCGGTAAGAGGCACTGCAAGGACGTGAACTGATGCTCCGCACAACCTAAGCCGGTAAGAATATATGTGTATAAAATGACTACTAGTCGCGCGACTTTTCTTGACGTCTCCCAGCTCGGGGTGCGGTCAGAGGAGACTTCTCCCTACGTCACATCCGACGGGAGTTGCCAACTGTAACATTATTAATACTATTCGCGCCTCTTTCACTCTTAATACAACAGGACATTATAGACGATAAAATAGAACAAATAATAACGTAATTAATAGCAACCACAAATGAAATTAATTAGATAATGATAATGTTGCTTATTAAGGAGATAAGATATTAGTGTACGTACTTAATTTTCATCTTCTGAATAATGTGAATCATTGCTTGAATTCTCTGTAGTATTAATTACAATGTCATTCACTACAATTTCCATTATCCCGTCTTTTTGCCAGTATTCTTTTTCTAGATGTTTTACATGGTTGCAGTAACCTTCCCAGTCCGAAACAGTTACAGCTTCAAACCCTCTGACTGTTAATTCACGTAGATGCGTAGCTGACATATCCCCAGATATATTGTATTCCGTAAAATACCTTTTAGTTTTTGCTCATGCCAGCTCAATTGCATTTAAGTCGCAATTGTAGAGAGAAACACGAATGACTGTGTGACCAGCACCTGCAGCCATTTCATCTATTACGTTCTTTTTTCCCGCCCGTCTTCCATGAAGAGCTTCATTTTCACAAGGATTTGGATTCCATATGTCCATACAGGAAGTAGGATGGGGCACAGCCAGCAGAACAAACTTATGAATTCTTGAAAGATTCCAGTCAAAAATTTTAAGAGTCATCTCATCAGCACCTTGGTACATGTCTAACGCAGCACTCCGTCGAGACCTCAATATTCAAACAATTCAAGAGAAGATACAAGAAATTAGCCTAAACTACAATAAACGCCTGGAAACCCATCCAAACCATCTAGCCCTAAACCTTTTAGACAATAGCCAAGAAATATCTCGCCTCAAAAGAACCTCCTCTTTGCAACTTCCTTACCGCTTTATAAAGCGGTCAAATACTATAGTATTTGACATTGACATACACAAAACAAAAATATTTTTCCGTTTTGTGTTCTTATTATTCTAATTTTTTTTCTCTTTTATGTTATAGTCTTTGTATATTGATCCTGGAAAGTACCAATGGGGAACTTTTCTGTAATTTATTGCTTCATTGATCATTTTATTGTGAATTATCATATTTACTTATTATTTCGAATAGAAATAGATTGTAACTTTTCAACAACAAAAAATTCACAAGGAAGCGAGACTTCCAATCAACGTTTCCACTTTCTAACAATCGAATCGTAATCGTAATCACCAAAATCCGAATCGAGTAAATCCCAGGGCACAACAATAACAGCGAAAACGCGAGAACAGAATTCATTCGAAATCAGAGGTAGGCAGCCCTGACAATCTTGCCGTGCCGTTCTGTGTGAGACCAATATTCTGACCAGATCATACTGAGTCGTGCTGTGTTGAGCACTAGGAAGTTCAGACGTCAAGAAAAGTCGCGCGACTAGTATTTAACTCATGTTTGGTCGTGCCGTAAGCAACCAATGGTAAACAATAATATATTCAAATTAAACCAATCCCAGATGTCTATCGCCATGTAATTTACTTTTTGTACTTCGCTGTAATATTTTTTTTTTACCTTTTTAAGAAAAGGATAGCAATTGTTTTAGGTCCATAATAACTTGTGATCATCAATATAATATTAAAATGTGTCCTTGTAAGGTTTAAAACTCTGAAATATAATCTATTATTAAAGACCAGCAAAATACCCGGCATTGCCCAGCCTTTCTTCATGTTTAATCCTTGCGAATAAGGGAAAAGATCAATTTTATATAAACTACGGTGTTTAAGGTTATTATTTTTAACGTAATTGGCTAAAATTTTAATAAAATACTAAAATTTTCTTTCATTTTATTTTACAATACATTGCTATTAGATGACTTTTTTAATCTTATGCACCACTTCTGACCTCTAGCGAATACATTAGGGAACAGTTTTGCTGCAGCACTACTGGGCTCTGGCGGAATATATTAGAAACCACATACTCTAAGCGATAGGCGAAAAATGATCGCAATGCATCTACAAACATATTATTTAAATTATTTATTTTCCGTATTTGGGTTGTGTTAATCTTTACCAAACTTTGCAAGGACACTGCGACAATTCTGAAGAAGAGCCTGTAAAAATGTCATATCTATTTGTACGCTACTTTTTGTGGTATCGATGTCGATTACACGTCGTTGAATTCACTTTTATTAGTATAGAAGATTCAGTGCAGCACTGCGAACTTGCAGGTGTGTTTGTGGTACCTCCCAGAATCGAATTTGTAAGACGACTGCGAATGATCAATGGTCTCCGTGGTTTTTCTAATCCTTTCTAGGCGAATGGCGGAGCAGCATCCTATTCAACAGTTCGTGGATCGTGCGCGATTGATCTTCGCCGTTACCCTCTCATCACTATTATCCTCTTCTATCTGGACTAGGGCGCTGTGGAAAAGTACATTCCGTCAGAACCAGCTTACGCTGGAACGGAAAAGACAGATTGATTAATTAATTGATGTTTCCGGGTATGTCAACTGACAATATCCCCTTTAGTGTAGAGAATGTATATTCCGGGAGATGGCAGAGTTCTTCGCCCCGCTGATTGGTGAGATCCGGCGTCGACTTACAAGCCGGCTTGCGATGTTTACCCACACAGATATATCTCACCAGCAGGGAGAACCTCGAAGCTCCCAACTGGACCCTCAGCATTTGTGGTAGTTGAATTGTGAGTGTGTGTGATTAAGAGAAGACCAGCGTACCCGTGCGAGAACTCTCTCACTCTCTTCTTTATTTTCCCATTTCCGTATTAAGCCTGATATATATGTATGTAGACCCTCGTATCCTCCGTCACTTGTTCTATATGTCTCCTTGTAATTGATAATACAATACTCCTTTGTCAGTACAAACTGTTCTTACTTAACTTTATTTCCGAGCAGAGAGGTACACCCATGTAATTCTGTCGCGTAACTAGTTTATTTTCAAGTAATGTCAAGTAATTAGTTTATTTTCACATTCAATTGCAGATCTTGCACGTCTCTGAGCAGGTGGGGTAATATCGAGAAGAGCAGAACCAGCAAAAATGTAATAGAATATTCAAGAAGGTCTCATCCTGTAGATTACGGTGTGAAAAACGCTTCTTTGAAGCCCTAGCCTTCAACATTTTAGTTTCAAGGCCCTAAAACGCGTTGTTTAGGAGTTACTTAACGATATAAATTCAAAAATGTTACGGGTTTCATTTGACATGAATATTTAGATTTTTTTAAAGAAATTCTTGATATTTCTGAAGTCAAAGTGCAATTCCTCACGTCTCCGTGAAATTCTCTTCTTTAGAGATCTCTTTTATAAATATTTGTTGCGTATGAGAGGAGAAAAAATATGTATCTGTTGAAATAATATAGGAGACGATGATAGGACATGGCCCGTTTGTTAGGGCACTGTTCCTGCATTGCGTGGTATTGATGGGAGAAGCCACGAAAAACTATCAATCAGATCAATCGGCCACAAAAATGCTCCTGAGACAGTGGATGAATTCGATCTAGCTATGAAGCTGGTATTAAAAATCAGCTACAGTCGGGATTCAAATCCCACGACCTCCAGGTTAGAGCCACTGCAGTCAGCGGCATTGCTCTGACCTACACTCAGTCGGTAAAAGACCTTGTGGAATCTCCGTCTTTTAGATAATGTTCCTCGCATCTCATTTGAGCCCTCTCCACCTATCGTCTTCAATTTGACGACTATCATAGACTCATTTTGGCCATTTTTGATTCTTGAACTCTCGACAACTAACCTTCAAGTTCTTACTGCAGTGATGTAGTGTCTACTATACGCACAAATTTTCTTGATACTAACCCCCTAGTTATTATAATTATTATAGTCCGTTTAGAAATTTAGGTCCGATTCAGTCCGACACCTTTCAACGTACTTTTCATGTATTTACTAATCACTCACCTTTTCCACGCCAATGTGCAGAATATCCATGAGAAAAGTTGGTAGATGCGTAAACGCAACCAGCATAATCCAAATAGAACCAGTGTGAAACACAACATTAGCCCATACTGGTCCAGAAGTCAGAATGTCCCACCAAGGGATTCTTTTAGGAAACTACAGAAATACATTTATAATTATTAACGCTTAAATGTAGCAGGTACCCTTAACAATACTCTTAATGTAAATGTAAAGAAGGTATCCTTAACGATACTTCAACATTTTCTACGAGGAAAAAAGCAAGTACAAATGATAAAGAATGACGTGGAATTTTATTTCAAACTATGTAAAAGCTGCCATTTTGTGAAGAAATAAAACCAAAGCACAACTATTAAAGAATACTAAACCTTTAATTAACTTACATTACACTTTACATTCACTAAAATCTTGAAGTCTTTAAATTTAAATAGAGAAGCTCATTGAACACATAGAAAAGCAGGTTCGTCAAACTTTTAAAGAAGCCTTCAATCACTTCTCTAGGTCGATGGCCTTCAATCATTTTTAACTAAAGGACCACTTTCTTTTTGGTGAAACACTATCGGGTCACATTGATTTATTAATAACAAATATTTATGTTACTTACTTAACACAAATATACCAAAATTATATTTTAATAAATGCAGGGTTACTTAACATTATAGAGTCTACATGTGTGTTTTAAATTTTGTCTTCCACTTGGCAATGTTAATGAATAACATAAAGTACAATAACATTATTGATTTTAATATCAGATCTGACACTGTTCCTTTGTCGCTAAATTGTCAATATTTGCTTTAATGGGATAAAATATATAATTGGCAAAAATTGGACACCGTGCGCATTGTAATTATAATTAGTATTTGTTTTGAGGCCGCCAAAATTAATCCACGGGCCGCATGCGACTCCTGGGCTACGGGTTGAAAACCTCTGCTACATCTGGTCTAGAGGTTTTACAATCGTTCAGGAGGGTCCCAAACGTTTAGGGAGCCCTCTGTGAGTCGTGTAGGTTTAGGGATCCAATGTATTATTGATACCCTCCCCAGGCTTTTAAACACGTTTTCGGCCATTTTCATAAATAGTGACGGAATTGTGCAATTGATACTAAAAGTTAAGCGCTTAGCTCTTTATATCGTTTGTGGGATACAACAGTGGGTGGGCAGGTGTTGAGAAAATTAGTTTGAAGTTTTCATCTTGTATTGAAAAGTATACTTGCATTCACACTTATGCCATTTTTTGGTGGAATTCTGTACCTTAAGGTAGACTCCAGGCCGTGTATCAGGCCGCACTAAATTCGCAATATGGCAGCTTGAAAGATTTCCTGTCGGAATAGCCAACTTATGAAACTATAACTCTGATCAAGTCTCTCGCTTTTGTTTTGTTTGTTGTCTCATTCACAATCCTCGCGCGCTCTCGAGTCTTGTCCACTGTTCAATAACACATGTTTCGTTTTTCGGTAGAATTAAAAAGAGATGTTCATCTATAAACGAATATTAACTCTGTGAATAATTATTAAGTTAATTAAGAATTATCATTATCAACTATTGCGAGCTTAAAAAGTGTTAAAAAGTGTCAAGTGCAAATGAAAAATACAACCTCAAAAGTTATCTGCGGTCATACTTCTATGTTATTAATGCTTTTGAGATGTGTGTCAACAGTTCCTTCACGTTTTGAAGTGGTAGTAATGAGTTTTATTGAACGCAAATAAATACCACAATTATTGAAGTTAATTAACGTGATATACATGGTAGTTTTTAAGTGCTAATGAAATGTTCCTAATAGTCCAGTTATGTCAATATCAATGCAAATACATCCATTTAATTTATCTGTTCATTTATCTATTCATTAGTTTTTAAAAGTAAGTTCAAAAAAATAATGAAAATCATCATTAGTGTAAGTAAGTCTTCAATAACTTATCCATTGTTACCAGAGACAGTCTTTGAAAACGTGTTATCTTCAAAGGTTCAGTATTAAGTATAGACCCAGATGTTGTTAGGCTTACCATTATTTTCGTTATAATTAAAATGAATTCAGAAAAATAATAATAAATATAATATAATTAATTTAAAACAAGAAATACTAAAGGGACACTTAAGAACAACAAATAATGAACTACTATAACTATTTTAATTAACTTTATTATTATTATTACTAAAGAAAATAATTGGAAAATAAGAAATAAAACTCAAAAACGCCTAGTACTACTAAATAAATAAATTGAACGATAAAACGCAAAGAACGAAGAGCACCAAAACGCAAAATGCAAATCTTTAGCAACACTCGTAAACTAACACAATTTCACTTGGATGGCTTTGAATGTTGGCGGTATCTACGGAAGTAGTCATTGTTTCATTGCAAACTTAAATTTTAAAAAATGTCCCTATCGCTTGAAGGTAATATATTCAGGGTATTTGTGTGACGGTTGGCAACAACTTTAGCCAACATAAAACGAATCGAAACTACCCTAAATCGAGTATAAATGTATGTTCTCATCCGACAGTGACATTTTTCAAAAGTTGTCCCGTTAGTTCGGCTTTTTAGCTGGCCAGCAGTCTATGCCGCTGTTGCTGTTGGAAGGTAGACTAATGTGCAATTCTGGAAAGTGCATTAACTCAAAATTTGTATTTTTTGAGTCGAATCACTTTTCAGCAAACGAACGATATATTACATTTATTCAATAATCTATTCAATCGATTCTCTCTGTAGGTACGTGCTCAAGAATATCTTATACCTTCTTATATGGACGCACTGAAAATGTATTGTAACACGATTTCGAAATATTGATGAAAATTTTGGCATTTTATAAACAGTTTTATCTTGTTGAAATATTGGATTGAGTTGGTAAATCAATAAATGAATTCGGTGTGCTGCGTAAAGGTGTTATGCCTAAAAAGGGCAAAAACGAGATTTTGGAACAGGTGCCTGTAAAAAGTTAAATCTACATGTATTGATCTACCGAGAGCAGCTATTCGGACAGATTTTTAATATGTTGGTATGAATAGAAGCGTTCAGTTTTTAAGAAGGCGCTGAGAAGACTAATTCGAATATAGTTGCTACAGTCATTCCGGTCTCCCTTTTTAAAAATAAGAATTCTCTTTTCTACCTTCCACTCTTCTGGGACATGACCATTTGTCCAGCATATATTGATACAACTCAGGAGGCGATCATATAGCATATTCCTGAATGTTTTCTGGAGAATTCTGGTGAGCTTGGGGAATCGTGTGTCCCATCCTATGAAATTCCTTGCCACATCCTTACTAAGTGAAGAGAGAAAAAAGTGGAGGAACAATCCAACAGCTACACGAAGACGAAACCATCCCAACGTAGATAAAGATAACTTACCGAAACCTCCTTCAGAGAAGCCTGGTCCCTCTAGACCTGAAGTCAACAGTGTATGGGAAGAAACCCAGACAGAAAATCAGGCTAAATGCGAAGCCTAACGGGGTACCCTCATCACACTTCTTGCCCTGTGAAACGCCAGTTACTTTTCCAGGGAACAATACATTATTAAAAAGTCTCCGCTAGAAAAACAGACTGATCAGATATTGACGACTATGTGCAAAGTTACAGCTCAAAAGAATTATAAACACGAACCTTTAGAACCAAAAATTCAAGATCGCATTGTAGTACAGGTGACTCCAATACGTCTAATTCCTATACTATAGTATATGGAGAAAAAGTAATAAAGAAAAGACAATCTCTTCAAATTCTGGATGGGTGGCAACCCTAGGCCTGACCCAAAAGGAACTAAACGTAAATGAAGCGCGAATCATTGTGAGAGGCATCGCCTGGCAGTGATGTGATAGGAGATATACGTGATTTGAACAGGAGTGGCCTCCTTTGAAATAATACGCCTGCATTCAACATTTAGGTTCCAAAAATAATGTCAAGAAACTCGTACAACAAGACATAGGGTAGCCAATACCCGCCCACCCCCCATTGACGGATTTTTTAAAAACTTTTGGTTACTGTGTATCACTTGGTAAAACCGCATGCAAATGAATACATTTGACACTAAAATCGTATCCATCATTGTAACCGTTACATTGGGCTCATCTTGCCCGCGAACCCTACTTTGGAATCGTTGGCGAGAGAAAAGAAGGCTTGTCGAGATCATGGATGATGCACGTGCGGAGAGGGTGCGGTCACGCATGACGCAATCGGAACTCATTTTTTCTCGCACGACGTAAGCATAGTAAGAGGAAAGAGCTTGTAAAAACAAACGGGCTCACTAGGATTAAGGAGTGTGCATGATTGCACTACTAGACAGTAACCCCTTCCTCCAGTTTTAACATAAATTCAAAATGTGACGTTTGTAATGTGCTAATAAATGTAATTGTGTATTTGGTTACCCCATATCTGTCGCATAGTACCCAAGTTGTCTGTCAGGCACGTTAAAGACGTTTAACATATTCCATTGCGACTGCGATCCCGAAACAGTCTCCTTGGATTATTTTTGTAATTGTATATTTCTAAATTCCTGTGAAAACCGCAACAATCATTCCTGTCAACATAGTTTTAGCTCGTAATAATATTTTCTGTATACTAGGATGTCGGTAGTTTGAAGAAAAATAATCTTGCACCTCCACAATTGTATAGTCATTAATGGTATTTCAAGACATTCGGAAATATTTTACAATAAAGTCTAAATGCAACTTTTCCTACCTTGAATGGCTTGTTTGGATCTTGATTTAATCCTGTCAATATGTAATTTCTCTCTTCAATTGATATTCTAGGATGTAACGAAGGAGATTCATAAGTTAAAAGTACCCATGGTATGAAAAATACTATTCCCAATGCACCAGAGCAGAAAGATATCACTTCCCAGTCATAATGAGATAGCAATCCGGCTAATATCATTCCACCAACACTACCAGAGTGTAGGGCTGAAAGAAACACAAAGGTTCTTTCTTTTTACAAAGAAAAAAGCAAATTAAATTATTATATTAAAACCATTAAATTGTTTAGTACTTACATGTATACACAAAACCTCCATATCTTTGTCGCTCTTTAATTGGGTACCAACGAGAATACAAGACTTGTGATGCAGAAATTATAAGACCCTGAAATTTAAGTTGTTATTCCTATACTCGTCAATTGGACAAATTAAATTGTCATTTTTCAGTTTATTGGGGTTCTCGCATATTGACAATGAAGTCGGAAATTTTGCATATGCCTACATTTTTTACTAGGACTAATAAATTTCAATTTACAACTTGGTGAAGATGCAGTAAATCAATGGAACACAAGGGCAGTTTCCAGCTGAAACCATGGCCAACGTATAATATTTAATAAAAAAATATTTTTTGAAATTAGAAAAACAAAATGTTTCCTGATGTCACATATTTCGTGAGTTATTTCAACGCCATTAACAATTAAAATATCTTAAAAACTTGTTTTAAAATTTAATATTCTAAACGTTGACCCAGAATTCATTATGGAACTATTGCTCCATTCAACAATTTAAAACTAAAATCATCAGAGGTTTGAAGCAAATATTGCTCAGTTGTTAAGGGAATATTGTTCTGAGGAATCCACGAAATGTTGTTTAACTCCATAAACCCCGGATAAAAAACCTGTTTATGACATATCGCAAAGTTCTATTGCCAAGAGGAGATCTTTAGCTTTTATTGCATCAAAACAAATCATCGAAAACATCGTATAATGTAAGATTATATGCAGTAATATACGTAGTATAGAGAAAGTTATATAAAGCTGCGGCAAAAAGTGCCGTTTTTCAGCAGAAAAACTCGGCACCCTGATTATGTGAGATTGGGTATTTCTTGCTTCCAAAGGCATTAAATTACTTCGTTTAATGTGTAGTGCAGTCTCAATCCACGTTCTGTAGTTACTCGATACTGATTTTTACTTTCACGTCTTTACAAATGTAAGAAGAAAAAGTACTGTAATCGTGTGCCGTAAAACAGCGAATTTTCATCAGAAAAACGCTATTGTTGGTAACAAAATTGCGAATAAATCATGTTCCTCTACAGTAATATACATCTCTTAATACGTGGTGTAACCGGAATCCATGTTTTGTGGGTCCCTGATACCGAAAAATCGATTGGCGGCAATACGTCTCTCCGTTTGTCCGACCGTCTGTCTGTGAGCAATGCTAGTGGCTAAACCATTCAGCCGATTTTCTCCAAAATCGATGTTTCACAATCTATCTGAACGAACTTGAGGCTTTGGGAGTTTCAAAAGGATATTTTGATTTTTGAGGGTACGTTTTCAAGAAGCTAATTTTTCTCAAAAGTGGCTCCTAATTTTTTGATTAAACTTTGTTCTCGGATAGCGAAAATGCCCAGTCTCATGTTCGTTAGAATCCACGATTTTTCGTAAATTACAAAAGTGCACTTTTTTTTTGGAGGCGTCTTCCAACAACTACAATATTGTAGATAAATATTTGTTTCTTAATGAAAGCTGCTCTCTAAAGACAGATCATGAAATAAGGTCACGTTCAATTTTTCGAAAATGTGAGTAGGTTTCGTGTAATTTGGGCGAAATGGGCAATTTTTAATTTTTTAAACACTTGCTTCTCAAAAACCGCTACAAATATTTTCTTTAAATTTTCTCCACGTAGGTACGTAACAAGAGAAACGATAAAAGCCCAATTTTAGATGAACTCTCTGTATTTCCGAAAATTACAAAATTTACAAAATTTATATAAGAATATGGGCGCCAGGAAAAGATTACGTTAATTCTGTTATTAAAATTAATCTTCAACTGCTATTTCCAATAAATTAATATCCGGCTAACTGGGTCGATGGGTCTTATAAGAAATAATCGCTATTGCCTACTACGAAGTAATAGCCGAAACAGTCGTAACAGCCGATTATTCGATCTGCCATCTGTACAGAGTGGCCGAGGAATCTGAAAAGCAAATATACATTTCTAGCTACTCATTTGCTGGAATTGGCTAAATGAAAATCATCTTTTCTATTCTCAGAAACTTGTAAGTTTATTCAATGTCCATGAAATTTTAAATTGGTAACAATACGAAACTTACTTTCGGTCATGACCACTTTCAAACCTTATACTGCAGTACCCGTCTTCGCGCGCTCTTGGCCGATGTCGCCGCGTAGAAACATTTTCATTTTTTCCGGTGTCGATGGCTCAGGTCCAAATACCATCTTCTTTTCTTCCATTCTGGCACAAGTGTACTCAGTCACTGATCCTCGCCGCCTCATAAGTTGATAAGTCTTAATTAATTTGCTTTAAAATTCCCAGTTCTTTCTACGCGTATGCTTAAAATATTAAGTTCAGTAAACTATTATCTGCTTCCAATACTTCAGTCCTGTTGCCGGCAAATTCACTAAGCTCACAGTTTAAATTCTAGCTGTTGCACTCGAAGTATTTCAAGTTCAATTTCCGCACATTACATATATTCCAAGTTCGACAACCATACGCTCCAAAGTAGACGTTCACAATTCCCAAACTCCCAACATCAATTATCTTCACACGAACCGCACAGCACCACGGCATAAGTCGGAATGAATCCATATTCCCCTCTTTCAGCCCTTCAAAACTCGGTCCATATTTTCTACTGTTTCTTTTCAGAAAAAATTCGACCTACTTCCGTCGAAATACATTGTCATTCCATGCCTCGCCAATTCCTAAATTATTTACAAATTCAACTAGCGTGCCCCGTGGTTCAAAGCAATGAAGTTTGTTGACCTTGAAGACAATCGTCTCCCGTTGCTAGGCCGCCATATTTACATATGTCTATCCTTACAATTCACCCTGTTTACAATAAATGTCACGCAATACAATGTCTCACATATTGGTAAGTCACAAAATATATATATGCAAGTAATATTAGAACAAACCTAAGGCATAAGATATGTTAACATACGTACTGTCAGATGCCATCTATCGCAGGACAGCGAGTCAAATTTAAACACAAATTATTGTTCACATGAACTTTGACAAATTGCGTCTTTCTATGATATTCCAATAGTAACATTGAATTTTGACAAATTGCGTCTTTCTATGATATTCCAGTAGTTACAATATCAACTGGTTAACAATTTCGGCTTAAGAGCCTTGTTTGACATTCCTTAATTTCGTATCGTTGTAATAAAATATCTTATGATATTCATGCCATAAATGCATATTTGACAACTAATATCTTTGGCGTATGTGTCTAGCAGGTTATGTATTATTCTGAGAAATAGGATCATACGAATCACGTGCATTACGTGATTCACACAGGAGCATATGAATCACAAAACAGTATTTAATAATATAATACTTGCTGTTGAAACAACGTTTTGTCGATCATTTTACTTTTGAAAATTTTAATTAATTGGCATGTTTAAATATATTTATCACATGTAATTACATGTTTATTAAACAAGGTGTCATTATAAAAAAGCAAGAAACATTGTTTTTCATTTTATCATTCAACTTCATCATCACTCAAAATTACTTTAATTTTCTCTGCTTATAAGGTTTTTTTTAATCTCACACCTATGAAGACATGAATCAAATAACATCTTAGATATTTCAGTGTTTTACAAATAATAACGTGAATAAATGCTTATATTTATTGAATTGGTTTTATAACAACCTGAAAAAACATGCGTTTTCTGTAGGTTTTTCGGGTGTTGAAAACATCCAAATAGTAAAGGCAATGTTAAGCTGGTGATCATTAACATTGATTATTTGATATTTTTCTTAGGGGTAGTTTATAATTATTAAATGTTTTCAACGATTGAACATTACATACCTTGAATGACCCGTTTTCGTTTAATAAACCGCTACGTCTTCCCTTTACAGATGATCGTGCAACATTCAAGGTTTCGGTAGTTTCGTAGAATGGAGAGTAGCGTCCAACAAACCACCTTCGAACTCTGACGATATTTGTGGGATTAAAACCGAAATGTAGTCTGTGTTGGGAAGGTAACATGACCTGACCACCAAGTTTGTTCTATGTATTTTCGCTGGAAAATACTACGGCATTGATATTTACAAAACTGTAAACAGAAACGTTAAATCTCTTAGAATTATTATAACATCTTTTTTGAGTTTTCTTTTGATAGAACAACTCGTTTTACCAAGTAAATGTCTTCGTTATATTTTAAAATTTTAATTTTCGAATATTAAAAAAAAACAAATTAACTGTTTTAGAAAGATGATCCTAAATTATTGAATGATAAATTGAATTGAAAATATTAACTTGATGTTTATATACGTTCTTTTAGAAATGTCTATACTTCTGTAAATACAGTAGCATTTTGTGATGTGTGATTCTACTCATGTGATCTTTCAACACACAAAATAAATATTTCTTTATTTGAAAACTTTAACATTCCATTGATCCAATCCAATACAGTTTACAGCAAATAACTAATAGTATGTTTCCCTATTTTTTAATGGTATTGGTTAAATAAGAGGGAGAAATAGTTTCTAATTCTCGGTTTTAACAGGAGCCTTTGAAAATTATTAATAATACGGCTGCTCAACATCCCTTTGATAGAAAAGCAAAAACTATCGTTTCGACTTAATGCACCTTGAAAAATAATTTGTTTATAATCAATTTCCCCCCTATTTCATAAATATATTGACTTGCAAATTGCAGGACTTAAAAGAGAATATAAAAACAAATTTAAGTTATGTTCATTCTCGCCATAAAAAGACGTATTTACCGTGATTAAATTGGCCACACAATTGGTTTATAAGGTAAGTGCTTTTTAAGCGTACCAGGCAAATGCGCGACATTGGAGAACTGTGTTTTCAGTATGCTTGTGTTAAGTGAAAACAAATGGGATCATTCTAAGATGCTAATTTCTTATAAACAATTACATATATCTCAAGAACGAATTATGATACCACCAATCAGATTCGGAAATTTTGCATCGCATTTAAACGCCATTCAGATGAGACAAAAAATTGTCACGTTTGAAAATTTATAAACAATTTCCAACTTTTCCAACTTTTGCAAGGAGGAGAGTCTCCCGAAGTCCCAGAGCTGAAAATGGTGAATTAACAATTTTGCAGCAATTTATAATTTTATAAACAAATTCGAAATATGCGTTAGAACGGCCGGGAAGGCTCCAAAAATTATGCCTGAAATGAACATATCAAAATAGCAGTTAAGTATTGGCATTTTCAATAGTAAATTACAATTAAAATTAAATTAATTATTTTTCATATTATTCATTCAATTTTTGTCGTGGTCCGTAGTTGGTGTGAAACCTATATATTTCATTAATTTCAAGCAAAAATTATGCAACTATCAACAAAAACTATCCAACAACAAAATTTAATAAAAAATTTGGAGCCATTTTCTTTTAATTTTTGAAGATGCTTATTTTTTTATTTTACGTCAAAATGAGTTAAAAACTGCGTATGACGTGCTATAGGGAGAAGTGAATTCTGTGTACGTTTTCAAAATTCTGTGATCTCTACACTAAGCCATATACTACTTTTTAATACAGAACGACCGGGGAATATCAATTTTGGAGAAAATCGGCTGAACGGTTTACGCGCTAGGGATGTGCACAGACTGACAGACGGACGGACGGAGGGACAGACAGACGTTTTGGCGTCAATCGATTTTTCGGTATGAAGGACGCACAAAACATGGATTCTAGCGACACCACGTGTTAAAGGAAGTTTTTTTATATTTAGCAGCTGGATTAATCTCCATTTTTGTTACCAGGGCGCAGCAATAAGAGTTTTGTGTCGAAAATTCGCTGTTTTCCGGCGCACGATTGCAATACTTTTTCTTCTTACTTTAGTAAGTACGAGAAAGCAAAAATAACTTTTTCGGTATCGGAGGGACCCAAAAAATTATATTTCGTTGAAATCTAGATATCAATTTTTCGAAGCCTTTCAGAACTTTCACTGTATTTCATATATTACTGCGTTTTAGTATTATTTACAAAATAAACAACGAAACGGTTTTGATTGCAAAAAGGAAATATTTGATTGTTTTACCGCCTATTATCATACTGCTTGCACAGACAAAATTCTCATACTGAGTTCGTCAATTCTTACGACACAGCTCACGTCATGCGACAGCAAGACTCCTAAGGAAAAGACCGCCCGCCATTAGATATTCGCTATTTACGTATTGCATAATGGAACAGCAACTTTTATATTGTTGGTATTCATTATTCGTGAAGACTGTTTTTGCTAAAATATTTAATTTACTGCAATGTTAAACGAAAGTTTTTTAATATCCTTGAGCAGTGGCATGCTAGGTTTTTGAAAACCATTTCGAATGGCTTTGTGCATTTTTGCCGCAGTAGATCCCTAGTATAAAATGCATGGCTACGCGGTACAATTCTGACCTGCTTCCCTCTCCCATAATTCTTTAAAGAAACAGACGCCATTAAGAAAAACGGAGAGAATTCTCCCCGAAAATTTTGAAAGGGGCTCGTAGTAAAATATTTTATTTCCATAAATACGTTAATTTTGATAAAATAACATGTCAAGCCTGTAGATACATTTTAAAATTTACAGTAATTATGACAAACGGATGAATACATTATTCTATCCGTATCGTATCTGTAGTTTGGATATTTTGGTCATATTGTCTAGCAATATAAATTACGGAAAATTTAGATCTTTTACTTGTAATATTTGTGCTGTAGCTATTAACTCGTTGACTCGTCGAAATTGAGGCAAAAGGGTGACGAAACTTTCAAATGTACCCTGAAAAATGCCAATTTAACTCAATCCTTACATAGAAAACTTTTAAATGCGAAAAATCCATTACCGGCCGAGAACATCTAAAACGTGAAAGAAAAAACTACGCAGTATTCCTGATGAAATGCTGCGAATCCGGAAGTGATTCTTCCTACAACGGCCTAAAAATACATTTGAAAGAATGAAAAATACGCTGAAAATTCCTTTCCTATATAAGCTCGTACGCAAATAAATAATCATGAATCATGACTCAGAAATTTAGATCCCCCCTGTCATTATATACTGCGCAAGCCTAAGGCGGTAAGACTCGTACCTTCAACTGTTTATTGTACCTGGAAAGGGGAGGATAGGCCATCGGTGAAGAAAGAGGATAATGCTGTGTGCACAGCTGACTTTGAAGTTGGCAGACGGCGCGCGCTCTATTTAAATGTACACAGAGCAGCGAGGTGTACCCGCTCCACCGGACAACTAGCCACCGGAGCGAGACTGGGGCCGCCTTGGCGACCAAAGTATAAGGGGAGCGTGGCGCTCGGAAAGACAGAGTAGTTAGTGACCAAGATAGAGTGCGTTTAGAGACTGTTATTGTAACCATTACGCTGACCACGCCAAGTGCTTTGTTATTTTGTTGGATACTTGTTGATTAGGTTACGAACTAGTTCATCTTCTTGTAATACGGCGAACGGCTAAAAACTTAGTATTTTCGATTCTGGAGATTGGTAAACCTGGCATTGATATTGTATGAATGGATAGACTTTTGTATTGTAACGCTGGCAAAGCACAATAAACTGTTTTCTTTGTAGAAACATGTGGCTCCGTTTACAAGTTCAACAAGGTCTACCCGACCATATCGGCACCGTTAAATGCGTTGAACAGGAAAGGTGCAAAGTTTGTATGGACACAAGATTGTGGTAAGGCCTCACAGAAGCGGAAGACGTCAATAATTAATGCAACACAGTTAAATCACTTTGTACCCAGGAGGTTGGCGACAGCGGCCACCGACGCTTCTGACTAGGGCAGGAGAGGTCCTGTCGCAAAAAGATGTCAATGTCATCGAAAGACCCATTGTATTTGCGCCTAAAACATTTAATAAACACCAAAGAAAGCCATGTTGAGAAAGAAGCTTTAGCGGTAGTGTTCGAAGTAAAGAAATTTAGTGAATATCAGTGAGGTTCACATTATAACAGATCACAAGCCGTTAGTACAGCTTTTCCACATCGGCAGGAAGCTGCCAGAAGAACAGTAAAGAAATTGCAGAGATAGGCACTCTTTTTGTCAGACTACAATTATCAGATCCATTATAGGACCACGTCTCAACATGCAAATACTGACACTTGTCTAAATGCCCCGCGCGTCCAGACATCGAGTCGAAAGAAGAGGGTCAACATCTGGATGAAGAAGAATGGCAGAGCTTACAGGAATTCCCCCAGCGTCACTCGTGATAGCAGCAGTCACGGACAAAGACTCGAATTGAGCATGTTGAGGAACTATGTCACGAATGGATGGTCCCTAGGTTTTCAGGAGCAATGTCAAATGATGAGTAAGAAAGACAGGCTATCGGGGAAAATGGGTGCATTGTTGTACCACACTGAGAAATCATGCGAGATGTAATACCAAAGAGCTTAAGAAGGCAGATGCTAGAAATGTTGCATGAGGGCATTGGGGGATTGTCAACACGACAATCCCCAAGAAGCAAGTTATCGGGAAGAAGCAAGAAGACATTGTTATTGGGAAGGTGTGAAAAAAGATGTATAGGAAATGTTTCGCAAGTGTGAAGCTGGTCAATTACATCAGAGTGCACCCCGGCAAGACAGTTTCCGGGAGCGTGGAAGCCGTGGGAGCGTATTCATGTAGACGTAGCGAGCCTATTCTGGGGAAGCACTGGTTAATTGTGGTTGATGGTCTGTCAAACTTTCCATATATAGTGCAGATGAGTTCAACTACAGCTAGCGCAACGATAGAAACCCTAGAGCGAGTTTGTGTGACAGAGGGGCTCCATTAGACAATAGTTTCGGACAATGGACCTCAATTTCCATCCTCTGAATTTTCAGTTCTGGAAACTAAACGGCATCAGCCACGTGTGTGCACCACCTTTCCGCCCGCAATCTAATGGCGTGGTGCAGAGGTGTGTTTGTACTGTACTCAAAACAGTTTAAGACTGCTATGAGCAAGGCAATAAGTGCTGGCACCCCCCGTTTGAAGGTCTTGCTCAGAGTCCTCGCAACGTACCGCACCTTGCCAACGGGGAGGTGCGCAGCCTAGCGGAGATTCTACAAGGAAGGCAGCCGAGGACGTTGCTGTCGCTTCTGGCACATAACAGGGAGTATAGGTCACAAGGGACACGACTCGAATATAATGAAGGAGAAAAGGTAAAATGTTCAACTTTAAAAAGAAACCCTGCATGGATTCCACGAATAGTCACAGATCATAAGGGAACTAGGCTGTACGAGGTTAAAACTGAAGTTAGAACCGTGTTTCGCCACCAGGGGCAATTACGCCCGAGGTTGAAGATGGCTATAGACAGCCAGAAAATACATGAGCAGGAGCTGAGAGAAAGGTCTTTGGAACAATTAATACAAATGGGTTGTTTTCAGGACACGGAACAGCGTCAGCAGGAGCAAAATACGACCCAGCCCCAAGAGCATGCCAGCAACAGCCAACCAAAAGAGAAACACAATCCCAAAAGGAGAAGAACACGCAGAACGGTGCGCTTCGCACAAGAGGGGAGGCTGTCTGCACAGCTGACTTTGAAGTTGGCGCATCGACGCAATTATAAATGTACCGCGAGTCACCCCATGACAATGGGCGCGACCATTGCGCGCCTGGCGCGAAAACATGTTAGTGGAATTACGGAATGTCAAGTACTTCTTTATTCAGTTGGATATTCGTTGATTAGGCTACAAACTGGTAGATTTTCTGGAAATACGGCGACCGGCTAATAATTGGTAGCTTCGTTTCTGGAGAGTGGAAGACCTGGCATTGTTATTGTACATTGTATGATTGGTTAGTGGCTTTTGGATTGTAACACTAGAAAAGCTCTATAAATTGTTTTTGTAGAAACATCTGGCTCCCTACTTTTTCATACATTTCAGATAATTCTACGGTTTGGCTACACAACTCGTGTCGTTACTAAACTTAAGGAAGCATTTTTTTCAGAGGAGTTACCTTCGTAAGGGTGATGAATATATGTGTGTGTGTGTGTGTATATGTATATATATATATATGTATATATATATATATATATATATATATATATATATTCATTTTATTATATATATATATATATATAAATTTATAAAACAGGAAATATAAACTTTTTACAAACTATAAGTTCTACAGAAAATATTCTATAATTCTACATTTATGCAACGTTTTAATAGTTCACCTTAGATACTGTGAAATTCATTTTCAGGTCAGAGTTAGACAAAACAGTTATATTTACCGCTGCACAACCTCCCAAAAATCGTACGAGTAGCATAACATAAATAGGTGCAAATACAGCAGCTACTGTCAAGAAATTGAGGAGACCACAGGACAATACGGCAGGGCCCACAATCCAACGAGCACCAAACCTTTCGGCCAAGTATCCGCCGATGAATTGTGTGCACACGTATCCAATTGAATGCACGTACAATATACCCATTGTTTCTTGACGACTATAGTCAATATCTCCAATAATCTACAACAAAGTATGAAAATGTATGAATTGAAGATAATATTTTTTCTTCTTCCATTATATTCCAGAGTAATAAAATAAGACAAAACCTTTAGATTTTTATTAGGATTTAATCATTTGAATTAATAAAAAATTAACCCCCAAACGCAAAAACTACAAATATTTTAACAAAAGTGTTTATGAAACAAATTAAAAAATTAGAATGAGGAATATATTGCATTAAGAAATAAACCTTACCTAAATATTGAAGTGACAGGTTAAAAAAAAGTTGGCCTTTGGCAATTTTCCAAATGTCAGATGATTTAATGAAAATATGACATACACTATATTCACAAGAAGGTTTTGGTCAATTCAAGCAAGAAACGTAAAACAGAAAACATTGAAGTGGGTTTGAAAACGTATTAATGTACTTTTTCTAAAGGTTTTCACGATTTTATTCAAAGTCATATGAAAAATACTCACCCTTTAAAAAAAGTTACATTACATCACTTTTTAAAAAACGTTTTGAAAAGTAAACTTCAATTTTAAAATATCTAATTTCAATAATATAGTTGTACGAATGTCGGAAAGTTTAATCTTATTGCAGATCTTTTATTATTCAAAGATATGGAAGAAAATCACACCTATACTACTTGTGTAAGAGCACATTCCTCCATTCCAGTGAAAAATTTAAAATGAAAATTTTGGAATGTATTGTATAATGTCCAAATCTTGGTAAAATTTTAATTTCGGTTTCAAATTTGTAAGGCTCTAGAATTTGACTAGACTGGTGTGCGAGTGACTATTTTAGGGAAAGTCCTGTCATTACTGGTTATATGTAAGTAGGGTTGGGCAGGTATTTAAAGACTTGTATTTGAAATAATGTTTTAAATCCATTTTATATTTGAATAACTGTTTTTTTAGTTTTTTTTTGGACATGCATTTTAGAGATGTATTTAAATACACTCTAAAATGCATGTCACATTTTAAAATGTATTTTTAAAATGTTAAAATGTAAATACAAGTATTTAAATACCTGCCCAACCCTGTGTGTAAGTAATCACTGCTATCGTTATGCTGTGGTTCTGTGCAGCTGAAAGTATTTGATTTTTGTTTCATTTTATCATATATTTTAATAAAACTTCAAATTTTGAAAACTATAAAAGTCTAAATATTTTCCTCAACTCTCAATATTAAACTCAGATATTTCTTTCACATGAAAAGGTCCAGAAGAGGGGGAGACAGCTGAGACAACTTGCCCAAAGCCCCACTTGAGACAACTTGTTGGGGGCGCCTAATTTTTTCATTCAAATAAATAAAAAAGTGTTTCCTTCTAAATTAGAAATTATTAACCTCTGTAAATATCTGCTGTATGTAGAAATGAATTCTGTTTATGTATTGGGGTAGGGTTTTTTGAAGCAAGAGGAAGGAGGTGAGACCGTAAAACCATGGAAATTAGAAAACATTACTTCGAGAAGGTCTGTGCCATTCTGTATAACTACTAGTTACTTTCTCGTATATCGACGTATATACAGAGTAATATATGCAGTATAGAAAACATTATGAAATGCTGCGGAAAATCAATTTCGTGATTTCAATGGAAATACACGATTTGGGATCCCCTGATACCAAAAAAGTGTGTTCTTTAAAACGTCCATCCGTCCGTCTCTTTGTTCGTGTGTGTCCATATGTCTGGTGTATGTGAACAACACTAGGCATAAATCATCCGTACGATTTTTTCCCAATTGAAGAAGCCCCAGTCGTTTTTGCTTGAGTCGAAGTTCAGCTATTTGGAAAAACATTCATTAATTTTTGGGGTGACTTTATCTGACGCCCCTCGAAAATGGCTGCAAACGTTTTCTTTAAATTTCTTGTAAGGAAAGAGTAAATACAATTAAAAAGGTGTCATATGTCTGTTTTTCACTATTAATTCTGAATTTTCGAAAAACGTAAAAGTATGAATATTTTTCGGCAACATCTCAAACTACAATATTTACACTACAATAGAAACTACAAGATAGAAATTTTCGTTTCAAAGGAAATTTGTTCTTCGTAATTAATTCTTTCATTAAGGTCATACGCTTTTTTTTAAACTTTTAGTAGTTTTCGGGCAATATTATATAAAATATTGCAATGAGGCCATTGCTTGTCGCCGGACCCAAACTTCCCCTCTGTCACGCCAATTAGGACAGCCCCTGATTCGACAGGCTCAGCGCAAGACGCGTGAACACGCGCCTGTCGTCCTATTCTCAGATTTACGACTAGGGTAGGATCGCCTCCCGGGACAACCCCTCAGGCAAAGAGCGGGCGGCTGCCCCGCCATTGTGCACACGTGGCACCATTACAGAGATCCCGGCTACTGTTTACGTAATCCCATAGGCCACATACAATCATCGCGGAGACAGCAGAAAGGACTGCTTTGTCCATCTCTGGTGTACTGGCCAAAACACACGCACAACAAAGACCACCAATCAGGCATCCAGAAAATGACGTTAGTTAAAAAATGCCCTAACGGCTTCCGACTCGCGTCGAATATTCTAGAAATTGAGATTTTGACCAATAGCATTTAAAATTTTGATCACGTGAAGGAGCGATATGCGAAGTTAGAAAAGAGAGTGGGGATGCGAAGCAGGAAGCTCGAGAGAGAGTAGGATTTTTATCAGAAGACGGATAGAAGGCGAGAGAACGGCATAGCAAACAGGCTGATGTGTTGAAGAGAGGTAGTTGGAGCCAGCGATTAGTGTTGGCCGACCAACGGAGGGCAGGCCACCCGTTTGAAATCACAAACTGGAATTTATTCCGTTTCAAGATAGTACAGCCGAGTTATTGAGGCTGACCTGATACGGATAGGGTGGCGTATTGACGGCCCTTTCCGCTATCCACCGATTGCGGCTCATTTCAAGCATTTCCTGACTACGAGCGTCGGATCTGCGCAGTACTGGAACGGGAAGGAACGCTGGCGCCGAATGAACTGCTGCTTCCGGCTGGCTGCGCCTTGCTGCAACGCGGTTCGCGACAGCGTTTGATTTGAGGGCGACCACAGGTGTACCATCATCGAAAGAGGTAGAATCAACGACCATTATTCTTGTATTCATTTTAAAGACATTCAAAACAAGTCATCTATTGTAAAAGTAATATTAGAATTTAATTTAAGAAACCTTCAGATCAAAATGTATTTTAACAGGCAATAAACGTGTTCTCGCCATTCAGGCGATTAACACTTAAAAAGGAACAAGACTTTGTAGTCATTATAACTTAGTAGTAGTAGTAGTAGTAGTGGACCCAGTGCATGCCCTCATTCACAGAGTGCTCACCCCTGAGGTGCTCATATGCCGGTGCCAGGTGTCAGGTAAGTGCCCGTTTGGCGCCCTTTATTTATAAATTTAACGCGCACACCTGTCATCTGATTACCGACACACTTCGGTGTGACGGTGTTCTCCCCCCTTTTGTGTGGTATCCTGACCGTGTGCTACGCGCATTGCTCACATGCGTGGGTTGCCGTATGCGGCAGGACGGGTTCATCACCATATGTGCAATTCTAAAAAATTTAAAAAATGAACATTTTCTCAAAACCGGCTCCAAATTTTTTCTTTAAACTTTTGTTAAGGATAGTGTAAAATGGAATCTATACGATGATATATAAACGACACATTACTCTATCATTTTGTTTTTTCAAAAATTACAAAAATGTATATTTTTTTACTTGTCTCTCACGTTGTTAATATTTCCATTAGAGGCGATTTTTTGCCATTTTTGATTTATGAGTGCATGTGCTTTAAATTATATCAACACAAAACTTAAGTTAACTATGAAAAAGAGCTCAAAATTTCGCATTTTCAGAAACGCGCAAGTGACTTTTCCTCAAAAATGGCACCAATTTTTTTCTTCAAACTTTTCCAACGAATAGTGCTAATTGACTGATTAATATGCCATAAAGTTCATCTGGGTATTCTTATGTTTTTGTCGAAAATACACAAATGTCCTTTTTTAAAATTATCTATCACTCGTTAAGACACACTTCCAACGATTTGTAAACATTATTGCATATGTCATTGAAAGTACTTAAAATAAATTATTTTTCGAAAACTCAAAACTTTTCTGCGAAAAAGAGCTTCAAATTTCACATTTACATACTTTACAGGTAATTTAAAGAAACAATTTGGAGCCGTTTTTCAGAAAATTTTGAAAATGTCCCAAGGGCTTCTTGTAAAGTACCCCCTTATTTTGAAGAATGTTTTTCAATATCTCAAAGCTTCAAGTAGAGCCAGGTGAACAGGGTTTCTTCAATATGGAAATAATTCTACGCAAAGTTTAGGCGCTAGTGGTGTTCAGACAGACGGACCGAAGGATAGACGTCATTTTGGTATCAATTGACTTTTCAGCATCAATGATCCACAAAACAGGGATTCTGGTTACAGCACGTGATAGAGAATTTTTGCCCTTAATTTACTGGGTTACCCGTTTTTTCGTTATCAGGGCTCGGCAATATTTTTTTTCTGTTGAAAATCTTCCGTTTTTCCCGCATCATTACATGACTTTCTCTATAATACGTATCCATATATACGTACATATGAGATAAAGGAAAAGTAATCAAAATAACGTTTTCTCTTAATTTACCCAATTTATTAACTTCAATGTATTTTCCTCATTACATATAGATTTATATTTGCAAATTAAATCATAAAAAGGAATATTTGTGTTAAAAAGGTGAAATTCTTGCAGTCTCTTTTGCGTTTATGTCAGCACTTGCAAATTTGCCTATCAAACGTTTATGTGAAGGATCCAAATGAATGCAATATTTTTCCCAAATTTTTAGACATAATAATTTTAGCTTTCAACTGAGTTTTCAACTTTCAACAGAGATTTCCATCCAAAAATTTTACAACAATCCCATGACTTGAAAACGCTTTGCGAATCAGTAAAAATCTTGAAGTTAAGATCATTTTGATTTATTATACAAAGAGCGTAAAGAATTTCTGGAGACTCAGCTGAAAAAATAGAAGCAAGATCAGGAATTTTATTTGATTTGTTATATACTTTATTATCACTCGTAATAGCAAAACCGACATTCAAAATCTCGTTTTGTACTAGTTTGGAACCATTTGGATTTGGAGGATTTGGTGGTATGCCCAAAGTGGAAACATTGCATTGGGCGCGGAACAAAAGGTTCCACTTTACATAAATTTCAGTCGGGAACGACTGACCAACAAGAGATCAGTACATTTTGACTCGGGATCCATTTTTTACCATTACCCGCATGAGCTGTAATCTTTCGATTTAATCTTTTTGACTTCTAAACTTCAAACATTTGTCTCTAATTGGGTAGCTTCTTTAATTTTTCTTTTGAAAATTCTGTAGAAATTCCCTTTGCTCAAAAACCTTAATTCTTGTATTTGCAAGTCTTTATCTTTAATAGAAGATTGGCGTCATAGAGGTTTTCAAATATCACTTCTGTTTTATACACACCTTTATTTCTGACAGCGAAATTGTTATATTCCTTCTTCAAGAGAAAGTTTCCAACTTTGTATGCACTGTTCACTTTGTAGATTTTCTTAACAAAATCCTAAAAGGTCCATGTAAATATGATTCAAAGAAACATCATCGTTCGAGAAATCAGAAGACTGCGAGATTAGATATTTTGGTGGCTTTGTTACGAAGACCATCAACGTTGTTATTATAGTGTTACGATTCTAGGAGTGAATTAAAACTCCAGTATTATTTTATCAAAAATGTTTATTTTGTTTCTTAACACAATCACTTAAAACACTTGATTTATGTACAGATAGTCTTCACTTGATTATTCTTTATAAGACCCACCTATCTTGATTATTTATTTACATTACACTTCTCTTGAGTATTTATTTTCACTGTTCACTTCTCTTACACTGTCGCACAGTCCAAAGCACTGACCACTATTCGATGCACTGGCCACAGTCCAGCACTGACCACAGTTCACGTCCTACCACTTCCAAGCGATGCACACACTTCACAGCTCAGCTTCCACTTCAGACTTCAGACTGACTCGCGGTCGCCGGTCGCTGCATATTTATACTCGGCGGGCGCCGTTGAGAATTTACTGGAACTTGCGATAAACATCGCCATCCCTCCGGGACCATCTAATTGGAGGGCTACCGGCAGATGTCGCAATCCGCGCATACCATGTAGTTCATGGAGGCGCTAGCAGATGACGCAATATTCGTTACACTACCCCTCCTTAGATGCGATCCGTTTCGGAGCGCGTTTAGTGAAATCATGCACATACTTGCAGCTGAAGCCTCTATTGCTGTTGGGGGTTAAGAAGTGACAGTCAATTGTCTTCTTTGGATATGACGACATTCCATTGGTGGTAGCTGCAGACTAAGATGCTAACCCAATGTACCGGAATAGTACTACCCACATGCTTCTCACTATTCTTCAGTTCAGTCCTACAAACCACATCCCAGTTTGGACATGGCAATCTTCTGGACGTTGTCTTGCAGTACTTGTTGGCATAATTCAATCAGAGTTTCCCAAAAAATATAGAATGCCTAATGATATGACTTACTTTTTGTGACAAGGTAATAAACATATCGAATCACGTCGTGCAGTTGCAGAACCTTCCCAATATCTGGTTGCTGGTTCTCTAATTCTTCTATTCTTCCGTATTTTCACTTGAATATAGCAGCAACACCTCTGGCCATATCTAAATCGTGGGCGACACAATGCGCCAATGAATATTCCAGGGGTTGCGCAAACACATCGTGTTGCACCTCCATTGTTACACCATAACGCGCTTCATGCTTTTCACTATAATGAGACAAACTCGTCAAATGTGAACTCTTGAATGTCCAGCTCACAAACTCGTGCGGTCATCATTTTCATTACTTCCTGCCTACGGGGCCAGCCGATTCGAATGGACGACTCGTGGTTTTCCATTCGGCAATTTTTTAATTCGGTAGACAAATCATTTATCCTCTTCACTACCTCGTACGGTCCTTCCAACTATCGTTGTAATTTTGGCCACAAACCGCGGCATCGTTGGGTGTTAAACAGCCAAACATGATCTCCAGGTTGATAACCTCCTCCTTCAGCTTTGATGTCATACTAGTCTTTCATCCTGTCACTTGCATTTGGATTCATTCACGCACCTGATTAAGAATTACGTCCATTTTCTTTCTTAGGTCATTTAGTCTTCGCCGGATATATCTTCATTAGTTTTACAACCAAACTAGATCACATGATAGACATAGTTCCCGGCCGAAGAGAATATTAGCATGTGTTAGCCCGGTTGTCTCATGAACGGAGGAGGGGTGGGCTAGAAGAAAAAGATGTATGTATTGGCCCCAGTCGCGTTGGTGATCTGACACGACCTTCGCTAAATCGTTTCTCATTGTTCTGTTCATGCGTTCCACCATTCCGTCTGACTGCGGATGTAGGACTGTTGTTCTTTTTCTCATTCCAAGAAGTTCACACACTCCTTGAAACACTGCAGATTCGAAGTTACGTTCCTGATCTGAATGTAATTCTAGTGGCACACCAAATTGGCTCACCGAATCCTTAACCAGTACTTCGGAGGTAGCAGTGGCCTCTTGGTTACGTAGGGGATATGCTTCAACCCACTTGCTAAAATAATCCATGGCCACGAGTATGTATTTATTTCCCTCATTTGACATTGGAAATGGGCCAGCCATGTCAATGGCAATTCGTTCGAAAAGACTCCCAACGTTGTATTTCCTCATCTTCGCTCTTCTCTTTTTATGTGGCCCATTACTAGCAGCACAAACTTGACACAAATAAAACTGGCCACGCATTTCGGAATTCTTCTTCTCTCTTAATAGTACAGTCCTCTTCACTAGTCTTTAGTTTTCAAATTTGCACTTTGACGAATTATCTTTCATAACTCAGTTTTTCGTTACAATGAAATGCTTCTATTTACATCGAAGTCTCGTAAGGGCGGGGGGTTTGCGCAGGTCTGGCGCGCGCCTGGCGCTAAGCAGAGGCCGGTGACCGGCGGCTATTGTGCTCCGCTCGGGATGGGTTTCTATCAGTCGTTCGACCAAGCACACACATTTCCTCTGTCTTCTCACCGGAATGGCTCTTTTCCCTCCAAACCACCCCTTAGCGTCCTTCGGTCAGAGCGCAATCCCTAGGCTACCCTGGTATTCAGGAAACTTTTCTAATATTCCCGTAACTTAATATTACAGAGTGCACTTCTTATTCTATACATCACATTAATCCCTCTCTCTGCCATTTCCACCTACATCAAGGCCTCGATGTCCGTACTGAGACTATTATACGTACTGGACATCAGTCCATCATACGTACTATCATATTTTCATTTTCATTATAAGTTTAATATCAGTTTATCAATTGGACAGCACAACAGTACTGTTTGGGCTACTCTTAAAACATAATATGACACTTTTAATATTTCTTAGATATTAATAAATAAAACAACTTTAGATTTTTTAATTATATATAAATAATTATTTAAAATAAAACAACTTAAATATTGTGTATTTTTACTTTAAACTTTAAGAGTTATTTATGTATATATTTAGTATTTCAAAAAGTATATGTTATTATTAATGGGTCACTATTATTTCGAAAGTGATAAAATGTCTTACTTGCTTTGAAGATTTCAGTGAGTCATTCAGATGGTCAAAACACACATCTGACGATGGAAGATCGTCTTGTGAAGTTATCTTCGTTAATCCGAGAAGTCCCACTATCATACTTACTCTTATGACATATTGTATGAAGATTGAGAAGAAGATAAGGATGCCCATAATGTGCCTGGCAGGACATTTTATCGGACACACTGAAAAACATTTAAACGTAAAAAGTACTTTAAATATTACTAGTAGTCGTAGTCACATCGAAATGGTACCTTAATCGTAGTCGTACTAGCAGCTGTAGTGGTAGCCGTGGCTGTAGGAGTAGCTGTAGCGATACCAGAAACAGAAAGGGTAGCGGAGAGCAGTAGTAGTAGGTAGCGAGCAGTAGTAGTAGTAGCTAGTGGTGTTTAGTAGTCGGTTTATAGCGGTATTCATAGCAGTAGTGATAGTAATAGTAATAGTCAGGGTTGGGCAGTATTTAAATGCTTGTATTTGATTGATATAAATACATTTTGAATTTGAATAACTGTATTTTTGAGTTTTTTGGACATGTATTTTAGAGATTATTTAAATACATAAAAGAGGTGTATTTAAAAAAGGAAATACTTCAAATACAGATGAAAAAAACGAGGATAATTTCTTTTTGCTTGATTCTGCTAGTGAGTGAACCTCGTTGAAACAAAAATAAAAGCCCCTTTCAGTTGTAGAATTTGAATTCTCTTAATTTTTAAAGTATAAATCTAAATCATTAAAAATGCTGGACAACAAAAAATAAGTTTATTCTTTAAAACTAGAGTCCAGACAATGCCCTTTTGCCTATTTTATTTCTTTGAATGTATTTTTTGCCACTTACCCCAGTATCAATGTTTACTTCAGAAACGGATTTGGCGAGGGGTTTATAATGCCTGTAAATGAATATTTTAGAGATAATTGCCTAATCGAGCGTTACGAACCTATTGGAGCCTAAAAGAGTGGATTTGTGGAGAAGATTCACGGCGGACTGGAAATGTATTTTTTGCCAGTGTTGTGAAAACGTGGTAATGTGCAAAAAATATTTCTTACAACATAAAAACACAGCAACTTATGCCAAAAATGAAGAAAAAAATTATAAAACGCTGTTCAAACCTTCTTCAGTAAGTGCAGTCAAAATATGAAGACAAGAGAGAATTTCAAAACTGATTTGTGCCATGCCGCAAACATGCCATTTTCAAAACGTGAAAATCCAACATATAACCAGTTTAACCAACAAAATATACAAAATTCCACACGAGTCATCTCTTAGGAAATATTGTGTAACTCCGCAATATGTTTTAACAATCGAAGAAATTCGATTTGTTTTTAAAGAATGGTGCTTATCCTTCATGTAGTACATATTACGTATAAATTTTAATATTATTAACATAATGCTCACTTCCCTGCCTATTCTTAAATTTTAACTTTTCAAGTGTCTGACTATTGTCTACAATAATGCCTTATTCCATGGCTATTTTTACCTTTTTGCTGTCTGTTTTCGACGTTTTTAGTGCCTACATTAGGGTGTCCCTTATATGGCAAAAAAATTTTTTTTTCAGAAATTCGAAAACCATACCCTCTACTTTTTTTTATAAATGCCAAAACGTACTTAAATATGAAATTTCATATTTGTAGCATGATTGCAACCCTGTGCCGACCGAGTCTAAAGTTTAATAAAAATGGTGTTTTGACCTAACATTTGGTTTGATCCAAAACTAATTAAAATGCAACAAATAAAGTAAATATGAGTAAAAATAAAATAAGATCAACATAAAATTTTATTTAAATACAAATTATAATAATAATTAATTAGGTAACTTCTTTAGTGTAGTTTTTACAGTCTGGATATAGATTTCTATGTTCCTGAACACAACGCAACAAAAATTGTTTTTGCTCTTCTTCAGCCGTGATAAGTCCATTAAAATCTTGCATTAATTTAACAGCTCTTTCAGCATTGTCATTTACGACCTTCAAACGACTTATTTGTCTTCTAGCTTCCAAAAAAGTAGGATTGTCACCCCCAGAAGATACATCTTCCCGAAGAAAACTGTCGTCGATCTGCAGTCGAGATAGAAATTGTTTGCTTCTTTGAGTCACAAAATCATCCAGCGTCATAACTGAAAGAAAGAAAAAACAGTTCAAATAAGCAAAAACTAAGCCACGAAACTTTGAAAAAACAAACAAGAAAATATTAGCTTGCTAAACAAATTTTGCGTAATTTTCTTCCTTCGATGGGACATAGCGTTTAGCGGAATCTGAACTTTCGTCTCTGTTTAAATTATTAATCATTTTTGTCTTGGTTTTGGAATCAACTTCTTCATCAAAGAGTGATAACATGACTGTTTCTTCACACAAATACCATAAATGATGAACAAACTTGCTTATCGCCTTGGAACTTATCGCGTCTACTTTTTCATATTCTTTAAAGCTTTCAAAAGCACAAGTCTTGGTTAGGTGCTTTAATTGCCACTGTGCATTCGAGCCAAAGTTTAGTATACAAGGTGACGATAAATAAGCAAACGTCTTGTAGGGCATTTTTGTCCTTTGCAGTAATTTTAAGTTGCGATTGAAGCAAACATATTTTTATAGAATAGATCGCCCTAGCCATCCATCGCGCTTGATGCAAAGCTCCGGGGCTGAGTTTAGCTTATTCTCTGTATCTCCTCCTAAGAACACAACGCATAGTTCAAACAATTGCGGTAATTGTCTCTAATAAAGGTTTTTCCAGTTCAGTCTTATACAAAGTTAACAAAGATGTAATGTTTGTCTCAACAATATGTGCTTTAACGAAATTCAGAGGTGGCTCAATGTTATCGTGTTAATATTTTCCCAATTATCTCTTAACTTTTTGAAAATTGGAATATCTGGGCTATTGTAATTTGCTTTACCTTGGTTTCAAAAACAGCTTTAAGGACCAACTCATAAATATGATGACAAGCAAAAAGCAGCAATTCCCTTTCTAAAGTCTGCTCCAAAATAGCACAAGCTTCACTGAAAGGGCCAGTATTTGAAGCTGTTGTATCGCAGCACATCATCTGTACTTTATCATGGAGGTTCCAGTCAAAGAGTGCAGTTGAAATGGCTTTAACTTGATGTTTTCCAGAAGAACTCTCCAATTTTGGTACTGCAAGAAGCTGTTCTCATCGTCAAATGAAGCAATAATTGGCAAGGTTGCTTCTTTTGAACTTCGTACATCCAATCCAGGTAATAGTTTTCCATCCCAATGGACAGACTACGTCAGGCAAATTATTCTGGAAGTCAGTTTTTATTGCCTCTGCCCTGGATTTTCTCGCCTGAGTACGAATTCGCTGAATCGAGGATTTGTTAATACGGAAATCTTCGCTTTTCAGACCAAGCGCTTCTACAACCGCATGGAGAATGTAAACTGAGTCCCTTATGCTTAATTAGCATCGATCTAAAGCTGCTACCAGTTTAGGAGTTATGAAGCTTTTCGTGCCTCTTTTAGAACTTTTTTCAGGGCAAGGAATCTGAGTACTAAGTTCAGAGTTCGAAATCTGTTCCTCATCCGAATTCTCAAGACATTCCAAGCTATCTATCGAAGAAGTAGATGCAACAGCCAATAACTCTTTTTGTTTTACCTTTCTTTCCTCTTCTTCCAATCGTCTTTGCCTAACTCGTTCTTCTTTCTTCGCCAATTTTTTGTCAATTCCACCAACCGGTCGACCTGGCTCTCTCTGTTTCCTTAAACATTCTTGGTCTTCCTCTATCTTCATTCTGCCGAAAGCATCAGCATGTGCAATATCAAATAAGTTACCACGGTCTTGTACAAAATTATTTTCACGGTTCTTGAACGTCACCTGAGTTTTCTTAGTTTTTTTGCAACTTCCTCCAAACATAATATAAATCAACAAGTTTCTTCACGCAGTTAGGAAATGCCTTCGTAGGAATTCTAGCTTTTTCCAAAATATAATGCACTTCTATATAACAAGATTCGCACTTCACCATCAGTCATCTTGACTTCACGAATCTTGTAAAATAAAACGGTGAGAACTTGTCGATTAGATGGTAATTTTGCACCATTTATCTGGTGGCTTGGAAGTCCGATAAGGTAAATATTTTGTTTATCACTTCGTAATTCCACAGACATCTTCACACAATAAACAACAACGCACTAATAATGTTAGAAATCACGTATGAAATGACAATTGAAACTCGCTGTAACAAGTCACAGCGCTGCACCCGCGCAACTTGTATGGACAAGTTAAAAATTCAAGTCGGCACGGGTTATCGTTTATAAATCGGGCTAATATTTATTTCTAGACTATATTAGGTCAATACGAAAGTTTTTAGAAGGTATGCGTAAAAATATATTGAAATTGAAATTTAAGGGACACTCTAGCCTACATGTCCGAGCTCTACTTATAACACCAGTTTACGTTCATCCCGACTGTTTTCCTTTGCTAGTTTTATACATTCGCCAAATAAGGGTTTATTTTTTGTTGATTTGTTTGAAAAATTGGTCACTTTAATAGAAAATACCGCTTATTTGAGTTAGACTTTTAAGTTATTGTTCATAAATTTATGACTGTCAATTACTAATTTATTGTCACTGACAATTACAATAAATTGTTGCAAAAAAAGGTGTAATAAAAATTATTGTATTTACTGCATTTTCAGTATTTGAAGTATTTTAAATACGTAGGTATTTATCTATTCAAAATTTAATATATTTTGAGTGTGTATTTAAAAACTTATTTACGAAGTATTTTGACGAAGTATTTAAATACTGAATTTAAAGAATTTTGATTGAAGTGAAACCTGTATACATTTCATTAACTTCAAGCAAAAGTTACGCAAAAACTTCTCGTTTTTTCAAAAAATTGAACATTACTTTTTTTAAGGAGTACAACAGACTTTGTCAGGACAAAAATCTCTATTTTAAATTTTGTAGTTTTTCTTTTTTTGCAAATTTCAAAAAACTGAGCGATACCCGATAATGGGACTTGTACCATATTTTTTACATAAGTGGTCTCTTATTACATAAGTGGAGAAAATTTAAAGAAAAAATTTAGAGCGGTTTTGGGGAAAATTGCGTAAATTTCAAACGCAAATTACGCATAAACTACTCGGTTTTTCGAAACGGTGTACTAGACCATTTTTAAAGAGATAATTGTGTACCACAGACTTTGAGTCAAAAATATCTATCTTCAATTTTGTAGTTTTAATTTTTTTATTTCAAAAAATCATGGATGTCAACGAAAAAGAGACCTGCACTATTCTTGTAAACGTCATTTCCATTATTCAACAACAAAATGTAATCAAAAAATTTGGAGCCATTTTTTGAAAATCTCTGAAGGGCTTCGTATAAAGTATCCCCGCAAATTAAAATATCGGTTTCAAATTCCAGGGGCCGCGACATCAGCTACGACGATTGGCGAATATCATTTTCGGAGAAAATCGACTGAACGGTTAAATCGGCTGAATCGGCTGAACGCTAGCGTTGTGCACAGACGGACAGACAGACAGATACACGTTTTGATATTAATCGATTTTTCGATATAAAAGACGCACAAAACATGGATTCTGGCGACACCACGGGTTAGAGGATTTTTTTCTATATTTAACTACTGAATTTATCCACTTTTTCGTTATCAGGGCCCGACAATATGAGATTTTGTGTCGAAAATTCGCCGTTTTCCGGCGCACGATTACAATACTCTCTTCTTACGTTAGTAAGTGCGAGAGAGTAAACCGTGTGTCCACTGGAAATCAAAGCCAGAACCATGTACGCGGGAGGTGAATATATCTGACACAGACACTGCGCATAAAATAATATACGTAATACTTCAATATAGACTATTATTACTATTAAATTATATAAATTACTTAGTTTTAATTAATTTACATGATTTGCTTACATTTTATTATATACTAGTGTTCTGAATTTTGGAAATTTTATTTCCTGCAATCGATGGAGCTCCATTTTGGCCAGCGGCGGGCATCAGCCGCCGCTGGCTTTGAACCCCTTAATATATGAATTTAACTGTTTTCTGATATAAAGTAAATAATCTCTAATAATAAATTACAAATTCACTCCTCTTCATTCACATCCAGAGTTCATTCTTAGAAGTTAAGATGTCTAGAAAATGCAAGAAATCACAACTACAACGTATTCACAACGATACTCTAAGCAGAGGAAAGTACTCTCCGCAATACGCTCTGGAAAAATGTTACGCCCAGTTCTTAAAAAACATAACAGTTAACCTTGCATTAAAATGAAGTTGGGAGACTCAGCTGCTCAAAAGAAGAAACCTCTTCGATTACTAAAAATCAAGATTTTTACGAGGATATTGATGTACGAAATTATTGTCTTTAAAACATTTTTATGCAATTCCTTGTCATGATTGTGGATGGTGTACATTTCGAAAATGCAAGGGGGTAGACAAAGCAAACAGTTCTCTTAAAAGGGGTCGATGAAAGAGAAAGGTTCCGAATCTCTGATTTACATCGATCAGGTATATCGTTGCTAGGTGACCACTATTTGAGCCGACACTCGGCTTTTTTCACATTATGTTCACTATTTTTTTCATAAAATAGTGGACATTTCTTTTATTCAAAACTTTATGATGATGTACGTAATCTGAAGCTGTACCATATAAGTCTACCAAGTAAGTCTAAGAGAATAAGGATAGGAAATTTGTACGAAAATATATAATTTAATTGTAATTTTTTTAAAAAATGTTAATTACTTACCGCCGACCCACTTGTCCGCTATTTTTTGGAAGCAGACCTAGCAACCCTAATCAGGGAATATCAGTTTTAGATAATATCGTCTGAATGGTTTAGGCGCTAGAGTTGATCACTGACGGACAGACTGACGTTTTGAAGTCAATCGAGTTATCGCTATCGAATACTCACAACAGTGGATTCCGACTACACAACGTGTTACAGAAAGTAATTTCCTACATATTGGAACAAGATATTGTTCGGTTTCATAGCCCAACAATAAGAATTTTCCTGTCGAAAAATCGCCGTTAATTGCCGCAGCGTTACAATACCTTCTTTATAATACGCTAGTAGTACACGAAAAATAAAAGACACCGAGAAGACGGCTGGAAAAAACTAAGGAACAAGAAACTTTGTAAACCTTGAAGAGGAAACTAGTGTGCAAAGTATACCATGCCTTTAAATCATTAATTTGAGAAAAATTACATGACCTTGCAAGAAAAATTTTCAGAAGGGATAATAAGTTTATTTTCTGAGAGCTAAGAATTTCTTGGTTCTGAAACCGGTAGCGGTGGCTCAGTGCATCAACTGATGTCACTGCAGCGCCTCTGACCGGGAGGTCCTAGGTTCGAGCCCTGGAGGCGGCAGGATTTTCGACACTAGCTTTTCAGCTAGGTCGAATTCAGTCGCTGTCTGGAGGAGAATTCTAGCGGCCGGCTACTCTGATCGGTAGTTTTCCGTGGTTTCTCCGATCAACACCAGGAGAATGCCGGACCAAACCAAATACCCTACCAAACGGGCCACGAACCGCGCGCGATCTGTCCTTCCTCTTCCATACCCTATCCTCTCCTCTTACACACACACTTACACTAACATGCACCACACTATCACATATTCTGGGAAACCGGTCGGGAGTTTAGAGCTTGTCCCGGCTGGGGCGGTGCCCCGCTGGTGGGAGAATCCTGGTTAGGGGGAAACCCCACTAGCCGACGGTAGGTCGGTGCCGGATCTCGCCATCCAGTGGGGGAAGATCACCATCTCCCGAGGAAAAAGAACATGCACTACGCTTACGGAACTAATGACCGAAGCCGTTGACGCGCTCGGAAACACGAAGAAGTCAATCAATCAATCGGTTCTGAAATTACAAATTAAGACAATGGAGCTACATAGCAAATTAGATGATACTTTCAAATTAAAATAATAATTATTTTGAATTCTATGGACATATGAGGTTTCTTAAATGCATTATAAATTAATAAATACCTACTTATCATATTCTGGTATACTTATTTTCTTCAAACTAATTACTACAGTCTTCATATTGAAATACTGTTATTAAATGGTTTTGTTGTTTATGCGAAAAGTGTAGTTTACATATTGCACAACTTTTAAATATAATACTTGCCTCTTTTCTTGTTTTCCATAACAGTAGAGTTCCACTTCAGATATTAGACAAAGAAATATGGTTCGCAAGCCATTAATCAGAAATAGAATCACATAATCAGCAATCTCATCTAAAAAATAACAATGAAGGAATACTGGGTTTGAGTAAATGCGATATCGTAGATGGCCATGCAAACAAACTAACGCAGTATGTTGTGTTATTACCTTTACACATACAATGTGTGTAGTTTAGCCCAGTCAAATTAGATAAATCGAGTGAAAAAATCCCAGTTTTGATTATCGTTACCGTCATTCAGAATCTCTTGGGGAATGTTCATTCGTCACTGCTTTTGGCCGAAATTCAACAATTTCGGAGCAAATTTTTGCTGCTACTACACATTTTATGCACCAAACATACCAAAAATTAGGAATATTACGGCTTTCTCCACATCCGTAATCATTGGGTCCCTTCTCAAACAATCGTTCGTTATTGACACTCAGTTTTCGTTGTAACTCTATGTTCGCGGTAAACGTGATTATTACATAAATGGGTCATTCACGACGTATGCATGGCTTGTGGTCAGAAATTTTCTTGTCTGTGCGTCCTTCATTCACCCAACACTTGTTCTCAAACTTATTGTTATTAATTCTCTCATAGAAAAAAAAAGTCGCCTCAGTGCCACAAATTCCAACACTAGGCAGCTTGAAAAAATATCGTCGGCCAAAAGTCATAATAAGGGAACGGATTTTCATGTAAATACATATTTTTACAGGGACAAGATACCAGCATTCACTAATATTTTTTACATTTAACAGACATTCTGAACTAATTGGAACCATTTTTATTTTACATATTTTTACATATTTTGATATAATTACATATTTTTACATATTTTATCTATAGCTACATATTTCGTTACATTTTAATATATTTATAGATCGAAAATGAACATTTCACTTCTGATGTTCGAAATATATGTTACTTGAAAACTAACTTAGTTACTGAAATACTTAAAAAATAAGCAAAGCGTTTATATTAACTCCGGACAATCGCTATTAATTGCCAAACTTATCTCCCCCCGCCCCACTGCTTCTTGGAAACAGCGTGGTCGGGATCAACGACGAGCGGATGTAGTATTTTTTTTTTGTTTTTTTATTAACACAATGAAAATTTACAATCTATTTCTATTCGAAATAATAAGTAAATATGATAATTCAAAAATAAATGATGAATGAAACAATACATTACAGAAAAGTCCCCCATTGGTACTTTCCAGGATCAATATAAAAGACTATAACATAAAAGTGAAAAAAATATTAGAATAATAAGAACACAAAACGGTGAATTATTTTTTTTTGTGTATGTCAATGTCAAATACTAAAGCGGTAAGAAAGTTGCAAAGAGGAGGTTCTATTGAGGCGAGATATTTCTTGGCTATTGTCTAAAAGGTTTAGGGCTAGATGGTTTGGATGGGTTTCCAGGCGTTTATTGTAGTTTAGGCTAATTTCTTGTATCTTCTCTTGAATTGTTTGAATATTGAGGTCTCGATGGAGTGCTGCATTAGATATGTACCAAGGTGCTGATGAGATGACTCTTAAAATTTTTGACTGGAATCTTTGAAGAATTGATAAGTTTGTTCTGCTGGCTGTGCCCCAGATATGGATTCCATATGTCCATACAGGAAGTAGGATGGTTTTATAAATTAGCAGTTTATTTTCCAGGGACAGCTTGGATCTGTAGCCAATAAGCCAGTAGAGTTTCCTTATTTGCAGTTGGAGCTGTTGTTTCTTGGCTTGTATATGCTTTTTCCAGGTGAGACGTCTATCCAAGTGAAAACCTAGATATTTTACGCAATCGGTTTGCGGTATTGTTTTTCTGTTGAATTCTACTGGCGCGCACGTTTCTTTCCTGAGAGTAAATGTAATTTGAGCTGATTTGTTCTCATTTACTTTTATTCTCCACTTTTTAAACCATTCTTCTAGTGTGATGAGATGGTCTTGCAGGTTATCCGATGCTCTTCTAGGATCAGGGTCTGAAGCTAAAATGGCTGTATCATCAGCAAATGTCGCAATTATTGTATTTTCTGTTTCAGGATTGCTTTACATAATTCTTTAGTTGTAATAATTTTTATAGGAAGGGCCATTTGTGCTGGTGAATCTAAATATTCTTCGATTTCCTCTTCATCTCTCATATTCATAGGCGGGAAGCTCTGAAAAACGTTAGCGAAATGGTGTGTGAATACTTGAATTTTTTCTGTACCACTTCTGGCCCATTTACTATTTTTGTCTCGAATTGGGGGTTCAGGTTTGATTGGGTGCTTTAAGTATTTTGTGGCTTTAAATAGGGAGTAATCTGTAGCTTCTGTCGGGGAAAGGCTGGAGACGTAATTTTGAAACTTGTTATTTCTGAAGTTCTTTAGAAGCCTGCTGAGTTGTCTAGTGGCTCTATTATAGTTGGTTTTATCTCTTGGTAGTCTTGAAGTTTGCCATATTCTTCTTAACCTTCTTTTCTCAGTGACTTTGTTGATGACTTCGGCAGGCCACATCGTGCAATTTTTAACGGAAGTTCGTTGAATTGTTGCATGCCATGCTGCAGTTTGTATGCTTTGCGTAACATACTCAGTTGCTTCATCAATGTCATCAGCAGATTTTAATGGCATTCGAATTTGGGCGTTGTGGGAGATCCAGTTTCGGTACACGTTCCAATTGGTATTTCTATTTACAAGAATGACGGGAGCGGGTCGTAGTAATATTGTATTACTAATAGTGACAATAACAGGAGTATGGTCAGATGATAGTTCATGGGATGCTTCTATGGAGTAGTAACCAGATGATATACCTTTGGCGACGAAAAAATCTAGTAAGTCTGGAATTTTGTTTGGATCTGTAGTCCAATACGTTGGTTCTCCTGTTGAAATGGTTTCAAGCTGGAGTGATGTTACAGCTTTCTGGAGTTCTCGTCCTGTCGTAGTGATGAGCCTTGATCCCACTGTGTATGCTTTGCATTAAAGTCTCTCCTGCTATAAATCTTGGTGGACAATAGTGAACGCTTACTGTAAGAGGCCCACATAAATCTTGAGCCTAAGTTGTTAAAGTAGGTTTCAAAGCGTGTTTTATTAATATTGAATCTTGGTGGACAATAGAGACGCTTACTGTAAGAGGCCCACGCCAGTCAGTGATTGTTATAGTAGTAGCTTGCAGATCGATGTCTTGAAACTCTTTTTCTTCATGATGTTTTATATTTTTTCTAACGAGGATAGCAGTTCCTCCGTGTGCATGACCGTCAGGGTGTTTGGTATCATAAAGTATATAGTTTTTTAATTTGAAGTAATTCTTGACTGTAAAATGTGTTTCTGATTTAGTATGATGTCAATTTTGTTCTCGAAAAAATATTCAAGTTCTTGGCGATGTTGCACCAAGCCATTGGCATTCCATGCTGCAATTCGAAAAAAATTACACATTAGATAATTTAGTCACTAATGTTGATACTAGATTTAGGAGAGCATTTATTTGCTGGCTTTGTTGTAGCAGAACATTTTCGAATCTTTCAAATGAGTGCTGGATAATGCTCAGAATAAAGTGGTTCTCATCAAGATATTAGGTTCTGTACGCTTTGACCGAGCAATATCCCACGTTCTTTCGTTACTTGTGAACGTCTTTTGTTTTCTTCATGATAAATATTTTCATTATCGTGATTTTGTGCCTGCATTGTCATCTCTTTTTGAAAATTTCCTCTTTGTTTATTAAGTTAATTATAGCCTTTCTTTTTTAGTATTTCCTGGTATATTTTACAACCTTTATAGTTTGCAGGATGATTGCCTTCACACAGAGCACATGTTGCTTCACTTTGCTTTTCTTTTTCACATTTGTCAGGGGCGTGTTCTCTTCCACACTTAACACACCGATATGGGTACGCACAGTAGGTTCTGGTATGTTCGTATCTTTGACAATTCTTACATTGAACTATGTTTCGTCGCTTCATACGCGGTGGTTCAAATGCAACAATACAATTTAGTAGTCGGTTAATTTTAAATATTTCTTTGTTATTAGGATTTGGTCTATGTTATTAGGATTCAAGGTCTATGAAGAACAAAGAGAGAGGTAACTTCGTTACCCTATGGCGGACATTTATTATATTTCTTACTTTATGACCCTCTTCCAAAAGTGCAGCTTTGATATCTTTGACGTCTACAGTATGATGTATATGACGTAGGACAACTCTATACGCACGTTCTTGTTTCAATTGATATGCATAGTAAACGTGTTTGTGGCTTGATAAATGCTTTACTATTGCTCTGTAAGCATCTGGAGTTTTGGTGCTATTTTGATTTTGTCATTTGACATTGATTTTATCTCAAAATCTTCAGTTATTAAAGCTTCTTCAATGAACTTTACCATGGCCGGGACATTATTAACATTTGGGACAAATATAGGCGGTACTGTGGTTTTCGGGAAGTTTCCTCTGTATTTTCTACTGTATCTTCTGCACGAGTGGGCACAGTAAAATTAACATTATTATCGCTAGACGCTGTCTTTTGTCTTACCCTTCTATTTTCATTCAGGTTGATGTCCTCTGAGTTCGTTCGTTTTGGTCGAGCTGGTTTGTACGTTTGCCATGAATTCTGGGTCAGATCCACGGGTAAAGATGAATCTTGATCCATGTTGTGGCTGCCGCTGCTTTTTGATTCTTCTGTTGACATTGCGTTGAGAGATGTAGCTGACCGGGTATTGGTAGCAACGACGTTCTCACTACATGTTGCCGTGCCTCTAATACACTGCAATATTCAGTGGATCACAATATTTGTTGTCTTTACTGAATTATTATGTGTAGTATGTGAAGTGAAGTGATTATGTGTAGTATGTGATGTAGTATGTGAAGCAGAAGGAACTTCAACCACGTGCTTACTCGTGTTTCATAGACCCCATGCCCCAGATCATTGGAACCCCTTTTCTGGAGTTGGGGTGGGAGTATGCTCCCTTTACCCCTCCCCCTTCTATCACATGCTACACGGTACTATTCACATGAGCTCCGGCTCCTCGTAAACAACATTGTATATGATACGAAAGTATTATGTTTCGGAAGAAACTAGCGAATAATTGCTTCTGTAGATGTAAAACTTTCATTCAGCCTCTCTGAATCCATGTAAATTTTGATCGACAACGTACTCGGCTCGGAAAACGCTTGAAGACTGGAATTGTAAACATTATAATGAATATTTATTTCACATATTTCCAATTTTTCTTACATATTTTTGAAAAAATAAGTACATATATATGTACATTTTTTTATTACAATAAAGTCCGTTCCCTAGTCATAATCGAAGAAGTCTTCCCTGAGGTGAGGGTAGCGGACCTGGAATGGGGAACTTACTGATGGTCTTATGCCTCTCAGTTTCACTGCAGGAACAAAGGCTGTGTCCTGCGTGGGAAGCGATGCGCTATTGCATGCTCCAGTTTCAAGCTTGATATTACTTATAATTCGCGGGACAAACGTGTTTGTAACGGTTAGTTATGTGGTATCAACTGTGCGAGAGTGAGGTATTTCGTAATGGTTCCTTAAATGTTCTGCTGATGTGGTAATTCAATGGGATAGCGTTCCCTCATTAAGTTTAGCACCTGAAGATGTAACAAAACGAGTTACGAAACGTAACTCGTTTTGTTACATATAACATAACTAACATAACTAATAACTAACCTTACAACCGTTACAAACACATAACTAACCGTTACAAACGTGTTTGTAACGGTTAGTTATGTAGTATCAACTGTGCGAGAGTGAGGTTTTTCGTAATGGTTCCTTAAATGTTCTGCTGATGTGATAATTCAATGGGATAGCGTTCCCTCATTAAGTTTAGCACCTGAAGATGTAAAAAAACGAGTTACGAAACGTTGTGAAATTACTGAATAAATGATTGTCATAAAAAAACTTTGGATACTTTTATTTGAAAACGAATAATAGCACGAACTTCGCAATCAGTGGTAGGAACAAGTGGGGTTTCCATTGTTGCTAGTGCATCACTGCCAGAGAAGTAATGGGAGACGCGTAGAAATTTTACTGTTGTCACTACACCCAGGTACACGTTGCCTGAGATTCCCAGCCCTTTCCCGCCCACCTTGTGAATAAAAAAAAATAGTGTAACTTACTTTTGAGACAACCTTCGTAATTTTGACATTATCGGATATAGTAAACCTATGATATAGTGAATCAAAAATGTTAGTTCCCAGTTCACTATAACCGGAGGCGACTGTGCTCGGAATTTCCTTCTCGTAATTTCTTGTGTAAAAAAACTGTCTTAAAAGTTTATTTTGGAATTTTCGACATTTCTTCCCCGGTCACTTGTATTTACATTAGCAACGATTCATGCGCATTAATGCGAGCACATGTGCTTTAAATGATGTCTTCACGCAAACCCAAAAGTTTTCTGTGAAAACTAACTCAAAATTCCGTATTTTCAGAAACGCTCAAACGCTGTTTTCTCAAAAACCGCTCCAAACGTTATTTTCAAACTTTTCGTACGGATAGTGCTAATTGCACTTGGACTAAAATTTTCAAAAACTAAAAAAAGTCAGTGGAAAAAAGCTTCAAATTTCGCATTTACACTACCTTTTAAAACGATTTTCCCTTAAAAACGGCTCCAAATGTTTTCAAGGAAAATTTCCTTGTAAAACGATGTTTTACTCTTCTATAATATTCTTTCTCTAGGACCATTTAATAATTTACGTATTCCTGCTGTATATTTAATCCACAGTTGCCATCGGTTACACGCCCCTTCAGAATTGACGGCCTGTCGACCAATCGCATTCCTAGAATTTTCGGAATCCACGGGCAGAATTGCATTCTCTTTGCAATCCATGCTTCTTTTGAACCGCGGTAGACAAATGATTGATTTCGCAATTTCACGTATGTAGCCTAGACATTAGAGAGTTTGTGCACCCTCGAACGTTAAAGCACTATCGATTTTCTGCGCATGCACAGTTCACGTTTCGCGGCACTTTCATGCATCTGCGCATGCGCAGACGATCGATGATGTCCGTTACAGCGTGCACAACCTCTCCATTGTTGTACTGGTATTTCTCGTTACATTTCGCATTGATATTTCAACAGAAAATTAATCTTGAAGCCAGCGACCAGGGTAATGAAATTTGTACTCCACCTGCAATGCAGGAAATAGCGAATTCGACAACTCTACAATTATTACCAGAAAAATCAAAGAAGTATTATGAACAATCAGATACAGCATTTATGGAGTGGAGAAAGTGTAATATGGTGAATTCTTTTAGCGATAATGTTTTCTGAGATTACTTTGCAAAACTTTCTCAACAGTATAAACACCGCTAGTTTATGGAAGATTTTCTCAATGTTAAGAAGCACATTGTATATAAATAATGAATATTTAATACAAATAATTTATGGCTTCAATATAGAGACAACTATATTTATTTATAAAACATCCCTTATATACATAACAGTCTTTGCGAAATTGCAACGAGCTCCTTCGCAACATTTCCGAGATCTCTTTTTCCCTTGTCAGGCGCTATTTCATACAAAGAAACAATAACTTAAAACACTACTGTACATCTCACAATCAACCTGATACACTATTCTATACACTATACATTATGAAGTAAAACTAGAACTAAATTGTGTGCATTTCTTAAAAGAAACTCAAATGAAACAAAATCAGTTCAAAATCTATTCTGAATATTTCAAGGTCGTAGAGAAAGTATAATCTTCTACTCGCGCATGATGGATACAAGGTCCGATCAAAAAGTAGTAGGAATAATTTTATTAAATTGATTGATTGATTTTTTCGTGTTTCCGGGCGCGTCAACTGCTTCGGTCATCAGTCCCGTTAGTGTAGTGCATGTTCTTTTTCCTCGGGAGATGGCGATCTTCCCCCGCTGAATAGCGAGATCCGGCGCCGACATACAGTCGGATAGAGGTTCCCCGTAACGAGGACTCTCCCACCACGGGCACGCCCAGCCGAGACAAGCTCTAAGCTCCCGACCGGTCTCGCGGAATATGAGGTAGTGTAGTGCATGTTAGTGTAAGTGTCTGTAAGGGAGAGGATAGGACAAGGAAGAGGAAGGACAAATCGTGCGCGGTTCGTGGCCCTTTGATAGGTACTGCTCCGGCATTCGCCGGTGTTGATCGGAGAAACCACGGAAAACTACCGATCAGAGCAACCGGCCGCTAGAATCCTCCCCCAGACAGCGACTGAATTCGACCTAGCTGGAAAGCTAGTGTTGAAAATCTTGCCGCCGTCAGGACTCGAACCTCGGACCCCCCAGTCAGAGGGTGACATCAGTTGATGCACTGAGCTACCGCTCCCGGTACGAGGAGACATGTTCGTATGCCATCCCAATCTTTGGCGTTTCGTCTCCGGATCAAATTGAAACACCAGGTTTCTTCTCCGATAGCCATGTTGTTGAGGCAGCAAAATAGCTTCATAAGAGTTTTGGGAGAGCAACAAACGATGATTCGAGTTGTCTCCAAGACTCCTGTCACAATTATTTAAGAACTGTTAGTTAACCTCAGCGTAAGAATTATTGAGTATTGAAGAAGTTGTCAACGTTACCTCGTCTAGACGAAAAGAAGATAGTTCACTGTCGTCATTCGGGCGTAATACAATATTCCACAAGGCCCGCACCAAAACATCTATGTGCATGGACTCTGCACAGCCGTTACCAATCGTGAAAAACTAATTTTTCAATGCAGCCAAGATGTGAATTACAAGTGAACTAAGCCTTTTTATTGACGTGGCGATCCTTTCTGAAACTGCTTGTCTGAAGATTCTCAAAAATTGACTTTCGTGGCGTCTTATTTGGAAATGCATTTGATTCTGAGAAATTGTCAACAATACGAGATGTTTTCTCTCGCTGGTTCCCAGGAACTGGTGCAATCTCGCGAGCGTCTATGAAAGCACTTCAAACTTTTCAAAGCAGTTTGTCCTTCCAGAGTTTCATACGAAAGACGTCTTTGTCTTTCTCTCTGGAAGCCAGCCCGCGATTTTTACATAAAGTTCAACGCGGGACGTTTAAAATGTATGCCCTTTGCTGTTAATTAGCGCTAAGGAATAAAGATAGATCCATGTACGGCGCCAAATTTGAATTAATTTTGGCCGCTTATGTACTAACACATGGTAACGAGCAAATTTGGGATTTCTCTAATACAGGTCAGAATTTCTGTTGAAATTTCCACAGAATTCGCTTCTTGTTCGGCGGTCAAGATTCTTGGCACAAACGTCGCGCAAATTTTCATTTCCAAATCTTCCGTAATCGTTTGAATGGTACCGTAAGAGAGGCTTAACTTCTCACTAATTAGACGAATTGATAACCGATGATCAAAGTCCAGAAGTTGTTTCATTTTTGTTCAGTCGCGGCTCGTAGTTTTCTAAATGGGGTAGGCTACAACTGTTAACTTGCGGGGAGAAGGGGTTGCACCCCAGCGCGACTGTGTTGACGTTACAAACATATATTTGACTTATCTTAGTTTATTTGTTTGTAAATGAAGTCAGCTCTCCTTTCTTTCTGTCCTGAAAAATAGTCTACAACGATTCATTGAAGTTCGGTAACTCCTTTTCAATGGAACACATTGCCAATGCACACAGTCGATCTTCTTTCATTGTGTTTCGAATTAAGGACTTCACTCTTTTGAGAGTAGAAAAGCAACGTTCTACTTCACCAGTGGTCATCTGGATGGTCACTATTATCGTAAGGAGCTTGACACTTTCTGGAAAGGCTTTTGTTAAATTGTTCTCATAAATAAAGTTCTGCAATATTAACGCTTCCGATGCCCCTACAAAATCTGCTCGACAGTACAGTACTTTCAATTCGTGGCGTAAATCGATAGAGTTTAAATGATACAAATCAACAAGAAATACCTTACTGGAATGATGGGGAATTACGTACGCACCTTCTCGACTCTTTCCCATTGCACGTGGAGTTCCTCAAGGATCGATTTTAGGCCCTATTCTGTTCCTACTTTACGTAAACGATATGCCCTCGACGACGATTCGAAACAGAAGAACGGTTCTCTTTGCGGATGATACGAACATCCTTTGCAATAAAGAAACCGTAAATAGTACAATATCAGATGTTTCAGATTGGTTTCGAAATAACAAATTAATAGTAAACGAAAAAAACGGTTTTAATGCAGTTTCCATTTCAAATAAACAATTCTGTGCTCCATTGAAAATGAACGGTGTACCATCGACTGATGTTAAGGCGACAAAATTTTAGGTCTCTCAATTCAGTCAAACCTTAAATGGAACGCCCATTTAAATGAATTGAACACAAAATTTAAGTTCATTATGCTATGCGTTCAGAATTCTTGCAAATTCAGTCAGCCTTCATACTGTTCGTTGTGTATATTTCGCGAATGTTCATTCCCGCCTGAGATATGGCATAATATTCTGGGGAAATACATCTTATAGCTCCCAGACTTTTAGATTACAAAAACGAATTGTACGAATAATAACCAAATCCACCCACGTGATTCATGTAAGCCTCTCTTCATTAATCTAGGAATTCTACCATTACCGTGTCTTTTTTTTTACGAATCAGTGGTTTTGTAAAAATGACTTTCTCAAGGGCAGGAATATTTTTCAGAAAATGCCGAAGTCTATTACTATAACACTCGACGTAGAAATCATATTCAACTGGTGACAGTATCAACAGCTCATTACAAAAATTCACATATAATACATATACATTATTTTACAACACTTTGCCAGATGACATTAAACGATTAAATTCAATAGAAAAGTTTAAAAAGTGAAATCGTTTCTGCTGCATAACTGTTTCTATACAATTAGAGACTATACTGAGCATCACAAGAAAAGTAACATTAATTTTAACAATGATACATAATGCATTATTTACCATTTGAACTGCATAAATGTGTATAAACAACCTGTAACAAGTATTGTATTGCAGCCTCCGGGTCAATGACCCCCATCTCGATCAGGTTTTCGTCCAGTTTCCCTGATCCATTGAGCAAATGCTGAGATGGCCCCTTGTTTTCTTCTGGACATAAATGTAACTTCATTTTCTGTGCACGTGTTCTAGAATTCAGTGGGAAATACAATTATTCAAATTATCTTTCCATGTTGTCGCGCAGGAAGTATTATTCGAAGGACAACATGGATAAGACAAAATTTATTGCCTTTTTATTTTTGAAAATATATTTTATTACATGAAACTTTTTTTTAAAATTTAAGTAGTATATGACTTAGTGTAGGGATCACATAATTTTGAAAATGTACACACAATTCACTTGTCCCCATAGCACGTCATACACAGTTTTAACTTTTTTGACGTAAAATAAATAAAAATAATAATAAATAAATAAACAGGAGTTTTAAATTCTTTTTCTGGAAATGCTTTGCTGTGTTGTCGAAATAATGATGGTTCAAATCACTTTGCCACCGAAAGATGATCGCTGAAAAGAAAACGGTCCTTGATTTGCGTCATTACGATGTCGCAAACGTCTCTCGCACACACTGATCTACGCTCTGTAAAACGCACGCGTTCTGCTGATGGTTCTTCTTCTCCCCAGAGTCCAGTGTCGAGTGAAACTCTAATTTCTTGTACGGAAGTAACAAATTCAGAAACATACTTCAGCGTTTTCACTGAATCTATATTCTTCTGCTGAAGTTCATTAAATAAAATATCGCAATGAGCCATGACTTTGTTAAAAAGCTGTAGGCAGAAAAGGAAATCGTCGTCCTGCAAGACACATTTAAGCCCTATGGCCTTATTATCTGTCTTAAGAGTCGCCATTTTCACTTTCAATAATTGTGTTTAAACATACTAAATTTTTTCTCTGTATTTGTTTACAGTGGTAACGCACCGCGACTAGAAATTCCACCTGATGAACTGGGGACAATTGGGAATGCATTTCTTCACCACTTCTTGAAGGACTGCAGATCGTTTAGGAGACTAAGAAAAAATGTTGAGACTTCTTCCAAATTACTAAAAAAAAATTCACTTGCTTATTTCCGGTAACGCAACGTTCAACAATCAAATTTAATTGGTGGGCGTAGCAGTGAATAAAGAGGATTTCTGATATTTTTCTCTTATTTTCACTTGCTCCCTACTGTTACGACCTCTCATGACGGGAGCACCGTAATAACTTTGAGCAATAAGTTTTTCAGGAGTCTCATATATCCTCATTTTCTCTAGCTCTGTGAAGATGGCATCACTTATGCCTTCTGCGTTGTGGCTTTTAGACTAGGTTGAACGCAAAGACATTAGGAATAGTATTACTAGACCCACGCATAGCGCTAGTGTAGCTTTGCAAATTGAATCGTTTCCTGGCAGCCATGTTCGGGGCAATCATCTGCGCATTGAGCCGGATTGCGGAGGTATTTCATTATCGTTTATATGTTTCTTGCGATAGAGGAATATTGTGTATGATAAGTAAAATGAAGAAGTAGCGCGCGACTTACAGATGTACAAATCGTGCAACGAAAACCTGCACGCTGTAATTTCACAAGTACATCATTTAACTCTTTGATGTAACCTATTGAATGTGCTGGCTACTTTTTTTGAATTTCACGTGAAGGAACATTACTTTAATTCTGTAAATTACCACTTTCTTTGGAGAGAACTTGCCATACCTCTTCAGTAAATAAAGAAGTATTCATATTCTCAAAATTCAAACTTAATTTCTGGGATTTCTATTTAGAGGCTGGTGGGGACTTCAAAATGGAATATATCTATATATATATATATATATATATATATATATATATATATATATATATATATATATAGATAGATAGATAGATAGATAGATAGATATATTAATACCGATTCACATCTCCTCTCCATTTACTCCAGGTGTCTGCATGCATTCTGCATACACAACTTTCTTATATTTTGGAAGCGTATCAAAAATAACTTATTTAAAGTTTATAATTTAGTAAATAATTTTGAAAATTCAGTGAAATGTGGAGTACACTTTTACTAAAAAAAGATTCAGAATGTCAAGACGTACAATTTTTAATCAAGAGTAGATTAGTGGATCACATTTTAGAAATGATGCAAAAGTTTCCGAAAGAAACTTCTCAACATCTATAATATGTTTTGTGAGGGAAAATATCCCAAACCTATAAAAAAGTCAAATATTTTCAAGAAAATATGTTCAATGGCTATAATATGATATGAACTTTTCACGGACTGGACAACCTCGTGGAGTACATACAATTCCATTTTTAGAGTAATGTATTTGTTAATAGAAGCTAACGCTTAGTTTTTGTTTTCAAACGTGCTATTACAAATTCCCAAAACTATGTGGGCGACCCGCTTTAAACAACAGTGATAATGAATGCTTTATACAGTTGTACGATAAAGTCGTATGATATTATATCAGAGATACATAAACGTTTAATGTCTGAATGTTAGTTTTGCATCTCTTACTTTAAACAATGAGTAAGTGATTCAATAAAATTTCCACTCTACGCATTCAGACCTACAAAAAAGTGGAAAAGTCTGTAAAATTTAGAAGTATTTGAATTTGGCGCGTGAATTTGCCCCCATCATGACTGCCAGCGCAAGTTTCAATTTGCAACGAGGAAGGACAGCCAATTACCATAGGCTTGTGGGGCCTTGGTTGAACGCAGCTCAGGAATCTTTCCTTAATTTTCCCCATTATCTCATATCTCAAAATAAAAACCAGTTGTGATAATGTAACACTATCAGTGGTTTCATCAGCTTCAATTGCTAAATAATTTGTCTCCTGTAATGCATATCTAATAAGTAGGGAACGGACTTTATTGTAATAAAAAAGCTAAATATGTACATATATATGCACTTATTTTTTCAAAAATATGTAAGAAAAATAGGAAATATGTGAAATAAATATTCGTTATAATGTTTACAATTCCATTCTTCAAGCGTTTTCCGAGCAGAGTATGTTGCCGATCAGAACTTTACATGGATTCAGAGAGGCTGAATGAAAGTTTTACATCTACAGAAGCAATTATTCGCTAGTTTCTTCCGAAACATAATACTTTCGTATCATATACAATGTTGTTTACGAGGAGCCGGAGCTCATGTGAATAGTACCGTGTAGCATGTGATAGAAGGGGAGGGTAAAGGGAGCATACTCCACCCCAACTCCAGAAAAGGGGTTCAATGATCTGATTTTTTTATCGAGTTACGCATGGGGTCTATGAAACACGAGTAAGCACGTGGTTGAAGTTCCTTCTGCTTCACGTACTACATCCGCTCGGCGTTGATCCCGACTACGCTGTTTCCAAGAAGCAGTGGGGCGGGGGAGATAAGTTTGGCAATTAATAGCCATTGTCCGGCGTTAATACAAGCGCATTGCGTATTTTTAAGTATTTCAGTAACTAAGTTAGTTTTCAAATAACATATATTTCGAGCATCACTAGTGAAATGTTCATTTCGACCTATAAATATTTGACATACCCATTTGTCACATTAAAATAAATTAACATTTATTTGTAGACAATATGGTGGAACATGCATTACGAAATATCACGAGAGCTAGAGCTTAGCAACGACCGTGAATAAACAATGTAGTTTTTGTTTTTTTTCTAAATGCATTAAGAGTTCTGGATGCCGAAAGTAGAAAATTTAGGATTGGGCGAAGAAGTTTATACGATCAAAAGGTCAGCTACACCAAAATATAACGAACGTATGGATTGGCTGGGTGAGAGAAGGACGGTCAAATGTTATGTAAAAAAATGAAGGTAGTTTAATACGAAGTCTTCGAGGATGAATCATGCAGAAAGATTTCATTCTGTTCTGAAACGCGCTTCTGAACTGATCGTATGTTCGTGAGAGGGAACGAGTACAATCGAGATAGAATTGGGTTAACAGTGAAATTTTAAGGACAGTGAAAGATATTGCAGATATTTTGATGTGGAAGCAATATTGGTGTATAAATTGGAACTTTGGACTACGGCAAGATCGCAAGATATTTCGACTGAGAAGTCTACGAGGGACATCATCGAAGAAAAGATAAGTTAACCGGTATAAACTATAAAATCAAAGATATCTTGATCAAAGGCCTAAAAAATTGTAAATTGTCTAAATTGTTTGCTAAAAGCATAGAAATAAACTTTGTTGAATTTTGTTCTTTAGAAAAGAAAGTGATCTTTCATTTAGTCAATCCAAACAGAAATGAACTAGGAATAGAATCATTCTATTTCAGATTCCCAGCTGCGCTGTATAGTCAGCGATCCTATAATCCTTTATAGAGGTAATAAGGATTATAATTATATCGTGACCCATTGACCCAGCAAGCCGGACGCTAAGATCTTTAGCAGATATAGATGTAGAGAGAGGAAAATTTTGGTATATCTCAATATATTGTGGGAATTCTGATTGGATGTTGTTGACGTTCTTATAAGAAGAAATAAAAGAAGTCATCTTCGTCAACATATCAGCTTTATTAAGATAGCCGGCTTTCGACGGCTTTGCCGTAATCATCAGTATACAGAATACAGAAAGATACAAAAAATTATAAATAAATACACAATAAGATAGAAAAAATTAATTAAATTGCAATTGATGGATAACTCTAAAATATTTAGTTACAGATAGATAAAATTTCAAAAACAGTAGGGGAATGCAACGGAGGATTAGTAGCAGTTCAAATTAAACAAAAATCACTACAGAAAGACACATTGTATGATTGCAAAAATTAAGGAACATGTAGCAGATAAAATTATAAAATTAATTGGCGGGGGCGGAGAGGAATTAATACCTATACAAGCAGTCAAATTTCAGATTATAAATATTTGTGAAGATATATACATTCTCATATTCAAAAGAAAAACAAAATTTATATATATATATATATATATATATATATATATATATATTTACACATATATAAGAAATGGGAATAGTAATAATAATTCATATCAATGTTATTACAAAGATGGGGAAATAATTGAATAGCAAGTTGAGCCGTTTTTGCTTACCTCGCTGCTGTCGGCAAAAGTCGAGCGAATGTGCCCAGAGAGAACGTGACACGGGTTTTTTTATTGCTTTCCGGAGATCCGGCGGGGGTGGTGGGTCGGAGAAGGTCTGTTTAGTGTTCTCTTGGAAATGTCTTAGGAGGCGGGGACGTTTCAGTTAGGGACGTCGGGTGTGTAAAATTATTAGCAGAGGGACAGAGGAAATTAGTTTGTTCATTGAGAAGGGCCTCAGATTTCTGTTTGGCTTGAAATATAAGAAAGATTTCTAAAGCACTTCTGTTCCAGAATTTATTTTCTATTTCAAATTTTGATGTCTGAGTCTGGGTGGAAAGTATGGCCTGCGTTTATAAGATGTGTCTTATTGTGTATTTATTTATAAATTTTTTTGTATCTTTCTGTATTCTGTAGACTGACGATGACGGCAAAGTCGTCGAAAGCCGCTATCTTAATAAAGCTGATATGTTGACGAAGATGACTTCTTTTATTTCTTCTATAAATATATTAAAATGTAACGAAATATGTAGCTATAGATAAATTATGTAAAAACATGTAATTATACCAAAATATGCAAAAATATGTAAAAAAAAATGGTTTCAATTAGTTCAGAATGTCATGTTAAGTGTAAAAATATTAGTGAATGCAGGTATCTTGTTCCTGTAAAAATATGTATTTACATGAAAATCCGTTCCCTACTAATAAGGTTCAAGCAAACCGCGTAGATGGAATCTAGCAATTCATTTTGAATAGTTTTAGAGAGACCTAATAATACACGATTATCGGTTTTCTCTATACACTTCAGGAAACTATCCAGTTCAGCCATTAGACTAACCAACCCGCGAAAAAATCCAGGATTGTTAGAATTTTCTGTGATTCCTGTCTCCGTCCACACATTATCATCGTTCTTGGTCAGAAGGCACGTGAGGCAAAAGAACGCAGTTTTTACATCACATCCACAAAGCCACTCCGCAGCATTGTACTTTGCCGGGTTGAATTTACGAATATATCCACCGCGAGATTTGTATTCCTTTTTGTTCCTGAATTATGGAAAGATTTGGCCCATGCGGACCAAGGGTTTTCACGTATATCCTCGAATGAAGACTCAAATTGTTACCACGTATATTGTTCACTGAATTCATCTTTAAAACAAATCACAGCAGCACCAATGAAACCCACAAAACTACCCAACTCCACAAATGAAGCAAACGCAGCTACACAATATTATACTATGACTTACGCACAATTCACCTTCACCGCTAACAAGACAACAGACAACCACTAAACTTTCGTACCATACCAAACTGGTCTGTGGTTCGTACGTAACCGCACTTCAGAAAGCAGGGGGTGGCGTTTTTTCCCGCCAGTTAATGAAGTTAAATCGGGAGCAGTACTAGATTTTCATATATGGGGACAGCAGGGGGACTTGTTTTTTGACAGAGTTGCATCTACGTTTTTCATTGGGACTTGGCTTTTAAAAAATGTATTCTATACACATTCCGATAAGGAAGTAGCATTCCTACCGCGTATTTGAACAACTAGTTAATGCTCAGTGCTTCTCACTGATCTGCGTAGTAATCAAGAAATTAATTTTCAAAAAATGTACTTTTGAGTGAAAATTGATGGCTGCTGGCAAGAAGGTGGGAAGTTCGAAGAGCTAACTCAGACCAAAGAAATTAGATAACTAGTGCGAGAAAGTCTGTACCGTTCTGTAGCACCACTAGTTTATTTTCTCGCATACGTACGTATATACGGAGTAATACCCGTAGAATCCAAAAAGTTATGTAATGCTGCGGAAAATCGATTTCAAGACGGAAATACAAGTTTTGGGGTCCCCCGATACCAAAAAATTGTTGTTTTCTCAAAGAGACCGTCCGTCCGTCTGGTGTATGTGAACAACACTGGTACCTAAAAGTTTACGTAAGATGTTTTTAGAAACCGAATAAACCCTGTCGATCTGACATCACTGGAACCTCTGAGATTTTAAAAAACATTCCTCAATTTTTGGGGGGACTTAACATGAAGCTCCACGGACATTTTCAAAATTTTCTCCATAATTGCTCCAATTTTTTTCTTTAAATTTTTGAAAGAATGGAATAGAATACACTTATAAAAATGGCACAGTTCCGTTTTCCACCGTTAACTCTGAAATTTCGAAAATTTGCAAAAGATTGAAATTCTACGGCGTCGTCCTAAAATTACAAAATTGAAGATAAAATTTTTTCAGCAAAAATTCCATTTACTTTATTGTTAAGATAAAGTAAATTTTTTCTTCAAAATTTTAGTATTTTCGTGCACTATGTGCAATTTAAAAATAACAAAAACAAGTTTTCAAAAATTTTTTTTTCATTAAAATTTTGATAGTGATAATGTTAAATGTACTCCATAAGGTGAAATAAAACGACATATTGCTATATTCTTTCGTTGTTGTTTTTTTAAATTACAAAATGTAATTTTTTTTACTTGTCTCTATCGTTAATATTTACATTGACGGTAATTTGTTTACATGATTGTATGTGTGAGTGCATGTGCTTTAAATAATGTCATATAAAGTTTCTTTAAAACTCAACAGTTTTAGGTGAAATGTTCTCAAAATTTTGCATTTTCAGAAATTCTCGAACGCTATGTTCTCTCAATTGGCTCCAACCTTTTTCTTCAAACTTTTCCAATGGATAGTGCTAATTGCACTGTTTAATATGACATAAACTTACTTTGGGGTACTTACTCTATTGTTTTTTAAAATACTACACAAATATAGTCTTTTTTAAAATGCTATGGCATTTGTGAATTAAAGTGCTTCAAATGACTTCTAATGAAGTTTCTCAAAAACTCAAATGTTTTCTGTGAAGAAGAACTTCCAATTTAGCATTTACAGTAACACTTAAAGCCATTTTCTCAAAAGCTCAAAATTTTACAACAAAAATTTCCATATAGGAAGAGTTTTACTCTTCTTTACTATCCTTCAAGTAATATTTCGGTTCTACTCTTAGGAAACCAAAAAAAATTAGAAAAAAAAAAGTACTTTGCTACTAGATGGCAGCTGGCAAGAGTACATGGCAAGTCCAAATAGCTAGCCCAGACCAAAGAAAATAGAAAAATTAAAATGAGAAAGTCTGTGCCATTTTGTACCACCACTCATTTTTTGTGTGCCAGTGTATTTAATTTATCAGTGCTGTATGTGAGGATTTTATTTGTTGTTGGAATTTTGGAAAACCATTTTGTAGAGTTTTTGTTCAGCAGCACTTTAGCTGCTGAAGACCACATTTTATGGGAGACTGTTGTACGATACTTCTTTTCAGAATCCTGCCCAAAATAAACTTGATTGAAAAACTTATTTTGTGGGGAATCAGCATTGTTCTTTGATTTTAGAGTCAAATTGCTATAAAATCTCTTAGCATTTTCTCAAGCAATCAATTCTGTAGTTTTTTCTCTAAATTCTGAATTTTTAAATATTGCATCATAGTAGTTGTTTAATTTTATCATCTAAGGTCCAAATAAAATTAAAATGTAATTGACGTTTCATGGTCATATAATGATGCTAGTGCTGTAACCTAGAGAACAGTGAAACAGAAGCTTCGGCACTTGCACATTGTCACCTAACAAAAGGATGTTTGGGAATAAATGTTACAAACAAATATTATAAATGTTACGGGCAAATGTAACAAATGTTAGGAATAAACTTATTATGAGTTTCTCAACATTCCTTTCTTCTGATTGCCTAGTTAGTGTTGAGAGCATGTGGTAGAGTATGCAGTATCGCAGCGCTGCCCTCCACACCCAAATGTCAATCACATTCTAATTTTATTTGTAGTATATCTAATATTATACCTGCACACAGATGCCAACAACATTTACAAGTTGCCTTTTTCCAATTCATGTTGTATCACTCTTCATAAGTTTAAAGATTTTCGTAACAAACATTCATAATATCTTTAAAAAAAATTTTCAAAAGTCAAATTTTTATTTTCATATTTTGTGTCTCTTACATAAAACGAGAATATAAAACTAACTTGCTTTAATGATTTTTTTATAGAAGATTAAGTTTTCCAGTGTTTCAAGCAACACAATATGGAGAACATTTAAAGAATAAACATATAATGTACAATATAAAAAGTAATGAATGAGTACAAAAATCACATTAGCTAAGAAAATCACCACTTTTGTGTGGTTATTACTACTTTTTATAAAACTGCATCAGTTTTTCACACATTTATCATAAAAATAATTTTTTTTTAGTCTTCAAATGAAATTTCATCATGGCATTATCTTTGGTTTGTTTCCAATTTTTATGTTTAACAAGGCCTCTGGGTTCGGTAAACAGGATAACGAGGTGCAAATTTCAAGTTTCCTTGAAGGTTTTGAGCATCTCCTCGCTCCTGAATATTCACAGCACCCAACATACAATCTTCATAAGCAGGTGGAGCTGCAAAGTAATTGAATACAATTTCATCAATAAATTTGAACCTACAATGAGAGTATAGAAAAGTTTGAAATAAAAAAAATTAATTAAAATTTACAATTTTGATAATAGTTAAGTTTATTTACAAAATCCCCCAAAAAAGATTTGCACATAACTGTAAATATTATTCAATCATTAGCACCACAATTTGTTTTGGTACTGAAACTTGAACTGAAACAGAAATTATTACTAAAACTATATTAATTTGCCATCTGGTCAAAGATCTTTTATTTACTTAATACATTAATTTTTGTTATATATATTTAAATATTCTTTTCATGTAAAAATTTGTTTTGAAATAATTAGGTCTCCAAAATTCTGGAATTATTTCATAACATCGTGCTTGCATTATTCAATTTCTTTTTCTTGTCAGTGCCATATTTCTAACAGACTGTTGGCAACCAAATATCAGCTAACTAGATTACAGATTTTTGGCTTTTGTGGACATAAATAAAATGAATGACAAAATAGAGGGGCTTATATTACAGGGAGCATGATTGTTTGCTTTTGCAATGCAACAATAATGAGGTAAAAATACGTACATGGGACTTCATATTATAGAGATTACTATTAGAAGGGACCGCTTTGAAAGCCACTACTTGGCCACTGCTGGCAACATTACTGCAGGTAATGTCCATGTACTCATTTTGTCAGTACATTCTTTACATTAAGATCATTTGTAAATAGTTTCATCACTATTTCTTGCAATGTCATTGCCTTACATGAAGTTTATTTGTTTCCCAACCTATCACTTTCCCTTCCACTGGTCTCTTCTTAGAGTAATTCGTCTATACAACTGCGATGAACAGTAGTAGAGCAGCTCAGCATACAGTGCAAAGTAGATCAAGATTCAATGATTTCACTAATTTCAATGACTTAACTAATGTTCATGCCATAAAGGAACAAAGACGATGGAAATGAAAGTGTTTTCTTTTCCTCCCAATTTACAACATTAATTTTATACAATATTAATTAATATTAACCCCATATTAACAAAATTATTTAACAATATATTATTACATTGTTATATATAACAATACTAATACCACCAATAATATTGTTACATAAAAATGTTAAGTTAGTTTAATAACTTCAATAACTCAAAACGTTCTGCACTGATTGAACTTTTAATGGTCAGATGTGTACCAGAAACCACGCCATCAGCATATATATATCTATATATCTATATCTATATCTATATCTCTATATATCTATATATATATATATATATATATATATATATATATATATATATATATATATATATATATGAATAGATAGAGAGAGGAAGATAGAGTGGTGGAGATGGAGAGAGGGGAGATGGTGAGAGAAAGGGAGAGAGAAGGGTAGAACAATGTCTGGCAGATTCCGTCAGTATTGTTATAAAACTGTTAAACAAAATTAATTAATAAGAAACTATAAAAGTAATTCCTTTTATTCTGTTAAATGGTTATAAAATAAAGGAGATTAGAATTACATAGATTTAAATTGTAACATATAACCTTAATATTTTGATATCGTTTCCAATTGTTCATATGTGTAATCTAGCAAATGTGTTAAAAATTGATCTGTCATCTCCTGCTTGTACATTCCTGTTGCAAAATACAAATTACTTTAAAACCTTCGATAATTTATAATAAATGTGTCATATTTTGAATAAATTACTAATAATTAAGTAAATTATGATATTAAGGTTAAATTTTGAAATAAAATTAAGCAGCCAAAGTTGAAAATAAGTATCGCACCAAGAGTACTAGACTACTTTTTTGTATATTTCAAAAAATTTATTGCTGGGAGACTACCAAAGGCAGCTGTGCTACAGACAATTTTCTCAGGTACCTATGTTACTAGATGGTACTTCCATGAGATCAAGAAGTATTGAGAGAGGTGAGCAGTTCCTGCAGTTCCTGGTCCAAAATCAGCGAATAGGCATGAGAATAGTATCAGAGATGTTACATATAAAACTGAATGAAACCCTAAATACTATGATAGAATCCAATACCTTCACTGTAATTTTTGACAACTTACTTCTAAGTTTTAACAAGCAAAATCAAAATTAATTCTTACTTTCTTATTGCCCCCTCCCCCCTCTCCCTCCTGCCTTGACGGTTGAAAGATTTGAATACATGCTTGGCTCATAATCGTCTCCAGCTCAAATTAGACTGTTAACTGAAAGGAAGGAGCAGCAGAAGTACACACACTTACAGTGGTAATATTTTTTACAATACTGCAAATAATGTAAATAATTTAGAATAGTTATAATTGCATTCCAACTCTATTTTTTAAAAATGGTAAGCTTCCGTCAAACTTACATATATAACAAGTAGTAGTAAGTGGTAAGTAGTAAAAAATAACAACTGTTTTGCTTTTTAACATGCATTTGTAAACCAGATGTCTGAAAATGGCTATAAGGTTTAGCCAAAACATCCCATCACACAAAACTACAAAGTAAATAAAATTTAATCACAAAGAAGTACAATAATAAATAAATATGAATGTCTGAAATTTGAAGTGGAATTGTTTGTATTAATTAATAAAACTAAAGACATTCATAAAAGAAGAAAGAAAAGGGTTTTATCTTCTATTTCTGATAGACGAGAGAATTTCATTTATATAAGATCTAACTCCATGGGACTGCATATCAATTGGGAAACAATTAGAAAGATCAGTAAATAATATTCTTCTACACCAGTAGAGTATTACTACTCCCATCAATTAATGTTTAAAGAATGATCCAATCCATGGAAATTCTATAAATTCCATGTTAAGGTAATTTTGAATGTACCTTTTTTTCTGATCAATGACATCAAAAGTTTTTAAAAGATCTAAAAATATTACAATAGGTGCTTTATTTTGACCCTTTGAAGAAGCAGCATCTCTAACAAAATTTTTTTAAAAAAAGCCATTTTTGTAATTTTGATTTTCTGAATTCATGCTGTTTGAAAATGCTTTGTTTCTCCTGAGAAATATTTCCACTCATATGGAGAAAAGTCTAATATTTTTTAGAAATCTAATAAAAGAGAAATTGGCTGAAAATTTTGAATTTTTTTTTCCTTTCCTTTTTGTGGCGTAACTAAATTTTTGCTATTTTTAAAATATTTGGAAATATACCTGTGTATAAAAAAAAGCATTAAATACATGCATTGGCGGCAGGTGACAGACAAATAATGGGCTGGTGCACAAATTTTTAATAAGCCATCCATAAATTCATCTTAACTATGCAAATATTGATTTTTTTATTTACTGACTATTTTAGGAATTTCATTGAAAGTCATTTTGCAAACAAACGTCGAAAATATTTTGGGAAACATACAATGTTAATTTTTGTAGATTTAGTCCCGAAGTGAGATCAATCGCAATCCTAGAAAAGCATTGGTTGAAGTGAGTTGCATTTTTTGCTGGATAAATTTCCTCTCTGCCACAACATAGAACAAGAGCCAACATAACAGGATTTGTGAAATAAAATATAGTCCAGTCAAAAGGTATCTGGCCCGGGAAAAAATTCTAGAAGTTTTTATCTCAATGATTCTATATGTTTTTGAGGGTGCTGAATTCGAATTTGATGTTTACCACCTCAAAAACGATCAGCTTCACAGTTAAAGCTTACCAAAAAAAAAAAAACACCACCACCACCACCAACAACAACAACACACAGACACACACACCTAAAATTTCGCCCTAATTTTAGTTTTTCGCTTATATATTCAAAACTATCATTTTTATCGTTGGTTATCTAACACTTGTAATCTAAATATTTAAAGAAGAAAAAATTTTCTAGAAAATATGTATTAACTTTACATTTCTAAAAACAATTTAGGCGCCAGAGCTAGCTGAAAAACTTACTTTCTGGACCTCTGGCCAAAGCGGGGGAATAGCTCTTTCCAGCCATCCTATCTCGCGACGGGGCTCTAGGTTCACTTTATCATGCTAGAATACAGCTATTGTGAACAAATAATTGGCATTTTTCAATTATTAACACTCCGATACTCGCGGAATCAATAAAACCGTATTTTCTCGCGCGGAGTATCTGTAAACCCAATTTCTAGGCTACTGAGTAATTCTGGGACGCAAATACCATTAAAAATGACATTGAAATCTATGAAGTCAGCAAAAAATGCATTAGAAACGGCGGAAAAGGGTAAAAAATGACTTAGTAGAATTCGACCAAAAAAAACCCTGTCCTAAAATGGGTCATTTCCTTTTGCCATAACATAAAATGAATTTCTAAACTTAACAGCATTGTTCTAAAGTGAAAAGAAACACGTTCAAAAAAATCCGCTTGGATCTTCGCCTCTCCAAAACAACGTTCTCGGGAAGATTCCACACTGAGCGGGAGGGTATTTAAAGGACCTCTTCTCCTTCTTTCCTTCTCTCTCCTCACCCCTATGGCTCACAGAATACGCGGATCTTAGGGAAATTAATCTAGATAATTAAAGTATATTTCTATCCCCTACTACTACGGTTATGTTTCTTCCCCCAATCTTAACCCCCTTCCCCTTCCGATCACTCTGACCATTTCCCCGTGACAACCTCTCGTACGTGAATTACGCTTGATAACAGCATTCGCATAGGAGGGGACGTCACAGGGCATTGAAGGTTGTCAAAACTGCATTACGATACTTGGACACAGAGAACAACACAGAATCAAGTATGAAGAGAGCGCGAACTCTGGAAAAGAATCTTGGGAAATTACTATTGAAATAGTATCGAATCGATTCAAACAATCCAAATAATTGATTTTTTACGAGCAAATAAAGATATTGAAATGTTCAGTTCGTGCTCTTAACGTATTTTGCTGTGTCTCTATATTAATCAAATCAATTGTTATGGAGAAATTCTATTTAATTTTGACATCATCGGATCTAGTGAACCAAAAATGTTAAGTCCCCAAAAGTTCACTATAACCGGAGTCGACTATTTCATACACCGGCTCGTGACTGCACCTGAAATATCCTGCACCGCGCACCAGCGTGTGATTGACTACAGCGATCTCAGCCTCATGCGATGTTAAGATAGTTTGCACATCACGAACTCATTTAAAATAATAAGAACCTGTAATATTTGCAGTTTTATTACATGTGCATAATGCCTTGCAGGGACTGGGCAATTTTGATAAAACGTTCGAAGATAGAACGCAAACAACTTTTGCGAAAAAGAAAGATTGGAATATTTCATTGAAGCACGAGAGAGGCGGCAGGGTGGAAGTTTTTTTCATTTAAATGAAACTCAGAAATGAAAGTCCACGGGAAGAATAGGTGGCAACACGTAAACGAAAAACTGATTTCTGTTTACGTGTAGAGAGTTCAAGTAGAGGCTGAAGCGCCTCAACTACGTTCATCTATACCTTTGACTTCAAAACTCATCGTTTTTATTTGTGGAGAGGAGTAATCACGAGACTTCGCAAAGAAACAAATCAAAAAACTTCCCTCAAAACGAAATTCAGTATACCCCGCGAGGAAATTAGCTATTAGAGAAACGGTTTTATGACACCCAAGAAATCGTAATGATTTTGGACGTTCTACAGTATATTGCGTAAAGGTAGAAAATGACTTGTGAGTTGCTGATGTACATACTTATTTGGCGTGCATGAAAGCAGCGTATTAGCCCCTAATGAAGACGGGAACAGATGATGTACAATCAGCAATGCAACCTATTTTTCATTCTCTTTGAAACAGTGACGACGAATAACAATTTACCACTCAAGGATTGATAAAAGTGATTGAAGGTGATTTTCTTCCATATCCAAAAATAGTTCCTGCACATACACCTTACGCTGTATGTTTCAAGGATTTACGGATACTCCGCGCGAGCAAATACGACACTATTGTTTCTTTGAGTATAGGAGTGTTAATAATTTAATAATGGCAATTACTTGTTCACAATAGCTGTCTTCAAGCCTGATAAAATGAAACTAGAGCGCAGGCGTGAGATAGGATGGCTGGAAAGAGCTATTCTCCCGATTTGGCCAGAGGCCCAAAAACTAAGTTTTTCAGCGTGCTCTAGCACAAACAGTTTTTTGGAAGCTTAAAGTTAATGTATGCATTTTGTAAGAAATTTTACTTCTTTAAATTTACTTTTTATCTACTTTAAATTTTTAAATAGCAATTGTTTCGATAAAATGGATAGTTTTGAAGATATAAGCGAAAAACTAAAATCAGGGCGAAATTTTTTGGGTGTTTTGCAATTTTCTCTTTCTTTCAACAAACTCATTTTGCCAACCTTTTCGGAGGTGGCAAACATCACATTAGAATTCAGCACCCTCAAAAACATATAGAACTGTTAAGAAAAAGTTCCAGAATTGGACCCTTTTGAGCACTAATTGACTGGACTAATATCTCTAAAAAAGAACTGGGTTAAAAGTGAATAAATGTAACAAATCAAATAACTGCAATATAAGAAATTTCAAAACTATGAATGATGATATAAAAATCTAACCACAATGCAACCCCAAATCAAAAATTTCATATGGAAGTAAATCATTCAAAAACAGGAGAGAGAGGAGAGAGAGAGAGGAGAGAGAGAAAGAGAGAGAGAGAGAGAGAGGAGAGAGAGAGTCCTTTTAAGCCCTAGGCATTGGGATAATGACTCCCTAATTTTTCCTTTCTGAAATATTATGTACCTAAATTTTGAAGAGAAAGAACTGCAGGAAAAAGGGTGATTTTTGACAGGAAAGCTCATATTATGTGTCCCTGCTCTCAAAACAATTGATTATACTTCTTCATTTATGTAGTAAATTACTTCTAATAGGTTGTCAGAATCTGCTTTGTGAGCCCTTGATACCTAAAAACTGGCTGCATATAAATATAGTGCAAGTCTAATAGTCATTAAGAGAAGTGAATTTTCAAAAATAGTGCTTATTTTGCTGGGTTTCATGAAAGCTGCAATACTAGAAGGATCTATTTTGTTATATTATAACATCATGTATCAGTTTCAAATATACGAAGAATATGTATGGAACCACTAGTTTTAAATTTCTAGCTACTGCTCACGCAGTATTGTAATGCTGCGGGAAAAAACTGAGAATTTTCGAGAGAAAACTCTTATTGCCGGGCTCTGGTATCGCGAAAGTCGATAAATCTTAACCCAAAGCATAAATAGTAAATTCCTTCTAACACATGGTGTTGCCATAATCCATGATACCGAAAAATCGATTGACAGTAAAACTGTTCGTCCGTCCGTCTGTGAACAACGCTAGAGGCAAGCAGAATTGTCACCAAAATTGATATTTCCCAATCGATCTGGCTGTTGTCACTGCCCCCTAAAATTTGAAACCGAAATCTATAACTGGTCAAAGTTGTTTGAGCATACGAAACCATTTTACGTCGCGTTCGTCAGCCATGCGGGAGAGGGGAGAAGCCCAATGATTTCCGTGATGCCTTTAATGCCAACTCAAAATAATGTACTACAATAATCCAAATAATCAGTTATTGTGTTAAAGCTTATCCTATGTATTCAAAATACTGTGAGTATTTTGAGTACATAAAAAGAAGTGTTACTTTTAGCGAAGAAACAAGATGTGATTTTTCGAGCCTCAGAGTTCCGCGACCTAAATTTTTAATATCACTGAAACCAGTACACGACCGAACATTCCTCGAAAATAGAGCGCATGGAAAACCGCAAGAAGAATTTGTCTTTCTTCGCATCCCGTCAATGACGACGCTTGTAGGTCCATCACGCCTTGGAAAATTGCAATTTCTCTCCTTTGTTGGTGCACGGTAAAAGCTCTGGTAGTGTCGGAGTTGGGCGCCCTTTTAGTTAAATAGTAATCAGTTCTTGTAAAATTAACTTCTAAATTGTCCAAAAAGAAAAAAAAGTATTTCACTTTTGCCCATTTTTATACGATTAAAACAAACAACTCTGGAAATGGAACGGAACAATTCAGCACAGCTATCATCGAATCACGATGTGAAGGGAGCGCTAGAAAAAAGACTTTATGTACAGGCAATCCCTCTTCACTCTCAATATTAAAAATGCTTTATATAGCATTTCGTCGCCTTGGTAATGAAAAAAGGATGGAAAGAAGTATTCCTTAGATTTCACATTACTCATGAGCGTGTGGGCGCCTAGCCCGGAGTTGTTCTAATTCAAATATCTGCCCTCAGACAGTAAGGCTACATTAGAAAACGTTTCCTCATCTGGCCCTACCAGCGCTGCGTCACAGACTAATACTACACGAATGGAAAAAACCCTGAGACTTCCGCCTCAAAGCGATATCGTTTTCGCGTCGCTTACAACCCACGCCCAATTTAAACTCGATTAAAGTCAGTTTCCCGATAACTATGTAGTAAACAACATCCCTCGTACATCAAAGCAAAAATGTTATTCGGTAATTACTCAAAAGAAAACAAAATGTGAGGAAGACATTCCTTCCTTCCTCTCCTGAGAAATCACCATTGAAATTAATAATTTGTTTACAAGCAAGGGAGTGATTTGCTTACAATAGCATTCATCCAAATATGCTCTTTTTCATTGACCGCCATAACAATTACAATTTATTTTAATTATTTAGAAAAAAATTTCCCCTGAAGATGAATAAAATATATTTCTTGATTTTTTCTCTTACTTTTCAATGGATAACAAGTTCCCTCACAATATCCACTTTTCTCTGTTTCTCAAGTTTGTAGTACCCATGGCTAAGCATCTAACAGCTACGTTTCAACGTTTCTGTGAAGATAAAATGTCTTACCTGTTGGTACAGCTGCTGGAATAAATTGCTCTTGACGTCCACCTGAACTGTTGGAAGCTTGTGTTGCTAAAGGCACGGTTCCAATTACAATTGGCACACGAATGAACATGTTTTTATGTAAACCAGATATCTTAACTTCCACCTATAAAATAAATTTATTACGTTATTAGTAATCATTAACTTCAAAAGAGTGATTTCTAGTCATTGAATAATGACCCCTGTGCATATATATATATATATATATATATATATATATATATATATATATATAGATAACAAATGCGGTCCAAATCCTCAAGCCAGGGACCCGCTTAGGTGGCTCACAAGATGTCCCTGCAGTGCCTCTGACCCGGAGGTCTTAGGATAGGAGTCCAAACGCTGGTAGGATTTTCGAAACTAGCTAGACAACTAGGTCGAATTCAGCCGTTGACTGGAGGAGAACTCTAGCGGCCGGGTACTCTGATAGATAGTTTTCTGTGGTTTCTCCGATCTACACCACGCGAATGTCAGAGCAGTACCCTAAAAAACGGGCCACAGACCGCGCGAGATCTTCCTTCCCCTCTTTACTTACACACACTCACATGCACTATACTATCACACTTGTCCGGAGACCAGTCGGGAGCTTGAGCATGCCGGTTGTGGCGGTGCCACCTTGGAAGGAGCTATGGGGAAAATCCCCGCAAACTTAACGTAGGTCGGAGCCGGATCTCGCCATCCAGAGGGTGAAATTCACCGCCACCTCCCCCGATAAATGCATGCACTACACTCACCGGACTAATGATCTTAGCAGTTGACGCGCTGGGGAATACTACTATTCAATTAAGTCAAGTCTGGACCACTTCGCTGACCCGGGGGTCGATTTCGGTGAGCGGCCTCGCGCGACAATCCGTCGTTCCTGGCGGGGGATCTCATGAACCACGGGCATGCCACCTCTTCACGGCGAAGTGGATTCGTACGCTTCCGCGGACGGAGTCATTTGATTGGCTGTCCAGGATGAGCTGAGTCAGTCAGTCGAGCTGACGTTTCGGCTATCATGTTGTGGCATTCTTCAGATTTATACTGCTGACCTGGGGTAAACAGTATATCCGGGACAAACTCTTAAGCTACTGACCGGTCTCCCGGTATGTGTGGTAGTGTAGAGCATGCAAGTGTAAGTAATGGTTGTGGATAGAACAAGGAAGAGGAAGGAAAGATCGCGCGCGTCCACAGTACAGGTCAAATGAAGGCCACCACATGATAGCCGAAATGGCAGCTCGACCGACTGTGACACGGATCATCCTGGACAGCCAAGTACCTTTATGGAGACACCGTGACGACCGATGGGGTTATTCGCGGGGCGTCGGGTGAGGAAGAGTTGTGAAGGGGATAGTCAGATATCGAGTTACGTGAGAAAGTCGGTAGTGCCGTATACTGTAGGATACCGGCGGTAGCCCGAGAAAATTACGAGAACAGAAACCTGGTCAAGATAAATTATATTAAAATAATAATAGTAACATTCAATAAACAATAAACAATAATAGTAAAATAATAATAGGCCACATTCGTTTTCCGACATACATTTTTCAAAATTCTGTATAATTTGTTCTATAGAGATCTGTATTACATCACTCGATCGACGGCACATCAGTCCTCTTAAGGTCCGCAACAGACTACACCGAGGAATGCGTTGCGAGAAATGTACAACGTGAAATGTGGAAAATCGAAACTTACGAACCTCCACACACTAGAAAGAGTTTTCTCGTTCGCCTCTGAGGAGGTGAAAGAGTTCCTCGCTGGAATCGGTCAGCGAGCGAATTTTCTCGAAAACATTTCTATTCCTTTACTTTTTATATGACATTTAGGCCTTCGCTACAGCAGGAAAACACTACGAACTGAGTGAGGTTATTCTATTTAGCAGTAAAAGACATGATAAACAACCAGTTTTTTAAGTGTTTACTTGAATTTTCTCTTTAAACGGGAATGAACAAGAAAAAAACTTGTGTGAAAGAATTTCTTACTTAAATGAAACATAATGAGCATTATAAAAATAAAAATTTGAAGCAAGAAACTTTTAGGGTATTTTGAAATAATTTAATTAATTCACTATTTTCTTAATTCGTATTTATTATTTATGAATTAATTTACTAATTGTGAATTTTATTCTGAACTAGTTGATCGTTCACAATTTATTCATAATTCAACCAATAAATACAGCAAAACAGAGGGGGGGAATTACAGAGCTCAAGAAAATAGGCACAGATTGCACTCCTCCCTTAAAAGTAAGATAGTTCCAGTTTTTTACATTAAATAATGATGTATGCATGCAGAAATGTATTTCTTTTAGGCAATTCGAACTAGTTAAACAGATGGTTTACGATTATGGCAGCAAAACAAAGATTTCATGGGTTAAAGTTACACAAGAGCTTTTAATAAAACAAGAAATGGGACTCGCAGAGTGATCTCATAGCTAATTGTTGTCCCACTCTCGGCTTGTAGCGCATAAAGGCATTTGAAGATATCGAATAACCTATTTGTAGTGTGTGGACGCAGCCTCGTTGGCTTCTTTCCACATTTCTCGTCGCACATTTCTGACAACACATATCTCGGTGTAGTCTGTTGTGGGCCTTAGGCCTAAATGTGTAATTACTGAAGGAGTAGAAATGTGTCCGAGAAAACTCGCTCGCTGACCGACTCGAGCGAGGAGCTCTTTCGCCTCCGCAGAGGCGTACGAGAAAACTCTGTGTGTGGGGGGTTCGTAAGTGTCCCTTGTTTCGGTTTTCCACATTTCAGTCGCACATTTCTCGCAACGCATTCCTCGGTGTAGTATGTTACGGGCTTAAGAGTCGGCAACGCCGAAGAAACCGCTGACACCCAGCGGCATCAACACAGCGTGTGTTCGTTGCATGACTCACTCCCCCTCCTACTGCTAAGATATGGGCGAGCCAAGGGCTCAGGTTGCCGATTTCCCGAGCGGTTTCTTGACACGCACGTCGGAGCAACTCGGAGGCAATGGGCAACAAACGGACAGAGTAAATCAAATGTGCGCTTTTATGCCAGACATACACGATTGCTGGGGAGCGTACACATTCATGAAAGATATTATACGTGTTTTAAGTGTAAAATTTGCAACATATTAAGTATGTGAGAGTGCCAAAGTTAACTCTTGTCAATTTGGTACGACTATTTCACAACTGTAATTTATATATATATATATATATATATATATATATATATATATATATAAAATTGTATAATAAAAGTAGTAGAAACTAGAGAAACTGCATAGTCGAAGATTATGTATAGTTATATAGTCTAAGATTATTTTAAGACAGGGATACCATGGCATAAATGCAGAATCTCCTACTGCTAAGTATGGGACGAGCCCGGGCGGTTGCGATTTCGACACGTCAACAGTTCAGGATGGCGCAAAACGGACAGGTAAATAATGGGCGCTAGTGTTGGGGAGTGACGCGGATGATTTCACTCAAAACTTTGTTTTTTCGAGAAACTTCATACGAAAGTATTTGAAGCAATTTTTATGCGTCTCATAAACGGGATAATGTACAAGAAATGCTTCTAATGAAAAATATTAACGACGTGAGAAATATTTAAAACTAGTGGTAAAACAGCACGTGTTTTCTCGGCCGTATTTCCACGCTAAATTAAGCGAAAAGTAGGCAAAACTTCGAAAAATTGTACCCGAAAAATTCCAGTTTTCCGCGCAGCACTACATAACTCTCTTTACTCCGTAGCGAGAAAGTAAAACGGTTCGTGTGTAATATTTAAAAAATACAAAAGAATACTCACAGTGGCATTAATATCAAGTTATTCACTGCACTAAGCACTACTCGGACAAAACAACAAAAATAGGAGAGAAAATTTTTCGAGAGAAAAGTTTTCGAGAAAATGGTGATTGAGCGTTTCTGAAAATGGGAATTTCGAGCTCATTGTCACAGAAAAGTTGTTGAGTTTTCGAGAATCTCTGTAAGACATTCTTTGAAGTACTTGGACTTACAAATGCAATAATGTTTACAATACGCTGATAATGTCGATAGAACGACGTAAGAGAGATAAAAAAAATCATTGGTGTAATTTTTGAAAATGACATGCAGCAAAATGGCGTTCAAGCCGACTAATTGAGTACAGTGTATTTAGCACTATGGTCTATCCGTACACAAAGTTTGAAGAGAAAAATTTGAGACGTTTCTGAAAAAATCTTTTCATAACACTTTTTAATTCTGATCATATTTACACCAAATTGCGCGAAAAATATTTTTTGTATATAAATAACGTTAATTAAAGAATTAATTGTAAAAAACAATTTTCATTTGAAAAAAATATCGCTTCTTCAATATTGTAGTTTTAGGAAGACGTCGAAAAAAATCAACTTTGTAATTGTGTAGTTAATAAAGTGTATCTCACTCTATTATAGAAAACACAAGAAATTTAAAGAAAAAGTTTGGAGCCATTTTTACGAAAATTTGGCAAGTCCTAGGGGCTTAATTTTAAGAACTCCCAAAATTTTTAAAGAATAGTTTTCAAAATCGCAGAACTTTGAATCGGGCCAGATCGACCAGTGAAATATTCATTTTGGAAAAAAATCTAAGAATAGTTATGCGCTATTGTCTCCGCTATGGGGCGACGATCTTTGAACTCGAGTGTACTGAACAGTCTCAATTAGCTATCGAATAGTAAATGTTTCTAAATTCTACGCGAACGACAGGTCAATATGTCTGTTGAAAGAGGTGTTCATCCTCCGTGACAGCTATCCGAATGGGAGGGTTTGAAGACCTTGCACTGCACCAAGGATTGTTTTCTCGACTTAGTGAATAGTCTGTTTGTGATGACTTCTTGCAGTCTAAAGCAGAAAGTGTTTAGGTACGACACATACTTCGTAATGACTGAGAAAATCAGTCGAGAAATTGCGCCAAAAGTTTCGAGAAACAGACCTCCACATCACAATACAATTGATAAACTGAGAATCGTTGAAAGTTGAAAATCTTGATCATCTTCATCATGTCTTCGAAATCGTATTTAGTATTTCTCGTATTTCGAAAAAGTGTGCGAGGAAGAGAATAAAAATTTCGGAGATGAATCTGTTCAAAGAAACATTGCTGTTCGTACACTACTTCCTATCGACCCGCCAGCAATGTTGCGGTTTTCAAGATGGGTTTTGAAGTGTTCATGATGGTATCTTAATCCATTTATGACTTCCTTTTCTCATGAAGGGTGTTTCTCAACCGCCGGTTCTTCAAACACAGGGACTACAGCACATGAGATACCTTATATTGTTAACCAACGCTCGGTACATGATATAAATGTCAGTATATGATAAGCAATCAGTGCTAGCTCTATAATTTTCATGGACACCATACATTAAAACTGTTACGTACACACATCTCACGTTTCCTTACGGGCTGCGACATTTGCAGGCTGAATTATCATACCTGCATTACAGCTTCTCTGATCTACTGATCTTATACATTGTGATTTCTTTCGGGGGGACATTCTGACTTGTCTCTCAACATGTGTGGTAGTGTAATGTAAGTTTGTGTGTAAATAAGGGACAAGGAAAAGAAAGGAAAGAACACGCGCGGGCCGTGGCCCGTTTGTTATGCATTCGCCAGGCATTGGTCGGAGAAACGAAGGAGAACTACCCATCAGAGTAGTAGCCGGTCGCTACAATTCTACAGTCAGCAGCTGAATTCGACCAACGCACTCTAGAAAGATTCAATAATCGAAAATGGCGTTGATTCGACCTAGATGGATAATGTCGAAATTCCGCATCTCTCCGCCTCTCATAAATCTTTCTGAAATTATGATGTTTGTCACTTTTATTATTTATATATTTGATTACTATTATTGTTACAAAGTAAATCAGTAGTCACACTATTATTTTATTGACACTTTCTGTATTTTATACTGTAAGATATCCTTTTGTATTTACCTTTATCTAATGATTAATGTGGTAATTTTCCATGTTTTTTATTGAGATTATGTATTTTACATGTCATCAAGTACTACCTGTTGTTATGCAATTGTAAAATTATATGTACATTTTCTCTTCCGATCCCCCTGTATCCTTTTCATTATTTCTTTATTATCTCCTCTTGTCCACCTCCATTTTCTTCTCTTCCCCTTTTCTTTTGTTTTTCACTCTCAACCCTGATATTTCTTCCTCTCAATATTTCGGCCTTAAGCCGCCATCCTGATTGTTTTTTCTGGGTTTACTCAATCGCTTAAGGCGTATGCCGGGATGGTCCCTAGTATTGCATCCCACAGGTAAATGTAAAATAAACCCCTTTTTTGTGTATTGTTCACAGTTGAGGCATGTCGGGTAATGACAGCTGACATTTCGGGCGAATTTTGAATTGTTGATTCTGAGTGGAATAAGTGGGAGCTCTTTTTTATCTTATTTTTTAAGAATGTTCCTTACATAATGTCTTTCCATTTTGCAAAATTTCAAGAATAAACAAAATGACAATAAATTAATTTGGCTCATACAGATAAATTGATGTAGATGGTAGTCACAAATTTATTTTTTCATCTGCGACATGAAAAGTCAGTTAATATTAATTACATCCGAACGCCTCAACTGTAATTTTTAAAATTGTAAATTAATTAAAGTGGTTAGGCGGAAGAGCAGGCCTTAAGGCCTGAGCCTCGCCACAAATAAAGACAATTATTATTATTATTATTATTATTATTATTATTATTACTATTATCTTGGGTCTCGACTCCGAGATCCTGCCGGTCAGAGTCGCTGCAGAGTTAGCGGCAATGCAATAGCTTTGAGCTAAATTCTGACTATGGAACGCGCCTCTTAATTGGCCAACGTTCAACCCTGAAGTAAATAACCAATGTCTTCCAAATCAATATAAATTGCAAAATAAAACGAACAATAGTTGATCGGAAGCTACTTCAGGCTGGGAAATCTTCCTCTAGTTGGCGCTGAAAGCGCTACGCAATATTTACTCCCCACTTCATTCGTCAGTAAGTACAGTGTTGCTTCATCAAAGCCTTATGCCTATAGATAGTGTGCATTCATCGAAATGTCATTGCGACAGTAAAAGTTTCGCTAAGCTTTAGCGAGAAGTCTGCGATTTTCATTGTAATAACCATGATTTTTTTCGCCGTAGTTTCTGGAGGGAAAAATTCCCGTCGGCCTTAAGGAGCCTTTAAGAACATTGAGTCCGTGTATCGCACAATTCCCTGTACTTTTTTTATACCAAATTACTTCTCCCAAACACAGAATATGCATCACATTCGACGATAACCTTACTTTCGCCAGTGACGTGATTAAACCGCAAATTATGGGTGATGTCCAAAATAATACGTTCATCCTCAATCATACAGTTTTATCTAAAACTTCAGAATAATGTGCGAAATAACCGGTTAATTAGTGATTTATCCATACTTAGTGAAAGCGGAGTTAAGCTGTAAATAATATTACAAAACAATAATAAAATATAATAAAACTTTGTAAATAGTACCTCAAGACTGTATGCAATATCAATGATTGTGCAGTGCTTCAGATAGGAAGGTGGCAAAGATGGAACTTCCAAACGTTCAGTCCATGAGTATTTGTCGTTTGATGCCACACCATTCAGCACCATCTGCACAACTTTGGTGCTTTCTGTTTCTGTTTCCTTTTTAGGTCGAGTGACAGTAAACGATACATTTTTGATGAGACAAAAATGAATACTGCTGACGGTACTATTGCTATAATTTTCCACTTCCAAACTGAAAGGTATCTCCTGGCCAGGAGCAAAGCCTGTTGCAGGTAATGATAACGCGCAAGTAATAGGCCCCGATTTGCAGCAACAGCAGCAAAGGAACTTGTCATCTGATATCATCACAGGGTTCTGAAAAATAGATTTATCAATTTATAATATTTAAAGAATAATCGGGTAAGAAAAAGACACTGCAATAGAAAGATTACTACCTGTTGTAAGAACATACAATATGTTTAAAAAGGTATCTAATTCTGTGAATAACACACAAATAAAAATATTTTAATGAATCGAGTACAACATCTTATGAACTGTGAGTTTCAGTTTCAACATGAAGGTCTACCTATTTTATCCTCAATACCACAGTCCAGTGTTCACAATTCTTATATAATTTTAAACCATTGCGAAGGTGACGGAAACTGAGGAAGTAACAGCCTGTTCACACTATAACTACAGTTCTGGATCAGCGTATTAAAAATACTTATTAAAAACACATACTGACAGACAAAATACTTTTTTTCTGGCGATAATAGTGCGATCATGAAAAGTTTCATTGTAGTGCTAGCAAACAACAATGAAACAAACTAAACCCATTTCCTATACCTGCTATGAACCAGAGTTGTCCAACTGGCGGCCCGCGATGCCATTTATTGTGGCCCGCGAAAGGCAATTAGTCAAAAGTGAAAGTCCTTTTCATCCATGTCGGGCGAGAACATTGTGCGCCTAGCGCACGAGTCCTGTCGGAGTTCAATATTGATGTAAAAATAGGTTAAGTTAAGACTTACGGATTATTTAGTCAATTCAGAAACTGAAAATCATCCCAATGTGTTTCAATGCAGGTTGCATGCTTCGACCTAATAACACGCATTGCTTCATCCTCCCCCGCGTTTCAGAGCAGCCGGGCAAGGTGCCGAGATCAACAGTACGGAGAAGTAAGGAATGGATCGCCCGAATAATAACAATGTGGCCCGCAACAATAATAAGTGGTGGCCCGTGAGGCCTTGCAAGTTGGACACCCTGATATTATCAATATCAGAGTTATAGTAAAATGTTATTAGCAATTTCTTCTTAAATAACTTTTATATATATATATATATATATATATATATATATATATATATATATATTCTATTTATATTAATCAATTTACTTGTTCGTATTTTATGCGCCGCCGTACCGTTTATACGATCGCGATAAAAGTTTCTCAACTTATTGCTTGCACTTGCACATAGAATATAGACATGGTGCAATGGGAATATTTGTCGCACATAGACGCGCATTGATTTATGATTTTATGCGTTTATCAAGGGCTCCTGAAAAGAAGCACTATGCAACCCACCGCATCCTCAAGTATTAAGCGCGTCTTCGATGAATATTTTGCCCCTGCGGTTGTGAAATATCAGCCGAAATTATGTACTTAACCGACTTTTATTTTACCTATGTTGCTAAAATTACAAACTGGGCGCTGTGAAGAACTGTAAATGTGGAAGAGAAAGAATCATGCTGCCGGATGCAGGAAGAAATAGTTTGTTCAATCAGAGGCAAACATTCCACGTAGTACTGGATGTTTATTTTTATTATCTCCTCAAATGCTAAGGAGGAAAAGATTCTTGTAAACATAAATAGAAGAGTACTTTTTATTTGATTAAAGAAAACATTTACAGGCTACATTTTTAAATTTTGAAGTCACTTAAAGTGAAATCTAGAGAATATTTTCGTAATAAATAACATTTTCATTCAAGGAAATAGTTGATTAAAATCGACGTCCGACATTTTCCGATTTCAATTAACTATTGGATGTAATATACTTATCAATGACTATTATTTATGGTATTGTATTGTTCTGAAAACGTGACTTTTTCATCAGAAGTAAACATAATTTATGTAAAGATGTGTACTTTTGGCTGAAACAACACATTAATTTTGTACGATGTACAACTCAGTGCTTTATTTTCACTTACGCCCGTGCTCAAACTGGTCGGAATATTTACAAACAATACATAGGCGCACCTCGGTTTTTCTCTAGGTGCTACAGGTAGTGTCCAGCCAACTTTATGTTTTCTTATAAAGAATATTTTATTTATGCTGAATATAAATTGAATTTTTATTTGACTTATAGTTAACATTTATCTCGTAAACAATTGAGATACTGAATGACTGTTGTTAGTACAGAATACTAGTAAAATCTTCATTTTTAAAACGTGTCTATTTTTTTGGGAGGGAGGAGTGTTTATGCTGCGTGACCTTTGAGATAATATATAACATTCTAAAGAAACAATAAATTACAAGTAAAATTCAACTAAGTGGATAGGATAGCCAATTTACATTATTTGTTCTTAATGTTAGCTTACCTTCACATTTTGTTCACGGTTCAGGTCCAATGGACAAAGAACAGTGAAAGCAGACTTGGCCATCATATTGGCGTGCATATCCTGAATCAGAGTAGCTAGCAACGTATATCGTATGTAACCTAATTTTCCTTCGAATGATGATGGAAGAACTGAAGGAAGTTGCATGTTGAAGTTGTATATGTGTTCTCCTGGCTGCAGCAGAATATCCGAGGCTATTCAAAACAATTAAGAGAATTAAATATAATTCACAGGAGCAACAGTTTTTTTACCATTACGAGCATTCTCGTGGAAAGAAACTAGAGGTAATGCAACAACACGTACTTTCTCGTCTCGGTAACGTTTACGTAATATTATAATACCGCAATTTCTGTCCATATTAACACATTTCATTTGTTACTCCTAAAATTGATGACAGAGCGTTGAAGAACGAAGAAAGAGCGTCTTAGGCTGCCCGGGGCTGCAGGGGAAGAGGGGTAACAAAGGTGGATTGATGGAGCTCTCGGCCGACGGTGCGAATATTGCGCATTGACTTAGTAAAGTCATACTTAATTATAAGACGCGTTTTAAATCGTGCTTTGTGTTCTTCGTTTCACCACCCTCTTTCAAGCAATGCTTAGGAAGTATAACTTAAGTATGTAGTGTCTATTCAGGTAATGTTATTTAAACTTCCATGCACTTTTCTCAAGAAAATGAAAGTTCATCTTTATACAGCAGTTTTGTCCGATCTTTTTTTTTAATATGGTAGAAATGTTTTGCATTAACGCTTTTCATTTAAAAGCTATATTTTTCCATGTAAATGTTTTTAGCAAAACAAGAAATTTCTTTTTTTTAAGATTATTTTCCATAAAAATGAGTCTAATATCAAGAGCACATTGAGTTGCGTACGACACAATTTTTAAGAAATTTTATCTTAAGTATTTTTGAGCGTAAATGCATCAATGTCCACTGGAAATAAATTTGCGGCAAATGGCCTTCAAAATAGTGACACTCACCAACCACTACGATAGGCTAGAAGCCTCCTTTGATGTTATCTGTGTCCTCCCCTTTCCTTTTCTGATTGATGTTTCTCTTCTTCTGTCTTGCCTAATTGCTAAGATTTATCACTGCTTTATCAGCTTTTTTCACTTAAATCTAACTTTTAACTCAGAAATGCAAGAGTATCTTTATAAACAGATGCGCGATGACGTACGCCCTGACAGGGAGCCAGGCAAATTTAAATACCCGAAAAAAGGCATTTAAATTTGAGATACGGCCAAACGGTGACTACAGTTATATCCAGAACACTTTCAAGATACAAAAATCGAAAAAAATATCTTTAATTTTTGATTTTCTTTCCTTCAATTTTTTTGTCAAAATTCCACTATATACTTCCCTTCATTGCATCCGAGAGTTGGTTGGCAATGCTAATCCAGAGGAACCAGCCAGAGACCATATCCACCCTTGTTTGTTTTGGTTCTGCTTTGTACTCTGCTGCAAAAAGGTTATTTTTTATATTTTTTGTAATGGGGAGAGGCGACAGGATTGCGAAATTCTCATCGTCATAGAAATAAGTGCTCACCGAATATATGAGAAAGTATATTTCTATTTTAGAAAATGAAGTTACCAATGGAGCAACAAACCGACAAAAAAGATAACCGGAGGGACATTGAACGTGTTTTTGAAGCAACGAGTTTCAGAAAGAAATATAACAAACATTAAATAAAGTTGTGGGGAGGATTAGGTTTAGGTGAAAAAGGAAATGCAATAAAAATTACTAAATTTAAAAGGTGGAAACTGAAAGTAGATACGGGACCATGTAAACATAACCTGCAAAACACTTGTTAGGCAAAACTGTTACTTGGAAGGCAATTTTGAACCTAAATATTAAAATGTTCCTTTCGTTAATAATTGAATCGCTAACTGCAGAAAGGCAACCCGTTCACACATCTCAATTTTATAGAAGACACAAAAAACCTCGTAAAACCAGTTTTATGACATTTTTCTTCTTACAATTTTTTGTTATCTAATTATAATTTTACACACAAATTATATTTAAATAAACATTCTTTGTTAAAAGTTTCAAAAAATTTTACATTTGGGATGGTCTTAAGCTCAGTAATCTTCATCTTTATGAGATGTCCTTGTTATGGGAAAAAATGTATCTGTAAGCCAAAACTGCATCTTCTCCTCAAGGATGTAGACTAATGCTTTCTTGATGTCATCCATTTTTTTGTGTGTTTATAGGCAGTACTGGTGTACAGGCTTTCTTTGAAGGCAGATCTAATGGTTTTAAAGAATTTCTTAGCCTAAAAGTGTTCAACATCAAGCCACCAATTTGCAAGTTGCACTAATCACTATGCGGTGTTACAGCTGAGATCAATTCAAGGTGTTTTGAAAGAGTGAAAGATCGTTTTAGGAACGTATCTAGGAATACCTTTACCACAGGAATCATCGCTAAGACAGGTTTTCTTGACGCATTTACTATACCATGAACTGTAATCGATGAAATCATTTGCCTTCATCTGAACAATGAAAAACTTTTTGAGAAATGTTTTATTAGCTTAAACCCTTCATCCACTGTATAATATCTTTCTTCCTTTCTCAGCTTCCTCCTAATTATCCCGAAATCCCTATCATTAGGCAAGAACGAGTGATCTGTAACTTCTCAACGTTCAAAAATTCAAAATTTAAGTAGTATGACTTATGTAGGATCACAGAATTGAAAATGTACACATTCCTTTTCCCTACACGTCATACGCAGTTTTTAACTGTTTTTTTGACGTAAAATAAATAAATAAATAAATAAATAACGTTATAAACGAACAATAATGTCATTGAGTATTACTGCACAAAGGGATCTTGTCACGGACTAGTTTCCTATCAGCAATAAACGGAGAATTGAAGGTGTTGCTAAGCTTTACTATTGTGCGGCCAAGTTTTCTTTCTGCATTAAATTATACATTGACTCCCTCACAACCTTCCCCCTTCCCTGATGATAAAAAAAAATTCTCAAAAGTTGGACTAGTCGCCTTTCTAGTGTTAGCGGTTCAATTAACTATGGAGTAAACTTGGAAATTCCAGCCGGTCTTCAGTTAGCTCCAAAACATGTTATATTGTCATATTTGATAGGCGAAATCTAGTGTCAAAGTCCCTTTCATCGAGCTTTTCGAAATATTCGGACCGTTCATGGATCACCTCGGCCTACAAGGCGGTTCCTCAAGGCTTTCGTCTTCACAATTGTCGCAGCTGTCACTATCAAAAGCACCAGTCCACAATACGCTCACCAGTTTAACTGTTTTGCGACGTAAAGCACAACTTTAAATGAAAAAGTGCAGCTGAGAGGTGTACTTAAATTTATGTCGAACTTATGGTTTAAATTCGCCTTAAAGGGTAGGTAAAACGAAACGTGCCTGCCTTAAAATTCTTAAGATGAACCTAAAACTTTAAGTAATGGTGGTGAAACCGGCCGTAAGATATAACACTCGTGTAGTTGAAGTTTCTAAAAGAAGTCATTGAACGAAAGATGAGTGAGATATCTCTCCACTTTAAATGAGCTTTCATCCCAGCAGTTCTTCGCTAGCGCACGAAATGCGAACGCATTGCTGTGCGATGTTGCTTTTATGAGTACAGTGTCTGTCAAAAAAATACCACCATGCCATAATAAAGAAATTAAGGGTTTGTTTTGCAAATAGTAATATTGATTTATAAATAAATAGCATATCTATCTTTTATTTTGCACTCAAGTGGCGTAGCTGGGGGGGGGGGGCAAGGCGGGGCGATGCGCCGCGGGTGACACCAATTAAAATATTTTATAATTGGAATTATATAATTTAAATCATTTACATAAAATTATATATAATAAGAGTTTTATTGGTTTTTGTCATTTGAAAATTTAATTATGGAATTATATAATTTTTATGGTTTGGTTAAAATTATTTGTGTTAATTTAATAAGTATACATTTAAATCATAAATACTAAGAAGAGTTTAGTAGAGGATACAGTTTAGCAATTTTTGCGTAAGTTTTATTTGTACGCAAAAATTGCTAAACTGTATCCTCTACTAAACTCTAAATCAGCTCTAAGTATTGAGTGTGGAACCTCAATTTATAAATCGATATTACGACCAACAATCACGTATGCCTGCCCAATTTGGTGTAACGCTGCAAAAACACATATTGAAAAACTGCAAATCATTCAAAATAAATTCTTAAGAAAAATAACTAAGGCTCCCTGGTTTATTAGTAACAAGCAACTTCACAGAGAATTACGAATAGAGTCAATACAAGAATACATACTAAAATCCTCTCAAAAGTTTTTCTATATTCTTTCAGGATCTCCAGCCACACCCATCTTCAAACTTGGCAAAAATTACCCAAAACCAAACAGAATATGCTCACGATTTCCAAGGATAAATTCAGACCTCCATAAATATTCAACGGCATTAGTTCCCAACATCTATTAATATAACATATTAAATCCAAATATTTTTATTTAAAGCGATTACGAGTATAAATTCCCCATCAGTATACTCTATTTTCAAAATTATGCACTAAAACAGCCTGTAACAATCAGGACAATTAGCGTGAGAAAGAATGATAAATCATTATGTTGTAAAATGTTAACATCCCTGAAAGGCAGAAATGCCGAACAGGTGGAAATAAATTAAAAAAAGGTTTATCTTTTGGCGCTACAGGTAACTCTATTTTATCGACCGCCACTGTATTGTGTTAATTGAATGTTATATGCGGGTCAATCCATTGCAAATGGCCCAAAATTTAATTAATTGGTCGCTCGATCATCTCGAAAAAAAAATTCATATTTTGTACAGAAATTTCCTTGTGTTTTGGCAGTTCAAAAGCATCTTTGATTTATTTTTATTGTATCTGGTGTACAAATGGCGGCCATTTTTGTTTTACGTCGTGCGCCATTTTTCGCGTTTGTAGAGGTTTACTCTTTTCAAAATTATTCAGCTCTGGGTTGTTCTAGCATTCTAGAATAAAAGGCATTGGATCCAGTGTACTCTGGCCTACAAATCGAATTATTACATACCTACCTTCTATGCTTTTCTTTGAGAAATATTCTCTCAATAAACTCACAACTGCTGCCAAAAGAATTTGAGCGAATAAATCGAATAGGCTACTGAGTAATTTTGTGAGGAACATTTGTTGCATCTAGTAAATATTATTTGAAGCAGGTCCATTGAAAATTACATTAAAATCGATGAAATCAGCAAAAAATTATTAAAAATGTCAGAAGAGGTAAAAAATGACTTATTAGTCGAAATCGACAAGAAAAAAAAAACTCTCTTACCATAAAACGAATTTCTATACTAAACGGCCTTGTTCTAAAGTGAAAAGAAAAAAAATGACATTTCATTAAAATTCGCCCCCTGGTGATTATCAATATAAGGTTGACTTGTTTGGGTAAACAAACGTTTGCGCTAAAAAAAAACTACACAATCAGAATTTGTAGCATTTGAACGAATTTTATCGCAAATTTTGCGCCTTTATATTGCATATCTTGCTTATTTTCTAGATACACATTCTGAAAATTACTAAAATTCATTCAGGGAATTACTAGTTTATCAATATGTTATTTTTATCAACCAGAATAAAAAAGCAATACTCACACGGCCCGCCCAAAACATAAAATGGAGTATCAAAATACAACTCATGGGATGTGTGCTCTTCAACCCTCATCAAAGAATTTCCTTCTTCATCTTTTTCCTTGATCTTTTTCTCCCAATAAACTCGAGCTTCACCTCGAAATTTAAGTTCTATACCTGAAAAATCAAAGTAATTCATAAAAAAACTCAGCAAGGTATCATTAATTTTCGTGCAGAAGCACAAGTAAAAAAAAAATTTCCAAAAAAAAAAAAAATAAACAATTTTGTTGAAGTACGAGTATAACAAGTAGTGCAATTGTCATCAATATTGATATTAAATTTTAAAACAGCAAATTGGCACAATTAAAGCAGATTATTTAAAACTATATAGTGAAGTAACAAAAACGTTCAAGCAATGAATTCATGACGTATTCCCTTTTATTAAAATACATACTGCACTTGCTCTCAACTTGATATATAAACAGCTTTGGCAAAAAATTGAACAATCAACAGTGGGTGAGAATGTTAGGTCGGGGGACAGGTGGGAGATATGGAGATGAAATGGATCATGTGGAAGACAGGCAGAGACTAATGGGGCATTTATTATTTTACGTAAGCAGTACTATTTTGAGATTTTGTTGAACTTCTAATATATTTTTGAAGTGTTATTTCCTTTGATTATCCCCACGCCCTACCCTTAGTGATCAGAAAAGAACATAAACTTGAAATCTATATAAAATTAAATTCAAATGGGAAAAGTGAATAATTTTTTTTCACAATCAAAGTGTGTGATTTTCTGAGCAATTTAATCTCCACGCTAGGCAATATTTGCACGGTTTCTCGCGCTCAGTCCCGCCCGGGAATATAAAGCTGTAATGCAGAGTTGAACTGGCCGTTAGAAGTTGGGTTCTACAATAAAGTAAATTTCACTTTGGACACTATTATTTAAAAAGTGTACGGGCCCAACTAATCCTCTTTTATAAGGGCAATGAGCCCTTAAGGTGGAACCACAAGAATTTTGGAAAAAATATTTTCGTAGCTAAGACGCCGGCCGAATTTTGTAGCCGTTATCGCTAACCGAATTAGTTTACAACGCTCCGTGAAGACACAAGAGGCTAAGCGAAACCGAGACTCGCGTGTTCATTGCATTGTAAATGGCCCAAAATTTAATTAATTGGTCGCTCGACCATCTCGAAAAAAAAAAAAAAAAAATCATATTTTGTACATAAACCATTTAGAAGCCCATTTAGGAGTCCCGGGATCTAACGGTGCTGAGACCCTGGCCGAAGGGATGAAAGGCACCGATTGTCTGCGTCGTGACGAGACTTGACAAATATAGTAATTACTCAATAATGGAGATTACACCAGGGAAAGCGCTGAACGCCCGACGAGGGTAAAAGTGGAGCGATGAGTCAACGGCGACGCAACAAATTAAAAAATAAAAAAGCAACGATTGGGTCACTAGCGCTGCGTGGAGGAAACGAGTTAAGACACTATTTATAATCCAATTTTATTATTACTAGAGCCCAGAAGTTCAGGCCAGTTTTACCTAAAATAGGCATACAAAAAGGCAATTCCTAGGTACAAAAATTTTTTGGAAACAATGAAAAATCACATTTAAAAGGAATTGGTATAAAAATTAATAATTAAAATGATTCACATTTTTAATCCAACTCTAAAATATGCATTAGCACTTAAAGTGTAAGAAAAGCCAGCACTGAGAAAGATATATCATGTACAGAGAGCTGTCCTCAAAAGGGATCAGAGGCCATACTCAAAAGTGGGATGGGATTCCTCGAAAACGAACAAGGCCTGTCGGCATCAATGAAAATTCAAAACGTTTGACTGGTGTCCTTTTACTTTTTCATTTAGAATTTTAATACAGCCTCCGCTTCCAGAGAAATAAAAAACACCATAATTTCTTCGTGTTGTTCTGGCTTGCAAGCATATGTCAAGCTTGATCGCGATCGGTGCCAGGAGGGAAAAAAAGCAAAATGGCAAAAATATGCATCAGAAGCTAAAATAGGCAAAATTAAAATCTACTAAAGCAAATCCATAAGTGCAATTAAGTAGTTCCTATTGTTAAGTCATAAAATAATAACAACAAAAAGGTATTGTGCCAAATTTCGGGGCTCTAATGATATCTGTACAAAGCGAAACGCAGTAGTCGCGCCGAGCCAGCGCCCTGGCAGCGAATGGAAAAACTTAAATGAGAAGCACCATGGAACATCTACCCGATCTGTCTTCCCAGGTATAAATTTCAGGAAGTAATTTTAGGTATGTGTCGCGCACAGGCCACAAGGAGAGATTGTACGAGTAACACTAGTGTCGAGCTTCCTAATGGGCATAATTTACTTCCGCCACGTAAAGCACATTTTGTTTATTTCAACCGCTACAACGACTACTTTGTCCGAGAGCCAGTGCGCTTTGCTACTGCTTGTGAGTGTTACTGCTACATTATATTTTCTTTTTTAAAACCTTTTAATAATTGTGCATTTTGGTAGGCTACTTCAGTCCACATTAATGTAATATTTAGTGCCTCAACCATAAACAACGCTAAAGCTCCTTTTGGTCTTAACTACGCAAGTTTGTTAGACTTCAAAAAATGTCAATGATGGTGCTGTTGTTTACCGGTTTAACACGAAGCCACTAGATGAGACGTAAAAATAAATACGAAAGAAGCTTAGTCAAAAAAGTGAATGGGTTGAAAACTATCAACTATGATCTACAGAACAAAAACTTTATATATATATATATATATATATATATATATATATATATATATATATATATATATATGACGGCAAGTATCTGTGCAAAAAATAATGTTCGGAACGCCGACAGACGTCACTTAGAGGAAGGCCCTGATCCAACAGTGAAAACAAAGGAAAGACCGTGTAGGCATCGGCGCAGATGCAAATGGCTTTTCGCGTTTGGAAATGATGGCTTGCCGGGTAAAGAAGTAGACTAGCGCTTGTCGAGGAGAAATAGCATTGAAAATCTACAAAGTTAACTATATTTCAAGTACCCACAAATATGCCGGAGGTCTGAAAACACGTCGAATATCAAGTCAGCTACTTGTTATGCATTTGTTACTTAATTACTCAAACGTAAAAACAATTACGAAATTTTGTTACCAGTAACGATTACACGAGGGTCAAATGGGACGGGGGTTTATCCGTGGATGAACCGAATATATACACTTCCTGAATGTGAGATAAGTATATCAATTTGACTTTTCGAATGATGAAAATTGGTATTTTATATTAACTAAACTTGAAAAGTGATATTATTAATTTTAATTTGTCATATTTCTCTTCATTATTTATTGTCATATTTAAACAATTGTCAATACCTTTTCACTTCACTGCACTTTCTCTACAGTACGTACGCAGTATGTGACGGTTTTGTGTAAGCGATCCAACCAAGGGCTCAGAGAAAACAAGAACCCTTTGCCAGAAGATCCACCGGGACTCCTTGTTTCGAACTATACCTCGATTTAAATGTAGTGGCACTTCCAGGTCACGAGCGGGAAGAAGGCGGGTACATCATCAAATCGGGAGCTCCAATACCAAAAATTTTAATCTTAACGAAGCTTACGATTGGACAACAGTGTTCCCCTCTCCATCCAGGCTCGTGACCTTTAAGTACCACCGTGTTTAAATCGGAGTATTATGTTCCGCTCCCCAATACATGTACAGAACACATAGGCCTACATAATATTTTTTCCATGCAACAGGATAACTTTCAGCAATTAATTTGAATTAGAAATACATTCATATTTTGTTTTGAATGAATAAATTTCGGGGTCTCGGGAAGTCCGGGCCTCCAACTGTACGCCCCGTCCCCCTTCTCAGCACCCCTGGATGCAACCAATTCATTCACCAAGGGTCAAGTCGATAACCTCGTATTCCGACATTGATACTTCATTCCAGATGTGCTTCCAGGAACGTAAGGTAAGGAAGACTCCGTTAATTCCACGAATTAAACGTTTGGCCTCTTTCTCTTGCAAATACAGTAAAGAAAATTAGGACATTAATTTTTCTCATTGTTTTAGGTTTGTGATTAACACTATTACTGTGAACGTTTCATTGCCCATCAAGGTTATAAATTCATTAATTTTCTGCCCGGCTCGTCGTGTTGATTTGAAGACCAGTGTTCGGATAATTTTAGATACAAGGGCAGTTAAATAAGTTACGAAGGATCGTGTGTTTAAGTAAGAAATAGTATTGATTCTACATTCTTGTCAGAATTCAATTTATATGCAGTTGAAAAAGTTCTTGAAGTAACAGTCGTAGATCTTTCAACGTTCAAAATTATCGTACTTTGCATTTACAGACGTCCAACAAAGCGAGCTTTGGATTATTTCATTTTCTTCGAAACTAGAGATAATTCTGAACAAAATTAGTAATCTCGCTTTAAAATTCATTATTGTATGTGAAGATTTCAATGCTGATTTTCTGAGCGAATCCTCAATTTACTTAATTCTTTTAATTTAGATATTATAGTGAATGTACCTACCCGGAATACATTTTATTCACAAAACGCATTAGATCAAATTATAATCACAACCATTAATAGATACGAAATAATAACAAATAATCTAGGATACTGTGACCACGATGCACAAATTCTTTAATAACACTAAGACACAATAAATAATACACGCCATGTGCAGAGCATTCACTAAAGTTAACATTAAATTATTTACGGACTACTTGCTAGATAGGGAAAAATGTAATTTATTTTTCTCAAAGCTTTCATTTTACTTTACCGCACGTTTTCCTCTTAAAAAGAGAAAACATTTCACCCTAATTTCCTCAAATACATTATATGAAAATGTTCTATTATGCGTCTAATTTAATTATTTTATGAAAAAGTTCCCCTCCAGCTCCATTAAGCAATCAGTTCAAAATAGAGTACGTACTATTATATTTGGTTCAGCCGCCTGCGACAACAGTGACCAATTCTTTTGTCAATAATTTCATCCAAATCATATGGAAAAGAGTGATTGGAGTGTAACTATGTTATTCGCATTAATATTACGATCGTTGTGTTCGGGTATACAAGTAAGATATCTGTTGCGTCAATTTCCCAACGTAAGAATGTTCGCATAAAACAATATATTTCTGTTGCTAGTATTCAAAGACTTTAAAACTTATTTTTTATTTTTAGAAATACTACTTACATGGACATTCCTTATATTCAATATTGTAGCTAGTTCAAGTTTATCAGGGGCGCTGCAGCTCTTCTGGTAGGAAGAACAATATAGTAGGTAGGAATTAACACACGTTTTCTTGAGCGCCGGAATCCCTATCCTCACTACTTTACCATCATTATTTGAATTAACAATAAAAGATAGCCAAAAATAACCAGAAATTTTCTCTACCGTGTAAAGTGAAACAATTTTGTATCGAAAACCAGCTAATTATTTGATGCACATATGATGTCCTACTGTCGAAATAACGAAATTCCCCACTCCTCTCGCTTCTAGCGAAAAGAGGGCTGAAGAATACTTGCGTGTATATTTCGTGCAGCGTTTTTTGGCTCAAGAGTTCTAGAACCCGACAAAAAAATGCAAATCGCGAGCGTGAACCAACTGCATACTTTAGTTTGTACTGTTTTTTTGTAGTCTACTGAGAGCGACCGCGATGCATGCTGACGTAATCGGGGCTTCCCCGACTTTTCTTCTTTCATTCGTATAAAAACCACAGCTCTGTGCCATTATTGACAGTTTCCATGTCATTACAGCAAGTATTATGAGGGAAGAAAGTATAGATATTTCCAATATTAACATGCTTACCATATTTACAAGAAAATGCTTACCTCTCGTACGAGTAGAGCGTTCTAAGCGAATGTGCAGACGTCCAGTCACCATTTCCCCACCGAAATACGTACACTGCGGGTTGTCGAAATTAATTTGAAATGACTGCATCCCAGACATTGTATACGTCCCACGCTATTTAGAATTCCTCCCACTGCTAGCGAAGTGTTAAAATGCCGTGTACTCTACGACGCTTAATTCACGACGCCTGGAGAGCAATACGACACACTCCACTCCAGCGCTGCTTGCCGCTGCATGCACTCCCTCCCTTGTCCCTTGCACTCGCGCTGCCTCTCCGCCCAGCAGGCGTTCGCCTCGCCATCTGCAACTTCCGGCAGCATGAGAGGGAACGGCCGGCTGGCCAAGGCCGGCGGGAAAGCGCGTCTTTCAAACGTGAACCGAACAAATACTCGCGTCATAATTGCCTTCTCGCTTCGAATTCAACTGCGAGTGCAAACTGTACGTGGGATAAAAAGTACCTAAATGTATTCTTATTATAAAAATTAGTAAGATTGTCACATGTCTCATTTTAGTTGAAATCTCTGAATTTTCGAAAATTGTTATAGTTAATTTTTTTTCGAAGCCTCCTACAATTTCCATATTGAAGATAAATTTTTCTGGATATAATATATTTATCAGATCTTAAAATAAGGTCATGTACAATTTTTCGAAAATGCGAGGAGAATTCGCGTAATTGTGCGTGAAACATACGAAATTTTTAAACAATTATTTTCCCCCAAACGGCTCCAAATATTTTCTTTATTTTTACCTCCAATCTAGCAAAGACCGGTAAAGAAAACTTCTGCTAGTTCCATTTTTAGCGAACATTGCAAAAAAGTAACATTGTAAAAGTACAGTATTGATGATAGACTTTTTCTTTAACAAAATCGGTTCTAAAGAATTAGATCTTTTTTAAGATCTTTTATTATAATTATAAATACATTATTTGTTCATTATTGAAATATTTTATAGAATCCTTTTATTGATACATTAGTGTAAAATTGGCAATAGGAATAAAAAAGTCTAAATTAAACTGGGCAGCGTTTCATTGCCATTAGGTTATTTTTTAAAAGAAAATGGTAAAACGCTCCTAATAACTGGTGAGAAGACTTTGGAAGACAGTACTAGGAGTGCGATGAATCGTGTGAGTCATATTGAAAAGACGAAAAGAAATCTTACATTATGTACGTGTCAAAAACATTCAAATAGAGCGCGCATTCGGTTGCATTAACCGCGCGACCTTGTGGGCTAACGAAGCACTGCAACTGCATATACCAGTCTGGCCAACACCAATTCATAATAATGACCTGTGGTTATTTACGCCATGCAGGAAGTTTGTGGGTGCGGTGCGGTTACAGTAAGCGTTCTCTTTCCTCTCTTGTCAGTTTAACATACTTTTTTCTGATGATACGGAAAACATAACCAGAGATATGAAATGAAGACAAAACAAGTCATGCTACAAAATGGCTGAGACTACCTCGTACTCAGTGGTGAAACTAGGTTGGATAGCCAGGGTTCGCTCTCTGGGTGCCACTTTCGGGGTGGGTGGGGAATCAATTTTGTCCACTAAACAAATTCTAAATAATGTGGAATTTTTGTATTGCAATTTCTAGATGTAATTTTTGCTATGCATAAAATACAACCATTTTTTCTAAGGAATAATTATATCCCAAACGTAACACTTTTTGACAAGTAAAATAATTCAGAAATGCCCCTCTATAAAACACTACGGTAACATTCCTCGACTAAACTGTTGTGAATAAAGTCACATTTCATGTTAACTAGGAACGGTGGTGACTAAAGAGTGCCTTCGGAATTATGTCTGTCAATACATATAGGATTGCCATACGTCTTGAAAAAAAGCGGGATACAGAGAAAAATGTCTCAGTCGCCAACGATTCAGCCAAAAATTAGCAAAAATTGTCCAAAGAGATGGCCGATTAATCAAGGATACGAGGTTACTGGAAACTTAATTCAAATCTAATTGAGATAACTGATATGAAATGAATTTTGTTACTTTTAACATTTTTTGACACAAATGACAAAATACAATTTAAACTAGGTATTTGGGATCATTTGCCTCCTTTAGGCTAACATTAACTACTTTCTCGCCTACAGTAATGGTTATGTAAAAACTATTTATATACTGCAGTTTCTCTCCGAATTAACACCTCTCAGTCATCATATTTGTAAAACTCATTTCAAATCGTAGAACATTTGGTGCAAAAATTAAATAAATAAGCACGAGGAGGAAGGGAATTAGTCAAAAATTCAATTTTTTAAAATTTTGGAAAGCTTTTCTATGAGGTAAAGGCAAATTGTACTGTGAATAAAGGAATCATGTCACAACGGTGTTTGAGTGTTTGTTAACTATAAATTGCAATTTGCAACCAGTTGTACAGCAGAGGAAGGGATCAAGTCACTGACATGTTACATTATTCCTCAGTACATTTGGTTTTGAATGTTAGCAATGCGTATCGCGTTATGCATGCATGTCGTGACGTATCCCCGGTATTTGTTTTTTTTTTCTCCCTTTCAAAAATTCAAAAATTCAAAATTTAAAAAATGTGCACACAATTCACTTTTCCCCATAGCACGTCATACGCAGTTTTAACTGTTTTTTTTTTACGTAAAATAAAATAAATAAAATAAAGTAAAATAAATAGCACGTGCCATGGGCGCCACTCACAGGGGCGCTATTTAGAGTATAACCGTTAAAACAAATAAAAAACTCTAATTTGAAGTATCCTGACGGGGACGCAAATTCTATGTTTGCCTTGGGCGCCTGAATATCTAGATATGCATGTATGCAAGGTTACATGGTATCTCTAAGAAAAGAGTTTATATGTTAGCAAAGCTTCTCTCGCCTGGCAAAAGTCGGACGTTTGAATATTAAAATGATGTATGATCTTTTCATAAAGACACATCCAGATAATGGTATTCAAAATAGCTTTTTCGAAAATACTTTTTAGAGAATTTTAAACTTAGATTTGGTAGACTTCAAGTGGATGTTTGTTCCAAATGTAAAGAGATTGGAGCAAGAATTAAGAGTACATTTTTGAGGAACAGCGCGAGACGCGCAGCAGATGCTCAACTTCACATTCACAAAAAAAAAAAAAAAAAAAAAAAAAAAAAGATCTGATAAAATATATAAATTAATGCAAGGAGGTAAAGAGAATTGGATCCTTTTCTGAAACTCTTTACAATATGTAATTTGTAATAAATTTAGCCAATTTTTTCTACCCAAATAATTATTTCATAGGATAAATGATTGTTATAAACAAATATAATATTCTTCAATATGTAAAATTTATAGCATTTATGATTTCGGAACCCTGTTTTCTTTAAACTCGATTCTGACACTACGGAGAAAAGAAACATGTCATGAACAATTAAGACAAAATTCTGATCACATAAACGTTACTTGGTAGAAAGTACATTAAAATACAACTGAGTGCTATCACACTGAATTCACACTGAAAAATTGGGAAGGATAATATGAAATGCGTGAGTATTATTTAATATTTCCTTCCTAATGAGTTGCAAAAAATGACTTGTTCCCTTTCTCAGCTCGATTCAAATCGTTTCAAGCAAAAGATTATTTATTCAAATCTTTAAATAAAATATATTTCTGGTATTGAATTCATTGTATAAGGTATGCAGTGTATCCATAAACATATCTGATGAGTTTTTTAGCCTTACATTATCCTGCGTAGGCAGTATGCGAGGAAGTAAAATAATTAAAAGTTAATAAATAATACAATACTGATAGCGTTGGCAAACAAATGCAAATACATCGAAATATATATACAGTAGTGTGCAAATTAATGTGAACAAGACGTAATTTTCAAATAATTTGAATTGCTGAGCTTGGCAACCCTGATTTACCGTCAATTATTGCCTGAAAGCATATCTCAACTGTTTATTTATCTTAGTTGCATTGTTGTTTGTGTTTACAAAAGTGTTATTGCTCGTTTCTGTGAAGTTTTAATCTTGTGAAGAAGTGATAGATCATTATTTGTTAAACGCAAGCTATGGATCTCACTCCAAAGAAAAGAAGTAAGATAGCCACACTATATAAACATACTAATATGACACAAAGAGACATTGCTAAAGAATGTGACGTGAGTTTGGGAGGGGTCAACAAAATTATTAAACAGTTTAAAGATACTGGTAGTGTTTCACCTCAGCGAAAAGGAAAGTGTGGAAGAAAACGGAAAACAACTCACAGGGATGACTCACTTTTGCTCAGAAAATCAAAGAAAGACCCTAGGATGACAAGTTTTGATCTACAAACAGACTTAGCACGATCGGGTGTTCATATTCACGACTCTACTGTTCGACGAAGACTTTTGGAAGCTGGACGAAGGGCTGTTCGACCTCAGAAGAAACAGCTTTTGACCATCCCAATGATGAAGAAAAGATTATCTTGGGCCAAAAAATATGAGAAATGGAATGAAGAAGATTGGGAGAATGTCTTATTCTCAGATGAAACGCACTTTATTGTACAGGGTCAACGGTCACGCTACGTGAGGGAAAACACGCAATGAGAAACTTTCTCCTAATCACATTGACCAAAGTGTGAAATACCCCATTAAGAAAATGTTTTGGGGTTGTTTTTCTATTCATGGGCTAGGGCCACTTGTTCCAGTTGATGGAATGATGAATTCCGATAAGTACATTGAGATTGGTAGAAGACGAATGATTAGAACTGTCAATGACAAGTGGCCGGGAGGAAATGGCATTTTTCAACAAGATCATGCTCCCTGTCATAGATCGCGGAGAGTCACTGAATTTTTCCAAGAACATAATGTTAAGCTTTTAGACTGGCCAGGAAATTCACCAGACCTCAATCCCATAGAGAATTTATGGGCTATCCTTAAAGGAAGAATGCGCAAAATGAAATGCACAAACAAAGAAACCATGTTTTCTTCGTTAATCATAAAAAAAAAAAAATTCATTTAATTATTAAACACTATAGTATTGTAATCTTCAAATATATAAAAGTATTAGTTTATAGTGTGACATACCAATATGGGGACATGTTTATTTACAGAATATTTGTCGTAAATGGGCGACCTTAGTAACGACGTCGTGGTTGTTGTCAGGATAAACAATCATTCATCTGATCGTGGAGGTGGCAGCGTGAGTAGGAGGAAATATAAGAGATTTGTGGATTGGTTGAAGAAGCGTCGACTGATTATTAAAACGGAAGTTTGGGCATTTTGTCAAAATGAAAGAAAGGCGAGGCATTGTGGGTTTGAAAAGGGAGGATAAAATTCATTCGGTCGCATGTCGTGACGGTGAGCAGTTCGCTCGCGAATAGATTAATTTGTGCATGTTAGGACTAATAAAAATTTCGGGGATCTACAATACGTGTTGGGACTTTGAAATTTTTCGTGTGGTGAAGCAAGAATCGGACTTGAGGGACATATTCGGACTCTAAATATTTTCGTGGCAGAACCAGAAGTGAACTTGTGATACTTCTAAGATTTGGGGAACGTGTCGAGTTCCGAATATCTTGCTGTGCATAAAAATAAGACTTGGAGTTTTTTCGCGAGTGAACTCTAATCATTCTTGAACTTATAAATGTATGCGGTTTACAAACGATACCGGACTTTGCCTATTTTCTTGCTATAAACGGAAGATAGAACTGAGAGATTTGTTTTGCGGTGTAATCATAAAAGCACTGGATATTTATACGGTGAGAACGGGCATCAGACATAATAGACTCCAGGCCGTGTATCAGGCCGCACTAAATTCGCAATATGGCAGCTTGAAAGATTTCCTGTCGGAATAGCCAACTTATGAAACTATAACTCTGATCAAGTCTCTCGCTTTTGTTTTGTTTGTTGTCTCATTCACAATCCTCGCGCGGTCTCAAGTCTTGTCCACTGTTCAATAATACACGTTTCATTTTTCGGTAGAATTAAAAAGAGATGTTCATCTATAAACGAATATTAACTCTGTGAATAATTATTAAGTTAATTAAGAATTATCGTTATCAATTATTGCGAGCTTAAGAAGTGTTAAAAAGTGTCAAGTGCAAATGAAAAATACAACCTCAAAAGTTATCTGCGGCATACTTCTATGTTATTAATGCTTTTGAGATGTGTGTCAACAGTTCCTTCACGTTTTGAAGTGGTAGTAATGAGTTTTATTGAACGCAAATAAATACCACAATTATTGAAGTTAATTAACGTGATATACATGGTAGTTTTTAAGTGATCAAATGAAATGTTCCTAATAGTCCAGTTATGTCAATATCAATGTAAATACATCCATTTAATTTATCTGTTCAATTATTCATTAGTTTTAAAAGTAAGTTCAAAAAAATAATGAAAATCATTAGTGTAAGTAAGTTTTCAATAACGTATCCATTGTTACCATAAGACAAGAAAACGGAAATCTTAACAAAATTTTTAAAAAAAAAAGGGAAAACTATAACTATTTTATTATTACTAAAGAAAGCAATCGGAAAATAATAAATAAAACTCAAAAACGTCTAGTACTACTAAATAAATAAATTGAACGATAAAACGCAAAGAACGAAGAGCACCAAAACGCAAAATGAAATCTTTAGCAACACTCGTAAACTAACACAATTTCACTTGGATGGCTTTGAATGTTGGCGGTATCTACGGAAGTTGTCATTGTTTCATTGCAAACTTAAATTTTAAAAAATGTCCCTACCGCTTGAAGGTAATATATTCAGGGTATTTGTGTGACGGTTGGCAACAACTTTAGCCAACGTATCTACCTAACTATTTCGTAGTACGCCGAATTACAGAAGTAAATCTGTTATTTACTTGTTTCGTGACGTGTGATTACACCGTCACACAAATCTGGGAATACCTCAAATTATGGATAATTCCCTATCGGTGGTGGGTTCGTCTTTGCTAACTAATATTCATTTAACAAACAAACACAATTTCATAGTTTTAAAGAACAAGTAACATATATTCTTTCCAATATGATCCTTCGTACACTCACGTTCACATATTCTCCTACGTGATTACTTTTCCTTTTGATTACACAATGGTAGCTAACTCCCTACCTAAACTGCAGTTTTCTATAGAATAATAGTGACTCTGATCTACATTTACACGAAACAAACAGTAAATACCTATGTACACTTCTCAAAACAAATTATCTCTTAATGAAACCCACAATTCACAATTTAAATAACCATCCTGTAAAAAAAATACATACAAACAATATACCAAAATTCACTAATACCTTTTCAATCTTAAATAATACTACACTCAATATTTACACTTAATATTCAGCTTCTGCGTGACCTCGCAGTGCAAAATTCTGTTTACAAAGTCTCTTGACTGTTCATGAAATAACGTTTTACAGAAACAATTTAACAGCTTTCATTCATGTTCAAAACCTTTTTACATAGACAATTCCTCTTAAATGATTTCAAATAACATCAAGTCAATTATGTATGAATTTAGATAAAGAATTATACACAAGGACGACTTTTATCAATAAACATAAAAATTATTTAGATCTGATTTCTCTTACGACTGCAAAATAAATTTACTGGTTATCAAGACTAATATTTAGTAAAACTTGTCCGATCAATGTCTGTTACTGAGGAAGCTCATATTACAACGTTTTAATTTGTGCAATCATAATTCTATCTTGAAAGTTTTCCAAGCTGCAATTTAGTAAATATTCTTTCTGCTTTTCTGTGACTCACGACCGGCGAATTCTCAAGCTGGTCCCGCGCTGAGTAGACGGCTGTCGAGCGACGTTCACGCCCCAAGGTCGTCGTTGTCCTGCGACGGTTCGTGCGCTGCCTACCGCGATGGAATCGGGTATTTCCGTACGCCTTCTCCTCGTTGTACAGCCCAGTTAAACCACAGCTACACGAAGGTGATGGTCGCGTTAGAATGCGAGTCCAAAACTCCAAATTATAACTTTGTTTTAGTGAAAGTTGAGCCAGTTGTTGAATAAACTATGCTTTTCGGAATTATCAAAATTCTCAATAGAATTTTCGAAATGAAATCCATAAATAAAAATGAAATAGAATAAAAGTAGAATAAGTAACTGCTCAAAACTAAAACTGAAAAAGCTGTAACAAAGAAACAGAAACACGTCCTATGTTACAAAAAATCTCTTCTATATTCCAGCAACGAGAATGTAGCAACGTGGTTTTATAAATTCATTTTAGTCCACTACCACTGTTATTCTTACATTCGTTGCATTACTTGTTTAATATTCCTATCGAATTTTACGTAATGTTGACATATCACAGTGATTAATCCCATGAAAAATACTTAGACAATTACCTTTTAATAAAGCTTCATTTCTGGTATTTTCCACGTGTCCCTCGTCGGTTGTGTGGTGGAATAGTACCCATCTAATCACTTCAGCGTCTCGATCCGGAAAGAAAGACAATCTCGTCCGAGTCAAGCCTCATGCCACATTCGCATTTCTACAAAAGTTCTGATTGGCTAGGGCGAAAGTACGTTCAGAAATTTGTTTCTAGGTAACGCCATCTCTTCGCTTCTCTAGGAACTATTTGTGAGGCAAGATGTCAGGTATTGTCCTTCAATATTTCTTTTGTCCGAGTGTAGCCGATGACAAGCGGTTACAATAAAACGAAACGAAACTACCCTAAAACGAGTATAAATGTATGTTCTCATCCGACAGTGACATTTTTCAAAAGTTGTCCCGTTAGTTCGGCTTTTTAGCTGGCCAGCAGTCTATAGTGGAGCTGGAACAAATATTTGAGCGGTGCGAAGCAGTGAATCGGCGGTGTTCGTTTTTAAAGAAGAGCATAAGATTCGTGGTAATTGGACTTCGGGACTTCAGAGCTTCAAAAGAAGGAAGGCGTTTCGTCGAACCACCAATCAAGAGCACGCGAAGACCAGAATCCTTATAAGGTTCGAACCAGGATGTGACTAAGAAATTTCTCAAAGTAAATTTTTCACATTTTAATTTGCTACATTGATAGAAATAAACATTAAGTTTCTCTTGAAAGAAAGATAAAATGATTTTCATTGGCCAATTCAAGCTAATAAGTAGCTAGATCAAATCTCTGTTTTCAGATTCCTCGCCATTCTGTATAGATGGCAGATCGGGTAATCGGCTATTAAAAGATAATAGCGATTATTTCTGGCGAGACCCATCGACCCAGCTAGCGGGATAATATTCATTTTTTATCAGAGTAATAATAGTTAAAATATTATCGTAACCTTTTTCCTGGCGCCCATGTTATTAGAAATTTGGAAACGGGTTACGACGAATCCCCCAATAATTGTAGCAGTTAGGGGTATGTTTCAATATTAACGAGAACGAAATGCAGCCATTATCACCTTCTGTTATCAGTTCGACGTTACACCTGTGGGTTACAACAAGCAACAATGATCGCTAATTCGTATGGGACACACGTTTTGTCAATTAACATTGTTGATAACGCTAACAAGAAAATGAAAATAGATAAAAAAATATAATAACTAAATATATATTATTTTTATATTCATCAAAATTACTTAGTTTTTTACATTCCTACATCTTAGTAAACAAAGCGAAAGTCATTTTCACATGTAACACAATTAAAGGACACTATTTAAAATGAAATAAAAATTAATATAATAAATAATAATAAAAGTGAAAAATTAAATAATATACAAATTGTAAACTGCTGCATCCAACTGCGTAGTACCACCATTCATTTTACATTCACGAAATGCAGTAAATTGGGAGTGATCGACTATGTTTTGTTTGAGTATGCGCGATCGTGACGTGTGAGCGCGTGCGGATGCGGTACTCACTGGATCATATTCTTCACCTGTCACACAGCGCCACGCACGATGAGCCAACAGCGTGCACTCCACTGCTGGCACAATTACACACACATATCGGCCTCCGATAGCTCAGAGGACTAATAAAAAAAAAGGGGCTGGAGGACCACCTCATAGGAGGAATGAATGGATTCGGCCGAAATATCAAACAAGAAGAAATTGGATTAATATTAGCTTAATGAAACGAAAATGAAATAAAATGATGTATTTATACCTCTTGGAATTAATGAAGAGGAGACTTAAGGTCTAAAGAAGACAATAGAAAACAAAACTAATTGTAAAACTATTCTACTATATACAAAAATGAATGCCGGGCCCGAGCAGTGAACACGTTTGCCCAACCTTTAGAAAATGTTTACCAGGTCCGGTTCAAAAGTTACAGACAAAAAACTATAAAAACAACTAAAGACCAAGAAACACCCGAAAATTTCCATATTTTTCTGTCCCCTTCGTTTGACCATTTTTGGAGAACGAATATCCATCACTTAGAAAAAGGTATATTGCGTTTAGTTAAAAAATTACATGAAAAAACAAATATTCCGCCACATTTTGTAAATTCGCCAAACCGGCAAAACTGCACCGAAATTGTGAAAATTATCATTTGCATTGTTATGTCCATTGTTTGACCACCTTTGTCCACCCCTTAGAAAATTTTTACTAGCCTGCTTTCACAAATTAAAGGGAAAAAAATTCGAAATTTCAAACTTTGGTCTAAAATATTTAAAAAAACAAAATTTGAGGTGCGCTTTCGTTTGTCTATCGTTTGACTACCTTTAATCACGAACTAGATTATTTTAACAACGTTTCCTCTAGTACATATTGGCGAAAAACGTATTTCACGACACCCAGAATCCGTGAACTTGGCCCGATAAAATTCAAAAATGAAAAAATTTTCGCGAGTCATTATGAGGATCAGCTGTTCGTACTATCACTTTGTAAGACAATATTGTTACGTCTTGAATGCTGAATTATGAGGTGGTTCTTCTCTAATTAGGATTAATTACCCAATGACTTTTTATAACTATTAAATCCTTTTTATATCTAATTGTAGTACTTGTGGGTAACTTTTTTTACACTGAAATATATTATTTGTTTTGAAGATGATATTACAGTTCATTTTTTTGTTCTACTTACTTTAAACTAAAGAAGAAAAATACAAACATCGATTTATTTCGTCAATAAAATTTCGAAAAAACAATGTGCTACTTTGTGATAATTAACTCTGTTTGTTGTGATATCGTGGTAAAATATTCGGGGTCACGTGTTTTCCTTTGTCCAATCAGGGTCCATTTTTTGTTGGTTGGGAAAGAGTTGGAAGCTGGCGAGCTAATTTACTCTGTTGCCATACGTCAGGTGTGAGCTATAGCAGCATGCGTGGTAGTATTGAGCAAGATCCATCACGTTAACTAGCATTACAATGTTTTCAAAATAAAATTGAAATTAATCTCAAAATGTGCCACCGCTTTATGCTAATTCCCCCCCCCCCAAATTGTCGCTCTACATCTGATCCCACTCCACTGATTCCGCTGACTTGATGTCAAGTTAGCTCAACAATAATGAGAAAACGATGATATTACAGAGTTAAATAAAAATTGGGAAATTGTCGCATTATACTTTCCCGTATACGTACGTATATATGGAGTAATATACGTAGTATAGAGAAAGTTATGTAATGCTGCGCGAAAATACAGCGGATTTTCGGATGAAAAAAATTCATTGCCGAGCTCTGGTGGCGAAAAAGAAGCAGTTGTTAAATTAAGAGAAAAAATCCTCTAAAACGTGGTGTAGCTAGAATCCCCGTTTTGTGGGTCCTTGATGCGGAAAAACAAATCGGAAGCAAAACGTCCGTCTGTCCGTGCGTTTGTCCGTCCGTCTGTGAACACTCCTAGCGCCTAAACCATTCGTACGATCTTCCCCAAATTGAAGGATCCCCTGTTTGTCTGGCTCTAGTTCAAGCTTTGAAATTTTAAAAAACATTCTTTAAAATTTGGGGGTACTTTACATGAAGCCCCCCGGACATTTTCAATTTTTTCTCAAAAACGACTCCAAATGTTTCCTTTAAATTTCTTCTAAGATAAGAGCAAAATACACTTATAAAGGTGGCATACGTAAGAATATCACGGTTACCTTTAAATTTCCGAAAATTGCAGAAGTTTGAATTTTTCCCGGCGTCTTCCTACAACTACAAAATTGAATACATGGATTTTTCCTTAAAATGAAATTTGTTGTGCATAAATAGTTCTTTCAATTAGGTCCTGTAGATATTTTTGGAAATTTAGTAGTTTTCGTGCAATAGTGCGTGCAATATTTGCAATTTTAAAAAATAACAAAAACAAGATTTTTCAAAAACGGCTTCAAATTTTTTCTTTAAATTTTTGGTAAGATTAGTGCCAAACGAACCCTAGGCGTTGACATAAACGTCATACTGCTGTATTCTTTTGTTTTTCAAAAATTTCAAAACAGAAATTCTTTTAACTTATCTCTCACGCCTGTAAAACTTGCATTAAAGGCAATTTCTTCACATTATTATATTTATGAGCACATGTGCTTTAAATAATGTAAAATAAAGTTTCTCTAAATCTCAACAGTTTACTGTAAAAATGAGCACAAAATTCGGCATTTTTAGAAACGCTGAAACGCCATAGTTTAGCCAGTTATTAATATGCGGGATCAGCTCGCTCCAGTCATCGTGCTTCTGGCTGCAGTACGTTCGGAATAATCTGGACAATTCTTTCATTACCCTCTCGCTGGGGTTCGATTGTGGGTGTCTGATTGATGAGTAAACCGGGATCATGCCTTTCTCGCTCACGGATCGCTTCCACTGCTCACTCGTGAACTGCGTCCCATGATCACTCAACACCCTGCGATACTGTCCAGCTATTGCTACATACTTCTCAATCTGTCGCAGACATTGGTTAGCGCTGGTCTTGTTAACGGGATAAACCTGCGTGAACTTTGTGAACAAGTCAATGATGACCATTATGTATTTGTTCCCGCGCCTAGATTTTGGTAGCGGCCCATACAAATCGACTGCAATAATATCATTTTTCCCATCGGGGATTATCGGTATCATTGCTCCCGCAAAAGATCGATTCGGGAACTTTGTCCTCATGCATGTCTCACATGACTTGATGACTCGTTTCACATCTCTATCCATGTTTTTCCAGTAGCATAATTCGCTCATAATATTTTTAACTTTTGCGAACCCGTAGTGCGCAGCTCGCGAGTGGACATAATTAATGAGCTCCTCCGCGTGCGTTTTTGGGATCCAGATCCGGTAGGTAATAGGATTGGTATCCATGCGAATTAACACCATATCGTTAGTTAACTTCCATCTTCCGGGATCCCGTTGCAGTTTTGCGATCACTTCTTCGTCTTCCGGCCGTTCTCTTCCTTCGAGTACACGCTTGACCTGCTAATTTCGTCATCGTGACTTTGAAGACCTGCCAATGTGGACCAATCCCATAAAAAACTTTGGGGAATTCTTAGATCGATTGCATTGACCTGTTCGCCGCTTTTATGGGTGACGTTTGTCTCCGGTGCTGAGAACTGACGACTGAGTAAGTCAGGCAATACGTTTTTCTTCCCCTCAACATACTCGATTCGAAAGTCAAATTGTTGCAGCCACAGTGACCACCTCATCAGCCGGTCGTTTTGCCAATTGCAACGATTTAAAAAGATCAGAGCTTTGTGATCGGTTTTGATGACGAAACTCCTCCCCATCAAATAGTTTTTTAGTTTTGTAAGAGCCCAAATAATGGCATAAGCCTCCTTTTCTGCCGTCGTAAAGCGAACCTGCGGTCCTTTCAAAGAAGTGCTGACCAAATTGATGATTTTTGTTTCACCATCAATGACTTGGTACAGGGTTGCTCCTACGCCCAGATCACTACTATCTGTTTGTAGGTACATCGTCCGGTGAAATTCGGATGTGAAATAGTGCATGTTGCAAAAACATGTGTTTGAGATCGTCAAAACCTTCTGGTGATGCTCTGTCCATTCCCACTTCCGACCTTTCCGCAATAATTCATATAAGGGAGCCATTATTAGAGCGTAATTATGGCAAAACCTGCTAAAATAATTACAAACTCCTAAAACTCTTCTTAGTTGCCGAATATTCCTCGGTCGGGGTATGGCTTCGATTTCTTTAATTCTATCCAATCCCATTTTGATTCCATTTTTCGTGATTTCATACCCGAGAAATTTGATCTGTGGTACGCAAAAATGCGATTTCTCGAGATTCAATACCAGGTTATTTTTTATTAATAGTGATAACAATCTTCCCAATGCTTCAAGGTGGCGTTCAAAATCTATTGAATGAACGATGACGTCACCTACGTAAATGGTAGTGTCTCGTAACCCAGCATTGTTCATGATTTCGTCCAAACATTGAACCAGCGCGGCACCACTGTTGCGCAATCCGAATGGAACACGTTGAAAAACATAGCTTCGTCCCCTGTAGACGAATCCCGTGTACTTCTGATCTCTTGGATGTAACCTCATTTGATAGTATGCCTTGCTGAAGTCAGTTGACGAGAAGTATCCTTTATTGGCGAATTGTAACAATATTTCATCAATTTTAGGCGGTACATCTCTAAACGGAACTGTCAGCGAGTTCAAGTGACGCGCGTCTAAGCATAAGCGTAAAGTGCCGTTCTGCTTTTTCACAATTACAATTGGATTTACGTACGCTGTCGTTGCCCTTTTTATTATGCCTTCTTCTAACATTTCTTCAATTTGTCTTGAAATCTCTTCCTGGTACGCCACTGGTATAGGGTAGCTGCGTCCTTTAAACGGCGTCTCGTCCGTGAGTTGGATCCGAAACACATAATTCTTCACTGGCTCTCGATTTTTTTCGAACACCTTCTTGGCGCTGATGAGTAATTTCGATAACTTGGCCTTTTGTTCGTCGTCTAGGAGGGAAGCTAAATTAACTTTTTCTTCAATCATTTTATTCAAGTCATTTATCGCAGATGAATATAAATCTATTTCATCATTAGTTTCAATCACTTTTTTTTCATTTGATTTCATCGTTGTGTTAATTTTTGCACTTTCATGACCTATCAGAATCATTGCGGCTCTTGAATCTACAATTACATCATTTTCAACGAGAAAATCGATGCCTAGAATTAGTGCATACGTAAGTCCTCTTACGACGAGACATGGCGTGTCATAGACCTTGCCTCCTATTTCCAACGGTGCATATATTTGCTTTCTTATTGGGCTTGACTTGTTTCCAACTGCAGTTGTAATTCGCGTACTCTTGACTGGCAATTGAGATATTTCAATCTTCGAGTCCCTTAGCACATTGTAAGTGTCTTCATCCATGATGGTTGCCATGGAGCCGGTGTCCACTAACGCCTTCATCGTCACGTTACCACAGCGTACTTCAATTACTGGGCAGCGGTACGGGTAGTCGTTCGTCATGGCCATATTCCACACGACACCCATTGGTGGATCACCTACAGAAATTATAGGAACCACGTTGTATTCTGCTTGAACGTTGTTCGACATGGGGTCCCCGCTCACATCGAACTGTGCAGTTTCCGATGTTGATGGCTGATGTTGGTGTTTGTCACCTAATTCTTCATTATTTTCTTCCTCCTATTCTTGCGTTTGTTTTGTGGATAGCTTCTATTAGCTTTCTCCTCCTTGTTTTGAAGTCCGGTCTTTCGTTTCATTTCGAAGTTATTTTCTTCCGCACCTCGATCGTTCTTTTTATTGCTTGGTTGGTCACTCGGTTTGGTTGATTTCGCCTCTGGACCTCCCACGTGCGTAATGATAGCGTTGGTCGTCGTGCTAGCTTTACCTCCCTTTACGATATTATCTGCCGTAATATCGTAATTACTTAACAATCGCTGGAATGCCTCGATGTCACGTGGAGCAATACTTCTTATTAAGTTTTGTATGCCATATGGAAAATGTCTGGTCAACAAACAAATAATTTCTTTGTCTTCCATAGGTGGCGAACATAACTTAAGTGCGGCGATTTTCCCTGCAGCATAATCGCGCATGCTGCCAAGCGTCGGCTTGTAGTACGCGTTCATGACTGTCATCTTGTGGTTGAGTTGAATTTCCTCGCTCCAATATCTATTTAAAAATTTTATTTTGAATTCTTTTGAGGAAATGGTTCAAGAGTTTCTAACCAAGTTCTCGCGTTTTTTTTGTAAAATCTGATATAATAAGTGAGTTTGATATTGCTCCGGCAGACGACTAAGAGCCATAAAACTGTCTAGTGCCTTCAAGAAAGTATACGGATGTTCTTCGGGAGATCCCGAAAACTTCAAAGTAGGCGGCACATTTAAGTTTAAAGGGTGCGTTGAACCTACGGCGACAGGCATGGTATTCACCGTTGCTTGTAAGTCGTTTAGTTTCGCTTGCACTTCTAAACGTTCTTGCGCGCCTTCTTCCACCCGATCTGAAATTACTTTCAATTCTTGTACGACCTTGTCTTCATGTTGTTTCGTGCGGGCTTCGACGAAGTCGGTTACTGCATCTATTCTAGTGTTCATTTTTCACCTTATTTTGTCGTTTCTTTTTTTTCTATTTTCTCCGCCTGTTCTTCCAACTTCTCCGCTTGTGCTTCCAACTTCTTATCAACTTCGTTCTTCAATTCGGCCGCCCAGGTTTCCTGCGCGCGCTGAATAGCTTCGACCTTGTCGTTGACGGTATTTATTTTGGTCGTCAACTCCGCAGCTAACGCCTGGTTTTGTTGTTGAATTTCTTGCTTTATTTCTTGCTGAATATTTTCTTTGATTTGTTGAATTTCTTGTTTTATTTCTTGCTGATTTTTTTCTTGTACTTTTGAATTTCTTGTTTTATTTCTTGCTTTAACTCTGCAGCTATGGCGTGGTTCTGTTGTTGAATATTCTCGATTTTATTTGTAAGGGTTGTATGGAAATTACCCAATAATGCCCTCATTAGGTTTAGCATGGGGTCATTCGGATTGACTGGTGGTGATTCCATCCCCTGCACGTTCAATGATGTTTCTGCATTCTCGGTTCTGCGATCCGCTTCAATCGGCGTTCCCTCTTCCTGCGGCGACGCCTCTACTCCGCGGTCCCGTCCTTCCGAATCCTGATCTGAATCACTGCTTACAGGATTTTCTCCCATCAACCCCCTAGACTCCATAAATCTCTCTGCCATCGCGAGAAGTTGAGTACCCGTTTACAAGTAATAAATATTTCCACAAGAATTTACTCTGTTCGCTATGATACCCTACGCCTACACAATGTACTGAAAGAAATATGACGAATAGACTGACAATCCCACTTCTCAGAAACACTGCATGCTATACACTTTTAAAAATAACAAAAATCACAACATATCACTACACTGAATAAATACAATAATTCACTGCTGAAAACAAAAACAATTTTCCACAATGCGGTACAACAATGTAAGGTGTTTGCCGCTATGAATTTGTGACCTTCCTGTATTCTACCCAATGTCTGTTAATTGGAATGGTAAAAATGTTACCAATTTTGCAATTAGGTAGGAACAAATTTAACTGGTTGACACAATTTCAATGAGGAAAAATCCAGGTCTTGAAAATAATAAGATAAGAAATCTCCTCCAAAATGTGCACCTCGCGCGTCCGCTAAATGACTGACGAAACACGCGTAGAAACAAAAAAAACTACTTGATAAGGTAATACCCGCGTGGGCGCTATGGATGCACGTCTATCGCGCTCCGTAGTAAATGCCAACATATGCGGGTCCCTGTTCGGGCGCCAAATTATGTGACGGAACACACACGCCGTGGACTGGCCTCCGGCGCGCCGCACACAATGCAACCTGGTCTTTGATCAGGGGTCGTTAGCCCTGAGGGTGTGAAGCACCGCTCGGGCGTTACCAGCGCCGTGCGGCAGCCTACTGTCGCTCCGACGCCAGGCCTGTCAGGTTGTTCGTTCGTCTTGCCTGTGAGAGGCAAATAAGGGGTAGCTTGCAATGGATAGAATCAGGGCGGATCGAATTCTAATGAAACACTTGGATGGCTCTGGTAAAATTAGGCATGTATTCTTAAACTTTTTCCAGAGGCACATACACATACACACTAGATTATAATAAACAAATTGCAATCCTATTTCTATTATAATTATAATCCTAAGTCTGGATTAACGTTCTTGCTCCATCTTGTGCAAATAAACAATAACCTCCCTACCTTAAATACTCAAAACCATATCTTGCCCGCTAATTACAATACTCGGCAATTTAATTGTTTATGCAAACCTACTGATCTTGGCACTAAAATGTTCTTTCAGTCTGTTCGTTCCACTATGTTGGATCGAACTGAATTCCGTGTTAAGCGTTCGGCAAGAATACTTCCTAGTTATACCTTTTAATCACACCTTTGGGAAAAATTACGACCTCGCGGTCTGAATGTCGCACGGTACTCACGCTTCGGCGATTGGGGAACACGTAACCTGGACCTCGGCCAACGCAGTGACCGACCTCAGCTGCTTATCGCTGCGAACGGCTGCTCGCGCCGCAGTGACGCTCGGCCTCGCCCAGCTCGCTGCGCTATACGCTCGCCGGTCCGCGCTGCTCCTTGGCTCGCTTGATGCGCCTCCGTTCGCCCGTGAAGTAGTACAATTTTCTCCGGTCGTCCGTAGAACGGCCGTGCCTCTACGCCCGTCTTCCGTTCCCAACAAACTTGCTTCTTTGGCTGTGTTGCACCAGGAATGTCGCCTCAGCCTTCCGCTTTGGCGATGCGGCGTAGTTGCGACGTAATGATCGTATACTCGACCCTTCGGCGATCTCTATCAGACTGTTCGGCGGTTTGTCTCAGAATGTTCTCCGATTTCTATCAAACTCTCCGGCGGCCTTTCTCCGACTGTCCGGTTTCCCGGGAACCCCTTCCCCCTCGGAGACTGTTCCTCGTTTTTCTATCAACGTGCCAATCGCAGGATTTAATTTTCCAGCGCTTATCGCCCCGAGAAATCATTGGCGACCACTCGTTACGTCCGACTTCAGCCGCGGCTGACGTCAGATGATGACGTACCAACGCGCCACATTCGAAGTGGTAAACACCCGCGATTTATCTTGGGCGTTTTTGCCTGGGGTTCTGCTTCCTCGCTGGGCTATATCAGAGCGCGTCTCAATATATATATATATATATATATATATATATATATATATATATATATATATATATATACTACAAACTACACTAGGTACACTACTAGTTACAGGTGGTAAAGAATTATACAGTCCAAATGGTAAATATCACGGTTAAAATTAATGTTACTTTCCTTTTGACGCTCGGTATAGTCTCTAATTGTATAGAAACCGTTATACAGCAAAAACGATTCTGGAGGAGAATTCTAGCGGCCGGCTGCTCTGATCGGTAGTTTTCCGTGGTTTCTCCGATCAGCACCAGGCGAATGCCGGAGCAGTACCCTACCAAACGGGCCACGGACCGCGGGCGTCTGTTCTTCCCTTTTCTTGTCCTATCCTCTCCCCTTTACACACACACTTATACTAACATGTACTACACTACTACATATCCCGCGAGACTGGTCGGGAGCTTAGAGCTTGTCCCGGCTTGGGAGGTGCCCCGCTGGTGGGAGAGTCATGGTTAGGGGGAAAAACCCACTAACCGACGTAAGTCGGCGCCGGATCTCGCCATCCAGCGGGGGAAGCCATCTCCCGAGAAAACATGCACTACACTAACGGGACTAATGACCAAAGCAGTTGACGCGCCCGGAAACACGAAAAAATCAATCAATCAAAAATCGTGGAATATTAGTTATACACAACGGAGTTTTTTAAAAAGATATTCCCGCCCTCACCAAGTTATTTTTGACAAAAAACACTGATTTGTATATCAACAGACAAGGTAATGGTAAAATTTGGTATAGAATAGGTAGTAGTAAAAACGAAGGCAGAATAGGTAATAGTAAAAACGTTTTTTGTCAATTATTTTTGAACGTGGATGGTAAAAAGTTTTTAAAAGGTGGACAAACGTGGGCAATGATGGACAAACGAATCTACACAAAAATATTGCATTTTTGAATTTGATTCAGGCCGGTTCACGGTTTCTGGGTGCCGTGAAATACGTTTTTCGCCAATATCTGCTAAAGGAAACGTGGTAAAAACAAATTAGTTTTTCATTAAAGGTGGTCAAACGATGGACAAACCAAAATCGCACCTCAAATTTTGGCATTTTTAACATTTGAGGCAAAATTTGAAATTTCGGAAAATTTTTTTGCTCTAATTTGTTGAAGCAGCCTGGAAAAATTTTTCTGAAGGGTGGGCAAATGTGCTCAAACAATGGCGAAAAGTATACAAATGATACTTTTCACAATTTCAGAGTAGTTTTGTCTTTTTCGTCAAATTTACAAAAAGTGGCGGAAAATTTGTTTTTTTTAGTAATTTTTTAACTAACCGTAATATACCTTTTCTAAGTGATGGATACTCGTTTTCCTAGGACGGACACACGGAAGGGACAGTAAAATATTGAAATTTCCGCGTGTTTCTTGGTCTTTATTTGAATTGATAAAATGTCAGGAAAAAGTTTTTTGTCGGTAACTTTTGAACCGAACCTCGTAAAAAGTTTCTAAAGGGTCGACAAACGTGGTCAAACGATGGACTAACGAATCCACGAAACAAAAATCCAATTTTTCAAATTTTCAATTTTTTTTCGGTCCATCTTCACGGTTTTTTAAAAAAATGTTTGGGTTGATCTGTTGGTGATAAAGCTTGTGTGGAGGTGGATAAGGGGTCATTAGGAGGCAAAGTATCGAATACAAATGCAAAGTTTGAAATTTTATCTTTCTTTCTAGCTATTTTGTCGATTTGGAGAAATGACGGAAAAAATTTTTTTCTCAATCATTTTTGAACCGGGCCTGGTAACATTTTCTAAAAGGTCGGCAAACGTAGGCAAACGATAAAAAAACGAATCCATACAAAAAATTGCATTTTTGAATTTCATTTGGGCCAAGTTCACGGTTTCTGAGTGCCGTGAAATACGTTTTTCGCCAATATCTGCTTGAGGAAACGTGGTAAATATAATCTAGTTCGTGATTGAAGGTGATCAAACGATGGACAAACGAAAGCGCAGCTCAAATTTTGGTATTTGTAATATTTTAGGCAACATTCTGGTAATTTCATAAAAGTGTGAAGTTGGCCGGAAAATATTGTTTTTGCTCTAATTTTTGAACGGAGGCTGGTAAACATTTTCTGAAGTATGGGCAAACGCGATCAAACGATGGACAAACGTATGCACATGATAATTGTAAATTGTAAGTTTTTGTTCGGGCCAACTTCACGGGATTAATGAACCTGTACATCAGAACCCCTGAGCGCGGTGGCTCGCAACCAAAATATATAGAAAACCACCGCTCCCACGCGGTGGTCGCGGAGGGGTGGCCTGAAATGGGGGGAGTGGGCCCTTGGCAACTGTGGGAAGGGCTCCCGAGAAGAGAGGTGGATGTTTTTTTTCTCTGGAGATGGCGGTGATCTTCCCCCGCTGAATGGTGAGATCCGGCACCGACCTACCGTCGGCTAGTGGGGTTTCCCCCTAACCAGGACTCTCCCACCTACGGGGCACCGCCCCAGCCGGGACAAGCTCTAAGCTCCCGACCGGTCTCCAGGAAGGTAGTGTAGTGCATGTTAGTGTGTGTGTGTGTGTGTGTGTGTGTAAGAGGATAGGACAAGGAAGAGGAAGGACAGATCGCGCGCGGTCCGTGGCCCGTTTGGTAGGGCACTGCTCCGGCATTCGCCTGGTGTTGATCGGAGAAACCACGGAAAACTGCCGATCAGAGCAGTCGGCCGCTAGAATTCTCTTCCAGACCAGCGGGGAAACCGGCCGGGAGATCAGCGATGGGCCACGAACCAGGCACTGCAGGGCAGCGGGAGGAGTCGCTGTCCACTGGAGCGCCTCAGAGGAGGCGCAGCAGCAGGGTGCGGCCTCGGGAAGCCCAACGCATCAGCCGGAACACAAGAATTCTGGTAACGTTAAGAAACGGAGAGGCAGACCTCGGTCGAGGTTTACTCCTTTCCAAGAAAAGCCGGCAGACATCTCCCCAATAGGCCACAGGAAGAGGTGCATAGACAGGAGTTCCCGCAAGGGGAGCAAGCAGCACCCACAGGGCAACTGGATCGGAGGCGTAGCAGCAGCAGGTTGCGCAACCGATACAGCCCGTATCGAGCGCAATAGGAGGGGAGGATGCTGTGTACCACAGCAAGTGTGCCCCGAGGATCGGTGTGGTGGGCACACTGTGTCAGGCAGGGTAGTTGCGGCCCACTGTGGCCGCTGCAGGGTTGCGCCGTGGGGCGCGACCAGGGTAGAAATGAGGAGTACGGGAAGGCGCCACCAGGAGCAGGGCAAGCGGCGGCGCTGTCTCGTGACCACCGAGCCGTGTCGGCTAAGCGGTCGCAGGAGGGGCATTTCCCCTCGATGCCCCGCCATGGAGGCGGGAAGTAGGAGACTCGCCCCGATGCCTCGGGGCATATTTATAGGACCTCGCCCGGGGCAGTAGGAAGTTTCGGAGCAGCAAGCGAGTGCCTGGCAACAGTAATCAGTTCGGTGTCTAAAGTGCACGTGTTACGGACTGTATTCTTCTGGCGGACTGGAATTGGGCTTGTATTTAGGACTTGTTTTGGATTGTGGTTTTACAGAAAATAATTTTTTGGTGAAATAACCGTTGTTTTACTTTGTACGTAACAGATATCCCTTTGTCAAATAGAACGTACTTATAGGAGAGAAGTGGATTTTTAATAGTACATTACCTCTTCTAAAATTGGCGTTGTTAGGCTACAAAAGATGAAATCAAACGTTGATAATTTCAATGATCTTGATACTCAAAACATCAGTAGCTGAGTGTAAGAAAGGTGATAAAGTTGTTTTGCTGCTCTCCCCGCAACAAAAATACATTAACAATGGCGAAAAGTATTCTAGTAATGACAAATTTCCCCGAAATGAAAGAGGAAAATTCAAATTTTTATAATTTTAATACTGATTAAAACACTAAAACAGAGATGGATAAAATACATATTCTATTTCAATAAAAGCGTTTTTTATATCACTTTAAGACGCAATTTGCACGGCATTTTGTTCTGGAAGTCCTCATGTCGCCGAGAACTCATAGCAGCACAATCAGCACTAAATACTTTGATTAATACCACCTTTGTTTACTCCCAAGCGTAGATATGTATTATTAAATAAAATCTATTAACGGATATAAATATTCTTTGTCGACATTTCAAGCTGTGGAATGGAAGCGAGCATCTCTTCCCAATACCATGAAAATGATGCATGTCTCTTTCCCATTCCATGACAATGATGCACGTACCGTGTGCGTAAAAGTATTGCTTAATTCCTCAAATCCAAGAGTTACCCATGAGCTTCATTGCATTTAGATATTTGAATAATTGGACATGTATTGTGTGCCCAACTGTTTGTATCTCGTTTCGGTGGAGGCAACAGGAATAACCTTAGAGTCTGAAGAGCTGTTGTCGGAATGTGGGCAAACAATCATCGCCATGATTGCTCTCGTTCGCTCTTCCTATTGGTCAGAAAAAAAACTCATCGAAGCTATTTAATTTTTAAAGAAAGTCGAGAAAACATGACCAAAACATGAAAGCAATTTGTTTATTTCATACGCCAATGAAATAGTGATGCGAACGTTTGAGTTAATCGTTCTCTTCTGTGTACTGAGAAACTCCTTCATTTTCAAAATGTCTATCCTTCCAAAAAGTTATATAGATACTGAGGTACTGATCTTATATATTATTTCTTAAAGGGCTGCTTGGTCTTTTCAATAAATTGGGCGACATACGAAACCGATCTGTATAAAGAAGCAATGGATTGAAAAATCGTGTTTCTTTTCACCTGCACATGGGACATTCGTATTGAAAAAGTGCGTTAAAAATACGTAAATATTAAAAAAACGTAGATTTCTGGATCTGTAATTTCTGATTGTCGCGCGATCTTTCGGAAGAAAAGTACACTGTCGGACGGTGGCGGGAGCACACAGCGTTCTGGCTTGCCAGAACTAGTGCGCGATTCGTGCACGTAAATGTGATACGTGTAAGCACGTAAATGTGATCTTCTACATTGAATAGAAATCTTGAAATTGAAGAGGTTAGTGATCTGATTCCATCAACTTATTTATATGTAGCTTTTGAATGAAATAACTATATACTTAATTACCCTACATTATGAAAATGTGTTGTTTGGTAAAGTGAAAATTTTGTTTTCTTCTGCAGTATGGCCATAAATGGTTGAGGAGTAAATTGCAGCCACATTGTGGTTGTTGATGTTAGGGTACAAATTGAAGATGGCACAAATCAAGGAAAATGTAAAAACAGTTCTAAAGCTTTTACATTGAATGTTGTTTATAATGAAATATTAGATAGATAGCTATTTTAGGGTCAATAACTTGGTGGCAGAAATATACATGGACTTTATGGTGACAGACAATAAGTACTGTATGTAAATGAAGGATGGTTATGTGTAATAAAATTTGTGTAACCTGAATTTATGTGATCCGAAAGGGAAACAAATAAAACCTTCAATTCAATTGTTGTAGTGATTCTTACTTTATTTGTAAAGTATTACCAAGAAACAAATTTTCAAAATCTTTGATTTCTGTAGTTGAAAATGTTTTGAAAATCTTTCATTCTTTTTATTACTGAAATCTCATACATTGCCAACAAAAGTGTTAGAGATTGCCTGTTTTCGAATATGATTGGAGCTGATTAATAATAATTATTAGTGTAAAAGAATTTAAGCAGAAAACAGTTTGGTTTTTTGACTAACTGTGCGATTTAAAGGCACGGGTTCTCACTAGTTACAATTATTCCTCAAATCAGACAGATGAAAATACAACATTCCTTTCTAGATTATTATATTTAATCGTCGTCGAAACGTTTAAATCCAGATGTTTCGCCCACTTCAGAAGTTGTTTCTTCTTCCTGAAGGGTGGTGTACTGCATCTTGTTTGACGACTTCTCGCTACCCTATTGGACAAAAAAATAAATGCTTAACAAGAATACTGAAAGCCACATTAACTTCATCCAGAGCAGAGATTCCCAAACTTCAAATGAAATACTTAACTAATTTTGAGGGAACAACTTGCCCAGTCTTTAGGTAGAAAAGTGAAAGTATAAGCATTAACAAAACTACCTTCATTGTAGAATCTAAATGTTTATCCATAACAAAAAACAAAACAAAAATAGTAAAATATACTGATCTAAATTGTGAAGCCAGAACGGCCATTATGTAGAGGTACAAGAGAAAAAGAAAATGGATGAATGTTTTTTTCAGGGTTGTAAAAATGTTTTTGGAAATCAAACAGAACACGATAGGCCTCTCTTTGAATCACTTTAGTTAGATAACACAGGATACAGAACTTAGCTGAAGCTACAATAAAGAAAAAATAGAAAGAAAGAAAAAAGAAGAGTTTGCGGATGGCAGTAATGCAACATCCTCCATGTCCGCATCAGCATGAGTTCTAATGTACGTTTATCATTATAGTTGACAAAAATGCTTCCAGATTTAGAAGTGTGTACTAACTCAATTATTTTCATTTTGATTTGTTTTGTCAAAGAACAGTAAAAACTACGTGACATATGGGGGAAGTATCATCTTTATGTCACTGTTAAAATAATCATTATTTTTCATTTTGATGATCAGTAAAGTCTCTTTTTGTACAGAAACGATTTATGTAGCAGAAAAGATTTTACTTGTAACTTAAATTTAACAATAAAGGGGGCATCGCATGAGGGGAAGACAATTTGCAGTATGCAAACGTCAAGATGTTGGGTCGGCAAGCGTCATCAGTGGGAAACCGAATTTTACATTTCATCAGCTCTGAATACGTATTATTGATGATTAGACAGCTATACGTATAATTGAAAAGTATTGGTCGCTCGTTTCAGTAACTGTTTAATTGGTTAGTTCAAAGCATCATTTGGTAATAATTAAAAAAGAAAAAACACATTTGTTCAAGATACGAATAAATAAAGAACATACATTACTTATTTGCTGGAGGGAAAATACAACTTGCGATACTGAACGGAATCAGTGAATGCCGTTGACAGACTTTCTCGTACGTTTTCTACTTTTTTTTGTCCGCGCTGGCTTTTAGGTTTTACATCACCCTCTTCCCAGCTGCTATTAATCGCCGCCCAAAGTAATTTGTTTCACATTTTTGAATTTTCACACCCTTAATGGTGGAAGCGTAATATGATTTTAAAAAGATTATAGAAGAGTGAAATCTCGTCCTAGGTGGCAATTTTCGTTCGAACATTTAGAGTCTTTTTGACAAAATATCGATTAAGCGTTTCTGTAAACGCGAAATTTGAAGTTCTTTTCCTCAGAAAACTTTTGAGTTTTGAAGAAACTTCATTGAAAAACATTGAAAATACATCGACTCACAAATCCAATAATATGAACAAATGGCTGATAATATAAATATTAACGTCGTGAGAAATATTTCAAAAAAATTACATTAGTGAAATTTTTGAAAAAAATAAAATAAAAAAGAATACACTAATGTGGCACTTACGTTATTTTGACCATGTAGACCACTTAGCACTATCTTTCCAAAAAAAGTTTTTAAAAAAATTGGAGCAGTTTTCGAGAAAATGCGGCTTGAGCGTATCCGAAAATTCAGAATTTCGCGCTTATTTGCATAGAAAACGTTTCAGTTTTCGTGAAACATTTTAGAATATCATTTGAAGCACATTTTCTCATTAAAGCAATTGTATATACAAATTGTCTGTAAAATAAATATTAACGACGTGAAAGAGATGTCAAAAATTGGCCTTCATGTAATTAAAAAAAACAGCAGCAAAGAATACAACAATATGAAGTTTATGTCACTTCACACAGAAAATTTGTCATTATTTCTAACAAAGGTTTAAAGAAAAAATGTGTAGCCATTTTTGAGAAATTTTAGTTTTTGATATTTTTAATATTGCTCGTATTTCACATAAAATTGCTCTGAAAAAACTTCCACTTTCGAAAAATTATGATGTTAATGAAGGAACTAAATGTGGAGAACAGAAGAAATTTCATTTGAAGAAATAATTTCTAAAGAATTTAGATTTATGGTGAAAATTAGAAATATGACATCTTTATACTAATTGTACTTCACTCTACACTTACAAGGAATTTAAAGAAAAAAATTGGAGCCATTTACGAGAGTTTTATGTACGTATATAAACTATATACGATGTGTGTATACGAGAAAGTAAAAGTAATACAGATTATAGACGAGTGCTGAAGAACATCACTTACTTTTTCTTTGTAGAGGGGGTTATCGAATGACTGGCTGGTGGCTAAGGGACTGGCGATCACCTCGACCGCTTCGCTGTCGGCTTCCACATTTTCAAAGCGAGCGAACACGTAGGAGCCTTCGTCTTCCGCGCTGCACGAACTGTGGAAAGTCCCCAAGGAAGAAGCAGACTAAAGCGTCCCAATCTGGGGCGAATATATAAAGACAATTCTGGGGGGGGGGAGCAGGGGTTGCGGACTTGAGTGATGCACCACCGGCTGGGTTTAGCTCAGAGTCAGAATTGCCGCTGATGTAGCAGCGACTGGCCGGGACTTGATACTGACATTGCAATTCCGCACGCAAATACTCCTTGGCTGAATATTGGTTTACTTGGCTGTCTTTATCGTTAATGTCAATACTGCAACATTTAGCTTTGTAGATATAAAAAGAGATTTCACTTAGGTGTTTTGCAGAAATATGAGCAAGTACATTTCGCATTATTAGCAGACACCGCACATTAGCAGACACGCGTCTACTTAGTCATTATAGTCATAATTTCATAGGAAGAAGTTTCGGAAACGAACATTGTGTCTAAATTTTGGGTGAACTGTCTGTTTTTGAATTTTGTGCCTGAAGACCCTTAGTGAGATCTGCAGCAATTCTCGAAAAGTATTGGTTAAAGAGATTAGCCACTGTTGCCGGATCTTTCACATTTATATCGTTATATTTTAAAACAACATTCTCTACGGGTTTTTTAGTTGATTTGGTAGTATTTTTTATTATATTCCACATTGCTTTTGTTTTATTATTTGAGTTCAAAATATCCTGATCGTTTTTATATTTTATTTTTTTCTAATTCCTTTTGTGATCCAAGTATTACTTTTTCGTGAAATGTTTAATTTTCTCTTTTTAATAGGAAAGCATGCGTTAAAGAGAAATGAAAGCTTTGAGAAAAATAAATTACATTCTTCATTTGTGTCAATAGCGTTATAAACTGCCTCCCATGATTCTTTCAGAATAGTCCGTAAATAATTTATTTAATTTTATTTATTGTATTTTAAGAATTTGTGCATCGTGGTAACCATTATTTCATATTTGTGGTTTTGTTAATTATAATTTGCTGTTTGTGATTTAAGAGTATTCCGTGTAGGTACGTTCACTGTAATATCTAAATTAAAAGAATGAATTAAATTGAGAAACTGCTCTGTTTCGTGGGATTCGCTCAGAAAATCAATATTGAAATCTCCACATACAACAATGGATTTAAAAGAGAGATTACTAATTTTGTTCAGAGTTATCTCTAGATTTTCTACGAAATTGAAATAATCTAAAGCTTGCTTTGTTGGAGGTCTGTAGATGCAAAGTAAGATCATTTTGAGCGTAGTAAGATGTACAACTGTTATTTCAAAAACTTTTTCAACTGCATATAAATTGAATTCTGACAGGAAGGTAGAATCAATATTATTTCTTATATAAATACACGAACCTCCGTAAGCAGGGCCTTTATTTGATTCCCTTGCTCTACAATAAGATCCTGCAAGGTAAAAACTAGGAATTTGGAGTGTGTTTAGATCATTATGAGATAACCAATGTTCTGTAAAGCAAAGAACATCTATTTGACTGAGATCACACTCTAATGCTGCCTCGATAAATTCAATTTTATTTGAAAGAGATTGCACATTATGATGCATTATTTGAATCTTTTGCATGTACCTACACGGATGCTTTTCTGCTGCATCTGACTGTAGTTGCTATTTATTTATCTCATTTTACCTCGAGTGCGTGGTCGAAGGAAGTATCGTGTCCCAGCAGTGTTAGGAGGTGAGGAAGGAGGGGTTACAGATGTAGGGGAATGAATAATGGGAGAGGTAGTACAAGGATTAGGTTCAGGGGATAAGGTAATTGGGTCCAAAGGGGTTCCGGAGGATGGAAGAGGACTAGGAGATGTAGGTGGGGATGAATCTTGGATAGGATACTGCTGGGGTGTAAGGATGTGTTTGCAAGTTCGCTACCGAGTGCATGTTTTCCGACAAGGTTCAAGTGAAGACCATGCCGGGTGAAGTGTTTTTCTGAGAGAAAGTTAAGCTCAAATAATTTAACATGTGTGCCTCTCAGATGCAGTTTTAATTTGTTGTTTGCGTGTCTAATTTCTTTGCACAGTGTTGGTTTGTTGTACCAGAAGGGCAGAGTCGAGATTACAATGTTCGTGTTTTGGGCGGCACGTTGTAGTTTGTCAACATGTTGCACAGGTGTAAAGTGACCACCCAAATTGATGTCATTCTGCCCTCCTATGATGATGACTGTATCCCGTTTGGTGAGGGTTTTTGTGTGGGTGAGTTACTCCATATGAAAAGGCTGTACACCGAAGATACCATTGCAGTATAATAAGAGAGTGGTATACTTACATGAGCGACCGCCAGCCGGAGAAAACGAGGAAAATGGCGGCGAAGGCGGCGAGGGCCACGGCCAGGGTGCCGAGCACGGGCCCCGCAACGCGTATCCAGCGGTGCTCGCTCACGGGCGGGCCAGCCGCAATCAGCGACACCGCCGCCACCCCCAGCGCCTCCTCTGAGAGCAGGGGAAGTATGCGTGCGTTGGTGCAAAGCGGGACACTAGCTAGCATATCGCAGGGGTACCAGAAAATTTTATTTCCCAGCTGAGAACACTTTAACAAAAAAAGGACATTTCAATGAAAAGGAGATTTTAGATTTTTGTATAGTTCACAATGTATAATGTACTCTACAATCTCAAACCTTTAATAGTCGTTGAAAATCATATAAGACTTTGCGTCAATAAAAATGAACGCTTCCGTCTGGATAAATTCGCCCCCACAATCACCTTCGTTGTCCACCAATAAGCATAAATAAATTTTATGTCCCAATAAGCCCAATGATCTATTATGCAGCCATTATTTGTGTAAAAATGTAGATATTCAAGGCATGAAGTGTCCCTTCATTAATTACATTACTTTTAAATTAAGCCAGTATATTTTTAATTTAATTGAACAAAAGGGATTACATTCCGTGTAAATTTAAAAAAGGAAGGAAGACAGAAGGAAAATGTTAAAAACGAGGACAACGAAACGAGGATCCTCCAAAAGGAGAACAGATGGCAACCCTGCATGAAGGTGCGCTGCTACATATGGGTACGCTAAATGCAAGGGTAAGAAGCCAAGCGCCCCGTATCACTTACCTTAACTTTCAAGATAACTTTTCGTCTCTAAGATGACTAAAGTAAGAATTGATACAAATCTTGTCTAAAATCCTGTGATAATATTAAAATGAATTCTTTGATATAGAAATTAAAAATGAGTCCTTGCACGTAGAAAGCAAACATCCCATAATCCCCGATTATTAAAGATCCCGCGCTGTTTACTTCTATCACGCTTTGAATTAAACTCACCATAGACCAACTTTCAATCAAAAAATAATTCACGCAAATAATATTTCTTTAATTAGAATTTTTCAAATAGAAGTATTTTGTTGAATAGTAACTACATAAATGAATTGTTTTCATGCCAAATATCTTCAGATGATGGAATGAAACAACGGAAAGTACTACAAACCTCTGCACAAGTTGCCAATGTACGTGAAATGAACGCCAAATTTTTTTTCATATTATTGATAGGACAAGCTCCGTATAGAATTGCATGGCATGCATGAGTGTCAAAGAAATTGAACAAATAACTCGACAGAGTAAATTGTATGCGCCAGATGTTCAGAGCCTTCTCCAGGCGGGTGGAAGAGGGAGTAGGGGGGGGCCCGCGCCACCTCCCCCACTTCCTTCACATACAGACAGAACACAAACAATGGTGCATTTCCTGCCCTATACTTCAATTAACACAATTGTCCTTTCAATGCCACGAATTGAGAAGAGAGGACACTGATATTCAATCAAGAGCATCAATAACAAAAACACAAGTTGTGACGAAGCTCGCGATTGTATGACACTCTCCTGCCAGCTCGTAACCTTGATAAGACTTCCTGATTTAATCGAAATGTAAACCACACTTTGTGGCCGTATTTTCCGCAAGAGTTAGTGGAAGTAGCCGAACTGCTACGAGTCGCATCATATTGCTGCGTACGGACAGCCAGGTCATAACTCGCATAGAATTTTGTGGAAATAAGGGAACCCAGGTTTCTGAGTGGCGCAAGTAATAATGAGACAGGACAATTCTTACACAATCCTGAGTAACTAAGACATTTCGACTGAACCTAAGATGAATGGTTTGATGAAAGGGTGACGAAGATGATATTATTTTTAATGAAAATAGAATAATAGAGTATTGCAGAGAGGCAAAACGGAAGAATTCAAAGAAAACCTGCAGCGAATGAGCGTTGTCTACAATAAATTATTCGTGAATCGACGGTTGCGGCGATGGAAAGCGAGAGATTTGATCACAACCGCGAGTCGCCCACAATCAGAACATCTTAATTCCCTGGCGGTACACCTCCGCTTAACTTACACTTTATTAGGGGAGGGGGTTTAAGGCTCTCAGGTGAGCTTCTGAGAGCCTGTGTTCCTATCCCCACTCTCGTGGATGTACAAGATGCTGGGATGGTATCCTGAAACGCCGAACGCAATGAAACATTTCCCAAACTCTGGATGTGGCCGCTTCGCCAGCTTGAAGCTTACCAGCAATTCTGGTTGGTGCCGCAGTCTGAAAGCGACACAGATAAGCGTCGGTCCAAGTCCTTCCTCAATCTCTACGAGTAGCGGGTAGTGCGACAGCGAATCCGGAGTCCAAATGAGATCCACCCGAATTGTTATCCCGTGGGACATGGAGCTCTTACCTGTGTCCTCACTGTGATTACTTTGCTAACAATGTAACTTCTCGATGAAACTCGACTCCCGTGAGAGAGGTTTAAATATTCTCCCAGAGGACTCCTATATGTAAGACCAAGATCCCTATCCCAAGATCCCTTCCCGTGGTATTGCGCAGGGAACAGTTCTAGGACCCTTGGCATTTTTAATTTATGTAAATGACGTAGGACAATGCCTCAGTTACTGTGAGCACAAAATGTACGCTGACGACCTTCAGATCTATGTAAGTGGATACCCATCGGAGTTAAACTCATTAGCCCAGAAAATAAACCATGATTTAAATTCTCTCAATAAATGGGCAGAATCCCTTGGTCTCCTATTAAATCCAATGAAGTCTCAGTGCTTAGTGATAGGCTCTCGCAACGCTTTGAACAAGTTGGAGAAATCTCCCCTACCGGAAATTAGCATTGGTAACTCTCCTGTCCCCTGGTGTAGTGATGTAAAGAACTTAGGAATATATATAGACAACACACTTAGCTGGACCACGCAAGTAGGTAAGATTTGCCAAAAAGTCTTCGCAGGCCTCCATTCCTTAAAACGTGTCAGAGAACTACTACCTATTAACACCCGCATAAGCCTAGTAAATTCACTCATAATGCCTCACTTCGATTATTGCGATTTCTTACTTACGGACTTAAAGGTCAAACAACAACGCAAATTACAAATAGCACAAAATGCATGCATCCGTTTCATATTCGATCTTAGGAAATACGATCATGTATCGGACTTTTACGGTCCAACAAACATTCTCTCAATCGAAAAAAGGAGAACTTTACATAGCCTCCTCCTACTCCATAAAATTTTGAATAATAGCTATCAAACGCACTTATCGCACAACTTTAAAATGCTGACGCTGGAACGATCACGATCCTCGCGATTACTATGCATACCTCGGCACAACACGGTATCCTACAGTAAGTCATTTACTGTCACTGTAATTAGAATATGGAACTCTCTACCCACATATCTAAAACAAATTTGTGGTTTCAGAAAATTTAAAACCCAACTCAGTGACTGGATCAAAACGATTAATTAGATAACACAAGCCCCTATTCCCATTTTCACACATTTCCCCTAATTAAACACCACGTCCGCTATCATCACTGATCAAATTCGATTACATTTAAAGACGTCAAGCTCTTCTCCTGTATTTTCCTCCTCTTTACGCTATCGCTGAAAGCCCTAACAAGCCTCAAATACCTCAAAACAAGTATATTACATACTAGATAATAAGACTTTCATGCATTTTCACACTGTAATGTATAATATTTTCGTGCTACATTTGTGTTCATCTTGTTCACTTGCCTGCTTTCTGTTCCTGTTTTTTTTCTCTGTTACAGATTATCTTGTATACCTCAGCCAACTGCCAATAGCCAACCTACGAAAACTACATTTATGTACATGAATAATGTTATATTTATACTATCTTTCCCCCCTCCCACTTTCCCAGTTTTCCTAATTCATTCTAACTCCCTCTATTCTTCATCCTGCCTTTTCACTTTTCCTTTAGTCTTCGTATTTTCTTCTCTTGAGTTACGGCCCTAAGCCGCCATCCTGATTGAGGTTTTCCTGGGTTTACTCAATCGCTTAAGGCGTATGCCGGGATGGCCCCTAGTCTTGCATCCCAGAAATAAATGTAAAATTTTCCCTCCTTCTTTAAATTTGTTCAAAGTTGAGGCATTCGGGATGTAGGAGAATTTCTGGCATTTTTGGAAGGTAATATTATTGATCTACCACGCCCCTCTTGTAAATAGAATCATGGATTTTTTTAATGCCATGTTAGCTTTAGAATTATGAAAATTGACTATGAAAATACATTCACACCTGGTTTCATTAGTTATGCGTAGCACATCACCGTTAGCTACTACGATCATTGCAATTTCGTAAGGAACGTAAAATGTCAGTTATCACAATTTCCGCCCGAATGCCTGAATTGTAATTATGTAAATGTAAATATTTAACTGGTTAGGCGGAAGAGCAGGCCTTACGGCCTGAGCCTCGCCAGAAATAAAGACATTATTATTATTATTATTATTATTATTATTATTATTATTATTATTATTATTATCCCGCCCGCGGTCAATAACACAGACACCAAAAAAGTTGTCAGATCCAAGCACTTGACACATGTTTCTCTATGTATTTCAACGCGTTGAATCCGAATCTGAAGCCAGAATTCCGCCTCCACCTACCATTTTTTTAATCGAAATAAATCGTGAAATTGCATTTTTTGGGTGTTGTTGTCGGACCCAAAGACTTGTCATATGTTTCTCTATGTATGTTGACATGCTGAACCCGAATCTGAAGCTAAAATTGCGCCACCACCTTCCACTTTTTTTAAATCGCTAAAAACTACCCTCAAATTTACAATATAAAATTCCACGGTGTTCTTCGCTTTTTAAAAATATGGAGGGTGTTGGCGCAACTCTGGCTTCAGGTTCGGATTCAGCACGTCAAAATACGTAGAGAAACGTGTGTCAAATCTTTGAATTTGACATTTTATTTTATTTTATTTATTATTTATTATTTATTATTTATTATTTATTATTTATTATTTATTATTTATTATTTATTATTTATTATTTATTATTTATTATTTATTATTTATTATTTATTATTTATTATTTATTATTTATTATTTATTATTTATTATTTATTATTTATTATTTATTATTTATTATTTATTATTTATTATTTATTATTTATTATTTATTATTTATTATTTATTATTTATTATTTATTTATTTATATATTTATTTATTTATTTATTTTAGTGCATGTGTCAAATAAGACGTGGACACGACGAGAGACTGACCTGCGAGGAAAGAGCCGCGCAGGCCGTAGGCGGCTTCGACGCTGGCGCCGCGGTAGGGGTCGCCCTCAACCAGCACCAGCTGCACGCGACCATCGGGCAGCGCATGGGCGTACGCTTGCACGCCCTGCGCCGTCGCGCCACTCGACTGCAACGCGCGATCCGCCTCCTTCTGCAGCTCCACCAGCGAGAAGCGCTGCCGCTCCACGCGCAACTCCAGGAACGCCCCTGCGCACCATGTGGACAAAGGTTATAATTAAAGACCGGATTTTCGTGCAGTAAAACTCTCGAAAACGTGCAGTAAAAACACCAAAACGTGCAAAAACATGCAATAAAAATGTCAAAACTGCAAAATGATGTTATATAGCCTAAAAACTACAGTTAATTCATATATAAACTTATTTAACACTTCGTATTAGAATTGAAGGAGAACAAAATATAATTTAGACTTTTTATTACAATATAATTAATTTGTACAAGTTATTTAAACAAATCCTACTTTATATTTTAAATATTATTTACAGGAAATGTTAAATTAGCATTAAAAATATAAAAAGTAAATACAAAAATACCTTCAATAACCAGTAGTACGTAATTAAGTTATACAAAAAACCTTAAATGTCTACATTATAATTTACACTCTATAAGATGACATACACTCCATTTTGCCCTATTCTTTTGTTTCTTCAAAAATTACAAATATGTAATTTTTCACTAGTTTCTCGCGTTGTTAATATTTACATTAGCGGCTATTTGTTCACATTATTGTATTTATGAGTACATGTGCTTTAAACAATGTCGTGTAAAGTTTGTCAAAAACTCAACAGTTTTCTGTGACAATGAGCTCAAAATTCCGCATTTTCAGAAACGCTCAAACACCATTTTCTCAAAAGTGGCTCCAAATTGTTTCTTCAAACTTTTCGTACGGGTAGTGCTAATTGCACGGTCAAAAATTACATAAAGTTCATTTTGCTGGATTTATTTGTTTTTTCAAAAATTACATAAATGTAGTTTTTTAAATATCTCTTACACCATTACTATGCACATTTCTAGGCATTTTCAAACACTATTGTATTTACGAGTTAAAGAATACCTACAAAATGGATTTAAATGAAGATTTTCGAAAAGTCAAAAATTTTTTATGGAAGAGAGATTCAAGTATCGCGTTTACAATATCGCATAAACGTCATTTTCTTAAAAACCGACCCAAAAGGGTATAGCCGAATAAGGCGGTGTAAAGTGCCCCCAAACCAAATCGATAATTGCATTGCATATGAAAGAGAATACAAAATTACATAAATTCACAAAAAGGCCACTTCCTAGGGCAATCTGTTGCAGAGATACCACGAGAAACGTGTTTTCCATGTTTTATTTTTTCTCAGCATCTATTGCGTGTATCAGGCTAAAAAAATTGCAGAGACGGGGAAACATAGTTCAATTTGAATGTATTTTTATCAACGAATTTTGACGCCAAATTCATACAGAAAAATTAATAAATACATTTTTGAAATTCATTTTCGACGTGATAACTTTGTAGTACTGTCTCGATTTTTTCTCCTAAAATAGGTCTTATAACATTCTATAACATATATGTTTTTTAGATTTTTAAACAATGTGGACGGAAGGGAAAAATAATTAAAACAATTTTTTCAGTTTAAACATTTGAAATTCGCGCCTGAATGTGATTGAAAAAACGGTCTAGCAATCTAATTTAAACAGATTTAAACACGACATAAGAACTTGAAATCATATAGGCGTTACATCGATTATGTTTCAAACTAAATCGGAATATCCTTGGTGGGAAGAAATGGGTTGCCCTTTTGCGCATCCGACTTCAGCCAATGAGCTTCAGTGACCATTGTGTGTCATAATATTGAATTTTAAATGCCAAATTTTACACAGATACAAGTCATTGAAACAGAAACAGATTACATCTAAGTTCTCACTTCATATTCATTGACAAAAAGTAACTTTTTCGCTCCCTCTACATGCACTTGAAGTTTGGAACATTTATTTTGAGACCACCTGTATAATATACTAAGGATATGTGGCTGTTTTTGGCAATGTATATGAAATCATCGACACAAAATAATGTAAATGTTCTATCGCTGGATAGGGTCTCAGCCAATAGATTTGAACCAAAAAGTAGTAGTTTGCAGAATGTGGCATTCAAAACAGATTAATGCAACACATTTTAATGGCGCATACCTAAGCCATAATGCTTTAGACCCTTAAAACGAAGTTATCGTGCCTTCATGGTAAATTACACCATTTCATCATAAATTTTCATTATGTGAATTCTGTTGCTCTGCACGAGTTGTGGGGGACAGGTGGGGAAACGAGCTTCAAGAAGGGGGCAAGTGAATGATAAAAGGGATAGACGGGTGGAGGGATGACAGATAGATGGACAAGGCCGGGTCCGAATTATAATTCATAAGCAGTATTCTACAAAATTGAACCTTTTTGAACTTTCTATTACATTTGTGGAGATTTCTTTTGGTTGCCCCTTCTCCCTAGCCTCAGTGGTAAGAAAAGTGCAGAAACCCGAAATCTATGTAGAATTAGATTGAAGGGAAAAAATAGAAATAATCTTTCACAATAAAATTAAAACATCTATGTGATTTTCTGTGCAATTGCAATCAATACTTAGCAAAATTAGAATGGTTACTCTCGCTCAGGTCTGGACCTATAAAGCTATAACGGATAGTTCAACGGCTGACTGTTCGAATGTGGGGTCTACTGCGAAGCACTTATAAAACAAATTATTTACTAAACACGGAGTTTTATGACACGTCAAACTAGTTTTGAATAAATTGTGTTAAATTACAAAACAATATTGGGCACGTCGGCCCGGTGGCCGAGATCGCTAAGGCAGTAGTGTCGTAGTTATCTCGAACCGAAGGGTCGCGGGTTCGAGTCCCGCCTCGGGCATGGTTGTATTTGTGTTCGTTCTTTCACCCCTTATCATCACCATATCGTTTCACCTTCATAGTTACCATACCATTAACAGCAATAGTGGTCGCTAATGACCTAGATGTTGATGCGACCTTAAATAACCAATTTAAAAAAATGTTGAGCATGAGAATAGAGGTATTGATTGATTATTTCGTGTTTCCGGGTGCGTCAACTGCTATGGTCATGAGTCCCGTAAGTGTAGAGTATGTTTCATCACGGGAGATGGCAGTGTTCTTCACCCGCTGGATGGTGAGATCCGGCGTCGGCCTACACGTCGGTTTGTTGGGGAGGTTCCCACATCCAGGTATCTCTCAGCATCTGGGCTTCGGAACAAGCTCGAAACTCCCGTCTGGTTTCCTGACATGAGTGATAGGCATGTGATTGTGTAAGTAAGGATGAGGATAGGGCAAGAAAGCCTGTTTGTTAGAGAACTGCTCCGTCTTCCGTCATCGGAGAAACCACGGAAAATTCCCGATCAGAGCAGCCGGGCGCTAGAATTCTCCTCCAAAGTGGCTGAATTCGATCCAGCTATCAATAAGTTTCGAAAATCCGCCACCGTCGAGACTTGACGCTAGGATCTTCGATCAGGACACCTCAGCCGGTGCTCGTACGCGTACCGGATGAGGTGTCTCAGTGCATCAGCTGATGTCACTGCAGTGCCTCTGACCGGGAGGTCCTAGGTTCCAGTGTCGACATTGGTAACATTTTCGTCACTACCTTGTCAGCTGGGCCGAATTCAGACGCTGTCTAGAGCAGAATACTAGAGGCCGACTGCTCTGATTGGTAGTTTTCCGTGATTTCTCCGATCAACACCATGGAACGCCGGAGCAGTGCCCAAATAAACGAGCCACGGACCGCGCGCGTTTTTCCTTCCTCTTCCTTGTCCTATCCTCACCCCTTACACACACACTTACACTAACATGCACTACACTACCACACATGACGGGAGGACGGTCCGGAGTTTAGAATTTGTCCAGGTGGAGTCGTCTCGCTGGTGGAGGATACCTTGATAGGGGGTATTCCGCTATGCGTTAGGTCGGCGCCGGAAATCACCATCAAGCGGTGGAAGATCGCAGCCACCTCCCGAGGGGAAAAAAAAACATTCACTACTATTCTAGACTAATGAATCACTGCCAAGCAAGCATGGTACGCACCGCACACGGGGCAGCAGTGGCCGCGCGGCTGCACGGGCGCTTGGCAGGGCGGCGGCGGCGCGCGGGCGCAGCGGGGCCGCTGGCGGGCGCAGACGCGCTCCTCCACGGCGGCGGCGAGGGAGGCGGGCGCGGCGCATGCGCAGCCGGCCTGGTCGGTGCACTGGCCCCAGAGCATGCGCACGGCGCCCACCTCCTCCCCGGCGCCCGGCGCAGGCAGCACGAAGCGGCCGTCGCGCACCAGGCGCTGCCACGACAGCCCGTATATCAAGTGCCGCAGCCCGAAGGAGTCCCTGAGCACAAAATCACATGTCATGTACGTTTAAGGGGAAGATACACCTTAAAACCTTATTAAAAATTTCAATTTTCAGAACATTTTTATTTACGCAATAATTATTCACGAATATTTTGATGAAAAGAAATATTTCGATATCTGCAATAGTTTTCGAGTTATGATTTAAAAGGTATGTCGCTGCATCATGCGTCTACATTAGAGTAGTAAGGTAAGCAAAACTCATAAATCTAATCTTGTTTTCCAGAATCACTTTTTTAAAGATCCGTTTCCCTTATAACTAAAAAACTAATCATAATCAATATATTAATTTTGGATTGACATTAAAATATATTTATCCAAAGATGTAAATGAAAGAGCATGGTTTTCTACCTGTGAGTATTGCAACAAATTAAAAGAATTTGTAAAACTCTTCAATATTATTTGAATTATTAGGGAAACACTAAGTCAGTGCATGAAAAACTGGTTGAATTTTCATTAAAAAAATTTAAGTTAAAAGCAAATTTTTCCTTGCGTATCAGTTCATTTTCACTGCTGTGGAGTATGATTTTATAAAGTGGAAAAAAAAGTGAAAAATATTAATAATTAACTATATATAAGCTGTATCTTTCCCATAATACAAGGCTGTCAATAAATTACGTAACGCTAAAAAAGGGGCCAGGAGGTTTGAGGCAGCGTTACGGTGGGAAATACAGGGGTAGGATGTGTGAGCTTTGCGTTACGTAACGGCCATAACGGCGAATGCGCGGCTTGTCAAAAACTGTCTCGTCTATTCATCTTTCCTTCAATTAAAAATTGTTTCCAATCTTGTGGTTGGGTGCCGTCAGTATCACCAACTCATTACAGCATTAATTATCATACATTTTAATTTATGACGTAAGTAAAATTAATAAAAACTATATTCACTGTTATATCATATATTTGCACGTGCTTTAAATGGGGGATGTCACAAGCGTTAGGTAATTATTTAGGGGCTTCAAGCGCGCGTTACAGGGGGGAGAAGGGGTATTCAAAATACACCAAATTAGAATTACGTATTTTATGAACGGCCTCGAACACAAATTTGGAGTATTTTGAATACCCCCTCTTCCCTCTGGAACGCGCTTGAATCCTTTCTAAATAATCACGCGATGCTTACGTGACAACACCCTCATTTACAATAAGTAAAAATAAATTAGATTACAGGAAAACAAATTTCATTAATTTTATGTGTTGAATATTAAATTGGATAGTAATTAAATTCATAAATAGTTGGCGATGCTAACTCTACTTAAAAATAAGGCTGGAGACAATTTTTGAGTGAAGAAAGGATTGCATAGGCGAGAACATTTCAGACAAGCCATGCATACGCCGTTATGGATGACGCATAGGCAAGAATCTACTGCGCCAATTTGATTGTATTCTAAAATATATAAATATTTGAATATTTTCTTCCCAATTTAACAGATTCAATCCATATATCAATGATGAAAACATATTTCAACTTATTGCAGCATATTATACATCTTAACTTTTTAATTGATATTTTTTTTAATTTTATTTGATAATACGTTAATGCGTGGTACTAAATAAAAGGAATTTTATCAGCAAATGTTCAAAAATTTAAAGAAAATGAGGTTTACATAACACTAAAATAACACCATCTATAGCTATGAAATGTAGTGTGATGCTGCCTCAAGTCCCATCTCTCCCTCTTCAGTGTTTTGTAATATATGGACGAATCCTTTTCTCTTACCTGATAGCTGTGCCAGACAGCATACAGGACTGACAGCGTTTGAGCATTGGGAAGATATATCCAGGTATAACAAGATTTGTACGACAATGGGAATTAATTACGAGTTCACAAATTATTATGAACATTTATATGTTTTGAAAGATAGTACTACTAGTAGACTGATCTTGTAAGACAGTATTGTTAGAAAATGGTCTATGAAGCAGTGGGAAAAGCCATTGTGAAAGAAAATCTAGAGTGTGCAAGGAAAGGCGGTAGTCTACATAGTTTATAGCACAGAAGAGAACATTCGTCTTTGTAAGAGTTTAGGTACTGTGATCTCCCGTTTTGATTCGAAGTCAAAAGACGTCATATTCACCGCTTACGATGCGCCTCTCACCACTTTGAAACGACCGCGCGTTAGTTGCTCTCAAACTTGAATCTCACGGCGGCGAAGTTAGAAAGTTTGGAAAGAACGACCATAGAGTACGTTCAATGTCTGCAATGGAGATCCTTGCGAAAGAGTAAACTTGCAATCAATCAAGATTTTACGCAAAATATCAGCGTAGAGTCTGTTACCACCATTGGAATCAAGATACTACCTTTTTGGGAAAATTGTCCAGCATTTTGGTTTTTCACAAGCTGACGCACAATTTGCAATACGGAGGATTTTTTCTGACATGAAATATTTTCTCGATTTATCCAACTTGGAACTTTGTGTCGCCCAGGAAATCGAAGATATATCTAATTTGGAAGCCGAAGACTAATCCTCCAGGTACAATTATGAAAAACTACGTTCCGAGCTCATAAAGCGTTTATCTCGTCTCGGGAAAAACGTATACGATAGTTATTGCATGACGAAAGCTCAGGAGATAGTTAACCCGTCACAATTTCTTCGACATTTGCAATCGTTAATAGCAAATCACATCCACGACGATTATTTTAAAAATCCATTTGGACAAAACTGCGGTGCATCACTTCCGAAATACCTTAGAAGGACTTCACTTTTGATGTCCTTCTAAGGTATTTCGGATTTTCACCGATCACAAACCTCTCAGTTTTGTTTTAGCCAGAAGAGGGATAAATTTATTCCTGTACAAATTAATAATTTAGTTTATCTTTCTCAATTTACAACTGGCATGTCGCTGGATCTCGTAATGTACTTGAAACTGCTAATTTGTGTCTCGCACCATTCAAGAAATTGACACTGATGTCATCGATGTGTGAGGATGGTTTCTACTCAGGTTCAGAATATCGAAACACAATATTATCTTTCTGGAAATAAACAGTCCTCTTTAATGCTCAAGAATTTCCCAGTCACATATTCTACAGCTTTGCTTTGGTATGATACTTCTTTGTCTCGACCGAGATCGTTTCTGCCTGTAGCTAGGTGAATGTGCGTGTCCGAAGCGATAAATTCATTGTATCACCCGGGCGCTAGGAGTTCCGTCAAACTTCTTACGTCTCATTTTGGTGATCTTCCATTCGCAAAGACTGTGCTTTTGGTCTCGCGCATGCATCTTATGCCAGAAACGCAAAATATCTCGACACGTACACTCTCGCCTCGGATCGTTTCCTTCAACAAACGTGCGTCTATCCGCCATCCACATCAACATTGCCTTCACCGTCAACAAGGTCCTTCACCGTCCTTACATGATACCAATTTATACTACGATCGACCGAACAACGCGCTGGCCAGAGGCGTCACCAGTGCTTGACATTTCAGTCGCCAGCATTTCATCTGTTTCAAACAATGGATATCCTGTTTCGGCGTGCTTCATCATAGCATTTGATGAAGCACGGTTATTCACATCAGATCTATTTAATTCCCTCTGTAAACAGTTCGGGACTCAAAAGAATAACATCACCGCTTATCACCCATCTTCTAGCAAAATTATTGAAAGATTTCATCGCACGTTGGAAACAGCCACACGTTGTATTGATAAGCAGAATTTCTCGTGGTCGCAAAGACCACTGATTTTATTAAGTTAACGGTTGCACCAAAACAGACCTTGGAAGCACTACAATTGAATACGGTCAATCACTAAGATTACTGAACATGCTTTTGGATGCTTCAGCTGAATTCGTGTCTACCGATATTGTACAAACATTTTCCGACATCCAGAACGAGGTTACTTCTTTCATCCCTTCCTCCCCACGTTTACTTCTAACCCGATTATTTCAAAACCCAGATTTTAAGGCAGACATTTCTATTTTAAGTTTTGTAGTTTTGAAATGTTAACTTTTTGCAATTTTCGAAAATAGAGATCGCCGGAAACCAGTCTATCACATTTTTTTTACATTCGACGACAAAATCTTAAGAAACATTTTGGAACATTTTTTAAGAATATAATTGTTTAAAAATGCTTATATTTCACACAAAATTACGTGAAAACTACTCACAGTATCAAAAATTAGTACGTAACTTTATTTAATGATCATTCCTTGAAAAACAAATTTTCTTTTGGAAAAATGTCTAGGAATTTTCGGAAAAAGACTTGTTTCATTTGGTGTGTGATATTCATGGTTCAAGTGCATTTGAATGCTCTTTTTTTGGCAAATAAATGTTTTCTGTTTTATCTTTATTATCTTTGTATCAGTGTACTCAGGACAACCCGAAAAGGACCCCAACCTTTAATCCCCTTCCCCAAATAAAGTATAAATTTGACCCTTTAGGTGCGGACCTGCAGGTGGTGCGTATACCCATGCAATAACAGGTATAACACACACACACACACACACACACACAAAACGTGTGTGCTACAGCATATGTCTAACTTCGTTGGTGGGGGAGATTATGTTAGCAAACATTATGCTAGAAATAAACAAAAGGGTCGCGGGTTCGAGTCCTGCCTCGGGCATGGTTGTATTTGTGTTCGCCCTTTCACTCCTTATCATCACCATATCGTTTCATCTTCACAGTTACCATATCATTAACACCAATAGTGGTCGCTAATGACCTTGCGAGCTTAAATGTAAAGACGTGGCAGATAAAGAAGCATCGTTGGGCGACCGCTGCAATTGAGGCTACCGTGAAGTATAGGCGTCCGGCAGGGAGGGGTCGACCCCGGGAGGGTTGACGATGAGCGCCACGGTCAGCGGCAGCGGCGGCAGGCGCAGCGCGAACGTGGTCTTCGCCGGCAGCAGCACGAAGTCCCAGCGGCACGGCACGCGCTGCGCGTGCGGCACCGCCGCCCACACCGGCGCCAACGTCTTGTCGGCCGGCTCCCACGCCTCGGGGTCCAGCCAATCCTGCACGCCGCCGCGCACGAAGTGGTTCTCTGCCGACCAACACCATTCAGCATCAACGAACGGGCACGATGCGTGTGGGACAGGTTGGCTACATTCTCCCCAGGCCCAAACACTCCGTTCTTTTTCTTAATCTTTACAATAAAAAACAATTGAAATGTTTTTATGACTTTTAAGTTATTTCACAAATTAAAATAACAAACCTTATAAGTTAAATGCATTAAATGTATTGAATTTTTTGTTCTAAAATCGCCGCTTTATCCTGAAGCATTACATGAATTTTTCTATGCTACGTAGGGAAGCAAAAATCGATGTTTTTGAAACATCGACGTTTTCGACCATAAACATAGATATATTCCTTATAAGTTAAGATGCATTAACATGTATTGAATTTTTGTTCTAAAATCGCCGCTTTATCCTGAAGCATTACATGAATTTTTCTATGCTACGAAGGATGGCAAAATCGATGTTTTGAAACATCGACGTTTTCGACCATAAACATAGATATATTAACAATGATAGGTTAACAACCATCTGTCACTGTTGTCCCTAGTTCAATTTTTTGAAAATATAAGGAGTATTGGCGTAATTTTGCGAGAAATATAGGCAATTTTAAATTCTTTAAATATTTTTCAAAAAAATACGCTCTAAATTTTTTTAAAAAAATTTTCTCCTCGTATGTATGAAGGGAAGATAAAACGTATGATGCTGCTCCCAATTTTTGTGAACTCTTCCTTCTTTTTTTTTTTTTGAAAACTGTAAAAAGGTAACATTTTAAAATTACGAAATTGAAGTAAAATTTTTGTCTCAAAATCGGTTGTAAAAAATCAGCTCTTCAAAAAAGCTCATGTATATTTTTTGAAAACACTACTAGTATTCGCATGACTTGTGTTCGGAATTTATGCAATTTCTAAAAAAAAAATCTCTAAAACCGCTTCAATTTCTTCTTCATTTTTTCCACGTATACAAGAAGGGACGCTTAAAAAAGCGGCGCGGGTTTCGTTTTCGTTAAACTCTCTGAATTTTCGTCAATTGCAAATTTAGAAATAATGCGAGAAAGTATGTTTTTTGTATCACCATTAGTTTTTTCGTAAACGAAGTTTTCCCTCAATTTGTCAATTCCAACGACTCGCGAGTCTACATTCCCACCCAGAGGCCAGGGATGCCCCCCCCTCAGCCAACCACTTATTTTCCTCAGCTCTCCGCTCCTCCACAAGGAGCGAGGCTCTCACCCGGCGCGGCGCGGGTAGGCGCGGGGCCGTCCACCGCCAGCGAGCCGTCGCGCCGCAGCAAGAGCGCGCCCGCCCGCGCCAGCACCAGCGCGCGCACCCGCACGCGCGCCGGCATGTCCAGCAGCGCGCCGCCCCGCGCTCCAGTTGACGTCGTTGGCCCCCCCGGCCCCCCCCCCCCCCCGGGCCGGGGCCCCCCCCCCCAGTTGGCGTCGAAGCGCAGCTGCTTCACGCGCAGCACCGCCGCCGACGGCGGCGCCAGCGCCCCTGCAACACCACCGACAGTGCTTCTTCACTCCGGGCACGCCAATATATTGTGACGGACCGGGGTTCCAATCCAGTGCATCAGTAAATTTATATTAAAGGGATCAGGTCTTCTTCTTTGCGAATGGGCTCTGGGGTAAGGTAAACATTGACACAACAAATTTCCAATATAATGTGTAGCGGCACAGACCACCACGAGGTATTTCGGCCATAATCCCTTGCAGCCACAGGAAATCAAACAAAGGGACGGAAATGCCTAACGGCTTGTCAAACCCACGCCAAGGAAACCCCTGACGTCATGGGAAGGGCGCGACTCGTCTGGTGAAAGGGCGCGAAGGCCTACGTCACAGGGCGGTTAATAGATGAGACAAGTCACGTGACGCTCGACCCGATGCGTGATTGGCGGAGAGCCACCGCGTCATCATGACGGGAGAGGGAATGGCGCGTGCAATAAATAGGGAGAGAAGAGCTTCCACCTTCTTCTTATTTGAAAATCTCCGGTGAGCGAGCTTCGTTTTTCTGTGTCGGAACTGGCTCGGCCTCTGGGTATCGCGTCGCCGTATGGCTGCCGAGTGCCGCTATCAGTGTCTCGCCGAACGTGAACTGGTGCCAGTTAGCCGCCGAACGTGAACTGGCAAGCGGGGACGTTACCGCTTTACGCACGCAATCGTGTCCGCTCCTACATGTGCGGGCAACACCCGAAGAAACGGAAGAGGGAAAGGGCGCCTTCCTGAGGCATCGCTCACCACGCCGCCACTTCAGCGAGTTGCGAGGAGACGGGAGCTGACTGAGCCTCGCTGCCACCGGAGACCACCACCTACCAGCGCCGATCAGGGAGCATCTGGGTGAGATCGCGAATAGGCAACCGCCACGAACATTTAAAAGTGGAGAGAAGGACGGTTGAGAGAGAGAGAGGAGATCGTCAGAGCGCAGGCGTAACTTATAATTTAATACTGATATGATGTATGGGGCATAATTGTTTATCTTGGGGTATTAGTAATTAAAGTAATATATATTATATAATCAGCTCGTTTAATGACTGGAAAACCAGAATCCAGTCATGCATGTCTCCCGAATCCTCTGCCAGCGTCTATAAGTGGCTACGCAGGTGAGTTCTCACTACCACTGGCAGCCGGAAGCAGTCAGCCCACGTGGACAGGGCAGAAGCTCACAATGGCGTTCCAACGGGGCAATTTTAAATAAATCTTATTTAAACTGAGTATGGGGCAGCCATAACTCTACCAAATTTTTTAAATTCTCAGAAACGAACTGGAACTGCGCTGTAGACGTCTCGAGGTGATGGAGTCGCATGAGCGGAAAAATGTTAAGTTATTTTATTTTGTTTTGTAAAGTGTGGAAATTTCATGTGTATTTGTACCAGTGTTTGTGCATGTAAAATACCAGTGTTTGCGTGTGGGATAATATTTCGTGTGCGATCGTGAAGCTTTCCCTAGAAGAAAATGGAGGCTAACAGTAACGGGAGTGTGGCGCCTGCGAGCGAAGTACCAGAGGAGTGAACTGTTGTTTCCCAGGAGATTTTGCGTGCAATCAAAATCGGAATGATCAATTTCAAAATTTGAGCGCCCAAATTAATGCGAAATTGTGAGTCTTGACGAAAATTTAAAGTAAATATATTAACAGAACAGAAGGTTTGTAGATAGTAAAGTAGTAGAGCAAAAAGAAAGTAACAGCCAAATAGAAGATTCATCGAAAGAACTTGAAAGTAGATTAGATGGTAGATTAGAGGATATGGGGCAAAATTACAGGAACAGGTAGAGAGGAGGAATAAAGGCACAAATAAGCCCTGACGAACTAAAGGGAAATTTCGTTACGACGCAGGGAGAATGCGTCTGATAGTATTACTGGCGGAAGGGTGAGCTGGAAAATCAGTTAGTCGAGCAGGCCAAAGCATCGGGTGAAACAACAAATCTATCGATGACAAAATAGCGGCACAAGATACTAAATTTCCTAACATCACAACTAATTTGCAGACTTCAAATTTAGAAATTAAATATAGCCCTATGCATGGCGACGAAAATTTTAAGCAGACTATAGTGCAACTTAGAGCTGAATTGCGTGCGGAAATTCGCGAGCAACCAGTGAATAATGGTAACGGGAACAGTGGCACGCGAAACATTCAGTGGCCTTTCCCTCGAAAATCTGTCATTTTCGGAGATCGGAGAGTCACCTGTTTGAATTCATTCAAAGATTAAATGATTATTTCTGAACTAAACCGATAGTCTATGAAAACCTGGTCCAGGCGGCTAAAAGACGAAAGAAAAAGTAAAGAACCCTTTACCATTTTAATATTGAGATCGAGTATTACTTCACGCCAAGTATCAGATCAGAGTGCTGGAATATTTGTAAGTTTTAAATCTCTTTGGGACCATTTACGGTGACAGAAATCCCGCATCCTAATGTGGCAAAATTAACATATGAAAATCAATCTCCAGCGGGTAAATACAACTTCTTCAACTTAGTGCCCTTCAAGGAATAAAGTGATGTTCAAATAGACGGCGTAAGATTGCAGCGTAAGACAACAGAGATATTAGACAGAGGAGTCCTAACTGAGTCATTCAGAATCGTACTTTATTTAATTTATTAAATAGATTTAAGGTAAATGAAGATGACATACCACGGCGAGAAATTTAAAGAAACGTAGGTGTAGAGTTCAGATTTAATTTTCAAGAATGATAATATTTAATTAAATTTTAAAGACACTGCGAACAAGACATATGACATCTAAGGGGGCAAAATGTCGCATGGAACTGCATAAACATAATTAAAGTAATATTAAATTATGAAAATATGCGTAATGGATGTTAGTGAGAAAAAACTTTGAAATTATTTTAGATTCATTGAATTGAGATGTCCTAGTGGTTGATGCTCCTTGATTTAGGGGTGGATAATTAATTAATTATGTGTTTTGGGCGTGGATTTCGCTAGAATTCAATGTCGTAGGAGACTTCGCATAGGGTATTGTCACTGTGGGCTATAATTTGTCAGAATACTTGAGGAAGGTTTTAATTAGGAGCTAAATGTTTAATAGTAGGAGGATGATGTACAGGACAGCTGAAAAAAGGGTGTCATAATTTCTTGCCCGCAGAGGCTGGTTCTGATGATAAATGGAGGAAGATTTAGTAATGATAATTGTGAACAGAGAGTTATTATTTTATATAATCCGCCGACTGAGTTAAAATTTTGATTTCAGTTTAGTTACAACCTAAATGCTATTAAATGTTGCAGAACTGCCTTGTTCCATTCGCCTAAAGTAATTGATATTGTATCACCGTCAAGTTGTGATATATGAGCATGTTGTATAGGAAATCATCGATCACAATTCATCAATTAATTATTGCCGGAGTAGTAATGAGAAGAAAGCGATATGTAGGTATATCACGTGCATGCCCTGGTTATTCGCAGCGGATTAATGTCGAAGTGGGTTAAGATTCAAGTTTCAGTAATTAATTAATAAGTTTGTCACGTAATTTCTTTTATACCTGTTGTTTAGTCGTGTCTCCTGTGGTCGTTGGTCACAGTAATTTGCCCTATGTTTTATTGCAATACGTATTACGTCAGCGGTATGAGTAGATCACTTTAAAGTAATGTGGGTATGGAGAAGTTGTATGTCACTGTAAAGCATGGTCGCCTGTCAAAAAAAAAAAGAAGTAATTTTTATTTGGGATAATTTGTTCAAATCAGGTAAGTCGTAATATCTCCTGCAGAAACTACTTATATTCCGATGTGTCAAATGAATCTTAGTTAATGTTGGTATTGGTGATAGTGAATGTCGTCCCTGGGATAGGATTCTATATGATTTAATACTCCGTAGGTGTGTTGTATTGAACTGTGATGCCTGGGTGTGTTAGAGCATTAAAGTAATTAATTAGCGTTATAAAATTTTAATTGTAGTTAAATCCAACGTTGATGTTAGGGTTTCAGTGTTAAATTACCTTGTTTTATTGTTGCTCATACTTTTTAGGTTTCCTTTATTTAATTATAGAAGGTGTTGATACTTATGAATAAGTAGTGTGGGATATCAATGGTACTGCGATGATCGAGACGATATCAAAATGGATAGTTTTGAAAAAAAAAGATTTTCATCAATATAACTCATTAGTTTATATCAACCATAATCACACTCGCGAGTTAGGTAAATATTGATAGTTTCATAAGTTCCTGGTATTGTAAAATTTAGTTGTTTTGATATCATTTTTCTACTATTAGTTTAGTGACATAGTTATAGCACTCGGTTTAGATAAATGTTAGGGCGTTGGTCATTGTTTAGACATAGGTTAGGTGTTGCAGTGTCTGTGCTGCATCTTTGTTGTTTTATCGGAGGGAAACATCTACATACTTCATTCCTCAAACTGGGAGGGAGGCTAATGTAGCGGCACAGACCACCACGAGGTATTTCCGGGCCCTAATCCGCACACAGAAATCAAACAAGGACGAATGCCAACGGCTTGTCAAACCCACGCCAAGGAAAACCCTGACGCTCAGGGGAAGGGCGCGACTCTGTCTGGTGAAAGGGGGCGAAGGCCTACGTCACAGGGCGGTTAAAGATGAGATAAGTCACGGACGCTGACCCGATGCGTGATTGGCGGAGAGCCACCGCGTCATCTGACGGGAGAGGGAATGGCGCGTGCAATAAATAGGGAGAAGAGCTCCACCTTTTTCTTATTTGAAAATCTCGGTGAGCGAGCTTGCTTTTCTGTGTCGGAACTGGCCCCGGCTCCTCTGGGTATCGCGTCGCCGCATGGCTGCCGAGTGCCGCTATCAGTGTCTCGCCGAACGTGAACTGGTGCCAGTTAGCGCCGAACGTGAACTGGTGCGCGTGGGCGTTACCGCGTGTACGCACGCAATCGTGTCCGCTCTCATGTGCGGGCAACACCGAAGAAACGGAAGACGGAAGGCGCCTTCCTGAGGCATCGTCTCACCACGCCGCCACTTCAGCGAGTTGCGAGGAGACTGGGGCTGACTGAGCCTCGCTGCCACCGGAGACCACCACTTACCAGCGCCGATCACGGAGCATTCGGGTGAGATCCCCAAAAAGGGCAACCGCCCACGAACATTTAAAAGTGGAGAGAAAGGGCGGCTGAGAGAGAGAGGAATAGATCGTCAGAGCGCAGTAGGCGTAACTTATAATTTAATACTGATATGATGTATGGGGCATAATTGTTTATCTTGGGTGGGTATTAGTAATTGAAGTAATATATATTATATAATCAGCTCGTTTAATGACTGAAAACAGAATCCAGTCATGCATGTCTCCGAATCCACTGCCAGTCTATAAGTGGCTACGCAGGTGAGTTCTCACTACCACTGGCAGCCGGGCAAGCAGTCAGCCCACGTGGACAGGGCAGAAGCTCACAAATGATCATATATAACTTTATTTCTATTTATACAGACACCTTGAAATTCTCTTAACTTTTAGGTCCTTATGCTACGAATCACTGCCTTGCCTCATTAAATTTGCCAAAGTATTCTGAAAAGTAATACGAAATGATGGTCGTCAGGCGGTTGTTCTTCGCGTTCGGCTCGTGCCCCAGTCGTTCGGCGCTCTCGGCGTTGATCGGCTGATGCCTCTGTGTGGCCGTGGAGCGACCCGCAGCGCTGCCCCATCCACAACGCGTATCCAACCGTTTTCGGCTAGCGTCGTCTTCCGCCCAGGCGCCCTCGAAGCTTAGTTTCGAAGCAAGTTACCTCGCCACAGACTCCAGGAGTATGTAATCACTATTGAACCCGGTTTTAGTTTTGAGTCTAGCGCGATGTCTCGCGACCATCCCCATCGCCACGTGGTGTTGCTCGCCTCCGGGTACCACTTACGGCGTCGTCTGGTCCTTTCAAAGATTGACTTCTCTCACCATGCCAAAATTACAATATCACTTTTCATTTCGTTTATTGTCACACCACACGGTTCTCCCTCCGGCTCTCACACCGCCATCACAGTCTTGGGTTTCCACGTACCGATCACATCCAGTCCCTTCTACAAACTATTCCCGTCGGATTTCCCGCGAATGCATCACCCTCACTTTTACTAGTACCTTCACTATCACGTCATTCACTTCCAAGCTTCTTACATCACATATTTAGCATCTTTCCACATTCTCCTATTCGGCCACTCCCCGCGCGATACGTGCGCTTCCTTCCATGTCTTTTACCTCACTGCCTCTGCTCGCGTCTCCCCGTTCGTTGGCTCTCGCACGTCGCGGGAACTTTTCTCGTACTAGGCGGGAACTGCCAACTGCCGAGCTATTTGAATTGTCGTGAATACTTTGTATTTCGTCTAGAAACGTGGTGCGTTTCAATATATATTCTAACGCCACCAGCTACCGTGGCAGCCGTTGGAAGAATGCTCTTTCGAGCTTTTGACATCTCAGGGGGCAGGATCTTTGGGGTGTGAGAAAGACATACACCCAGACACAGAATTAGGTAAGAACAGTAATATATTCTTAGAAAGTATTGCACAAATTAAACCCTTTACTCAGTCACAAAAAAGAGGAGAACAAAAAAATACCAAATTGTTAACTGCGCGCTAGGACGCATGCAAATCCACTAGTGGTAACATCTCTTAGAAAAATTGCAAAAAACATGTTTGCTTAATAATTTCACTCTTCACCGAACTTGCGATCATTTGCCTTATTACACCCGTGCACCGAGTTCTTGTTTGACCAATATTACTTTTCCTACACTTCCTGGATTGATTTACCAGTACACATTATCACAGGTCTTACTGCTATTCACATACAAAATTTTCCTCGTCAATAATTACATACACAAAATGAGGAACACAAATTAACTATCTTTACTACAGCTCCTGAATGAAATTTACCACCGGCGTACGAGGTTATATCAAATACTTCGCCGTTACTCAGTTTTAAGGCGAACATGCAAGATTTAGTATTCTGGTTTCTTGCGCTAACACAACCTTTCTAGTTCCTGTCTCCCCACTTCAGTTTTATGCAAATTTGTGTTATCATCACAGCTGCCCCAAGCCCCTGGCTTACGGACCGCCCCGCTGCGTCGTCAGTGACCCTGACCTAAATCCAGCCGTGCCGCCGCTCGTTCCGCCACGTAGCCCGCTTCGGTGCCGCTCCGAAGGCCACCCGGTCTTCTTTGCGCCCGCCACCAGATCCAGGGACCAGTCTTCTTCGTCCGCCACCAGATCCACGGACCAGTCTTCTTAACGCCCCCACCAGTCCACGTCTCGTCTTAATTTCGCCCGCTTTTCTTGCGACACGCGTACGCGTATTGCCCAGTCTCTCTGCGTGTGCTAGCTGGCGTGTCGTTTCACTAATGCTTTATAAAACTCGCACAGTTCCGCAGTCGCGGCCACTATTCTGCTCCGTCCTAAATTTTCACAGTTCTTACAACCGTCTCATACAGTGTTCTACTAAAATCATTATACGTTACTATATCAATTCTCCCACTTCCTAACGCCTCAATAACTACTACGGCTTCTCTTCAACAACTACCACGCTATCTTACTCCACCTCTCACCTCGGCGTCTCACAAAAGAAGGGTCCTTTTTTCGCTGCTCCGCCGTTTAAATGGTGACGTGACGTCACGGTGCACCCGTGCCGCGCTGCCCATAATGCGGAAGTACACCGCCGCGGATTTGGTCGGTAGCAAGAAAGAAGATTGGACGAGGCTCATTGCTGAAGTCTACGGGGAGACATCCTTTACCAGGACAGTGCCCAAGATTCTCATGGATAACAGGTTCTATAGCGCTATAGTAAAGGTCATGACCAAAAAGAATGTTATACTTTATTTCTTTTAAAAGAAGTTACTAAAATTTATAAATGAATTTGTTATTTTCTATTGATGAAAGCTGATTATCATTTGCAGTCACGTGCAATCCAGCAGGATATTTAAATTTTGCATTTCAAATTTCACGCTTCTCCATATGGGGGGGGGGAATTAACTAATCGTAAGTATTCACGATTATTTCGGTACAGAAACCACCGACTAAGTCAGCAACCGAGTTATAATTAAATATATTTTGGGAGCTCATTCTCGTAACCATTTCCTGGCGCCCATATATTTATTAGAAATTCGGAAACAGGATATTTAGAATTTGAGGGCAGCCAGACGGGTATATGGAAGGATATATATATATATATATATATATATATATATATATATATATATATAAACTACATTTTTATATTAGTAGGTGCATAGGAAAAGTAAAAACAAAAACAAAAAAACCGCTCTAATGGTTCACAGCAAAACGGTTGCCATTGCAGCGTTTTTAAAGAAACATCGATGTTTTAAATATCTATAATTGATGTTCATAAAATGATACTAATAAATAATTTAATAAATTATTTCTCTATACTGTTTTCATAAACGATGTTTTATGTTTTGTTTGTGAATAAAAAAGTCCTGCAATCCAAATTTGAAAAATTTTAAAATATGAAATAAAAACTAGAATGGTCAATTCGTCTTCGAACGAAAGTGGCGTGCATTCTATGGAATGAAGGGAATGAGTCATTCCCCTAAGCAAAGCAGAGAAAAAATCCTTTCGATATTCAAAATATTCGTTGGTTATGGCCAGAGCAAAACGTTTACTCAATCAAAGATTCTGAGCTAAGTACCAGTGGTTGAACCGTAACAATCGATGTTTTCAAAACGGTGTGTAGTTTCATCTTGTGACGTTCGACTTCGTCATGTGTCGGGGCAAGTCGGCTTCGGTTCGTGAGTACGCGAGAATGAATTTTTTAATACGTTCCGTTGAGATCGGCGGGTAGCTATGTTCAAGTTCGAAAGAATTTTGACTTTTTGAGAGTGTTTGATACACGCGCGAACTTACATCATAATACAATGTAAGTACAAAAGAACATAATAACACCGAAAACGTTTATCTTAAGGTAAAGAAAGTATTCTAAAAAAACTAATTCTTTGTGTTCCGTTCTGCAGTTCTCCCTTGCGAGAAGGGAATACTGGGAATACATTGGCAAACTCATTCCGCGCAGAAGTCGTGGCATCTAGCGAGGAAATTGGAAACTAGGCTGGGAACCGGAGAGGAGGCACGATGACAGATTTAGGGGGGCCCTTCCGGTCCCTTTCCTGTCAACTTTTGTACGCTTCCATCTTCCAGTTGCTGGTCAGTGTCGAGAAGCGACACTAAAGGAAAAAATCTCTTGTGCTTTCGGCCTTTTTGTTGTTGATGTTTTGAGCAGTGGTATCGAGTAGTGCTGTCATTTCAATGTCATTGAGAAAATTTGGACACAAATAAAAGGTTATGTGGCAGGGAAGAAAGAAAAATGTACGTTATCTGAGGGGGAAAAGCTCATGAATCAGGCTGTGGAGAGGACAACAGCAGAACAATGGCGCAATGAGGTAGGTCATATAAAAAGGGAATTTTGAAGGCATGAGAAGACGAAGGAATTGTAGAACAAAATTTTGAAGAAATTATTTCTCTTCAATATTAGAGTTCCATCCCTTCCAAACAATCATCAGAGGAAAGTGACTGAAATAAGTGGAGTATTTCTTATATAACAGTAATTTGTTTGACAATTAAAACTGTGTAAATAGTGTAAATCTAGTTGAAATTCTTGTGTTTGTAATGTTAGAGAACATCTCGGGGTAAATTAATGTGCTTCGAGAAGTGGAGAGCAGCATTTGACATAGGACGAAAACTGCAGTTGTGACGACGACATATGCAATCATCCACCCACTGTACCGCTTGTCTTTATCTCACCGCGATCGGGCGGTCCTCGCCTCTCCTCCCCCACCACAGCCCGCCATCAAGTTGGTTCTTATTTTAATTCGACCACAGGCACGATCAACTGTCAGGAGGATAAAAATTACTGATATTTCGAGGAATCACCGTACACAAGAATTGCAAACGTAAGTTTTGGATTGTATTCGCCCTTGGTCTATTATGGGATAAACTCTTCCAGAATTGCCGCGAGAGTTGATACCTAAAATAGTACAATAATTGCATTCAGAGCAAAAGCAAGAAATACAAGTTGCAGGAAAGAGAATTAACAAAACATGAAATTTGTCCCAGGAATTTAAACAGCAAAGAATCCAGAGAATGTGAAAAGTGTACGAAATCAGTAGAATGCACATCACATCCATTGTTTGTAAAGATAGCGAAAAACATTATTACTGAATGATACAATTTTCAAAAATTGTTTTTTCCTTTTGAAAGAAAAACATTTTTAATGCACTGATGGATTTTATAAATTTATACTAATCATTTTAAATAACAAAGTACTCGATAAAATAGGTTCAGAATGTGTCACATAAATGCCGAATTATATTTGTTTATGATGTTAGAAAGCATTTACGCAACGAAAGTTTCCCTGGGGTCCGTTTTCTCCCAGGCGACCAGTTACGTTCGTTTGCAAGACGCGATCTTTCCCGGGCTAATATTCACATTTTGTGAAAATTCGTATCATTAACGTTTTTTATACTTTGGACTTCAAAAGTATTCCCCAACTAAAATTGTCACCGCACGCCACTGAGTGTTACTTTCATCGAGCAGACTATCTCTCTCAGCAGAAATGACCCCGATGCCGACTCAGATCAGGAATATAATTTTATTTTAATTTCTAAGTGAGGAAGTGATGGAAGTAGTGATCAGAGCAGTTTCAAGCAAACTTTTGCAGACTCGGTTCATAGTGATGATTGTTTAGTGTTTCGCTGATACCATTACCATAGACTAAAGAGGTCTATACATCTTTACTCTAGGCCATTACAATTCTATGCCGAAATACTGGAAGAAAGGTTTTTTTATGGCAAAACCTCACGCCTTCGTACTCGTGTTACTACAAGCCTTTTAATTCATGCTCATTAAGAAAACAGTTGTCATTAAAAAAGATATCATTAACCAAATTAATTCCCTCATGCCTACTCAGGTTGTTAATATCCTTTGAGCCGTATATTTCCAGCCTGGGAAAAGCCCAAAAAGAAAAGAGTATGGTTTATCAGAGGATGTGCAAAAACTTTTAGCTACTCCATCTTTATCTTATGAATGTGAACACACCTCTGATTTGGACTAATTTCTAAATTACTAGTAAGTTCGAAGCCAAAAAAGTATACTATTAAAGCTCAAATGAGAAATTGGTTTAACGAATTCTGATAGGATAGTATTTATATTTATATATTAATTATACTAACAAATAACATTGTAGTAATTTAATTGTTATTTTTTCACTCAATTTTAATTAATTCTCATTGTTTTATTAAATATGCTATTTCAAACTCTGACAGTTTTGTAGGAAAATGTAAAGATACATATTATATATTTAAAATGCATGTTTAAGTACTTCGTACAAATGCGTGTGCAAAAGTTCATAAAACTATAACCAGTAGTTTTCGAGGTATTAATTTTGGCCAACCAGATGTGCCAAACGAAACACCGTGCAAACGGAAAAGGGAGACAAATGGGACAAGGGAGCACATGGAACATGGGGGGAAATGAACAAAAGGACAATGTGGACATGAGCATAAACAGGCATTTAACAATCTTAAACGGAATCCTTACTGATCTCTACCAAAAACCCCTATTATTCCCGTCGACCCGTATTCTACGGGCGACCCGTATGAATGCGGGTGGGTAAGACCCGCACTTTTCTGAGACGAGCGGGCGGGCGGGTATTGAGAGCTCTAATATATATAATCTTTTCTGAAACATGTGAACGGCTTAGGCGGCTCATCGCATCAACTGATGTCACTACAGTACTTCTGACCGGGAGGTCCTAGGGTTCGAGTCCCAACGGTGGCAGGGTTTTCGACGCTAGCGAGTTAGCTCGAGTTCAGCCACTGCCCGGAGGAGAATTCTAACGGCTTCTCTGATCGGTACTTTTCCGTGGTTGCTCCGATCAACACCAGGCGAATGCCGGAGCACTACCCTAACGAATGGGCCACGACCCGCGCGCGATCTTTCCTTCCTCCTTGTCGTTCTATCCTCCTTTACTTATAAACACTTTCACTTGCATGCACCACACCACCACACATGCCGGGAGATCAGACGGAAGCATAGAGCTTGTCCCGGCTGTGCCCCATCGCTGGGAGATACCTGGTTACGGAAAACCCCGCTAGTCGGCTTGTAGGTCGGCGCCAAATCACACCATGCAGCAAGGGAAGATCATCGCCATCACCGAGGAAAAATAAGTGTACTACGTTTACAGGACTGACGACCTTTATTTATTTATTTAGTCAAAAACAGCCAAAAACTGTATGTGACGTATGGGGGAGAAACCCTTAGCAGTAGATGCGCCCGATAACATCAAATAAGTAATAATCAATCGATCTAAAACATGTTCACTTTTCCAGATGAACTACTGACTCAATCGCAGCAATTAAGGAGTTATTTGAATGCTGAAAGTCTCCGATGACTGCAAGTGCAGTTTACATTTTTGTATATTTTGATGAAACAATAATATGAAAACAATATTTTTATCCACTTGGGTTCGGTAAAGTCAAACATTATGCCATTAGAATCAGTTTCGTAATGACGCATTTTACCGCCCTAGTGTGGTAATGTACTTCTTTATCACGCTAGAGTGGTAGTGTATTAGCTTACTTTGCTACTCTTTTGAAAATATATTGGTCTTCTTTGTCTTGAATCCTTCACTTTTCCTCTTTAAAATCGCTAATAACTGAGTAAACGTACTGCTAACACAGTCATTAAGTGATATTATACTCTTCAACATAGAGTAGTGGGTTCAAAGACAACTTCGTTTCCCCTTCTCTGACTTTCCAGAAAAATAAGCAATCAAAAAGTTTTTCCAATAAGGAATGAACTTTTTTACACCAGTCTTTAAAAATTAAATACTCCCACTCATATTTTTTTCTTCATTTGTTGAGTAACAATGGTTCTATAGCAGCATTAGCTGATATTTCAATTTCCGAATGAGAATCACATTCACTCATGTCAAAAGTGTTTCAATTGTTCTCATTGTTGATATCGCCACTTATAGGGAAAAAATTGTTAATACTAAATGAAGGCGTAGGTCAAAATTTTACATTAAAGTAATAAATTTTTACAGAGTGGATACAACATTGTACGATATTCGTATCGTAACATCTTATTACAAAACTCAATTGGTTACCAAACTCGGCCTAAAGGCCTCGTTTGGCAATTTTCCAGTCTCGTATTGTAATCAGATGCTTTATGACACTTATATCGTAAATAACTATTGAAATGTCGACATCACGCACAACCTCGCGGTAATGCGGTCAGGATCGAAGTCAGGCAAGGCAGCACAGGGCGAGGACGGTGGCAAGGAGTAGAAGGGGTTTGGGCAGTACAGCGTAAGACTGATCGTAGCAGGTCCACCAGGCCATACTAGGGAGAGGATACACTATGGACAGCATGCATTCCTTTTCCTGAGTGAATATATGAATATGGTAAATGAATAGCCGGTCAAGTAAAAGGATTCGGCTTTAAACTTCACGTGCAACTTCATCGCACGAGATTCCACTAGTGGTAATTTCTCCCATACATGATGTGTATGTTATTTCTTGAGAGGTCATTGTGTTCCTAACACGCTGAAAAGTGAGATCTGGTGCCTATTTACACGCCAACGTTTGGGATTTCCTATCCAGATATGTCATCCAGTGCGCTTTGCCCCACCCGAAACAAGCTCTCACTGCGCGATTTGTCTCCCGACATGTGTGGTTGTGTAGATCATGTGTATGTGTGTGTGTCAGGGGAGAGATAGGGGCAAAGATAAAAGAAAGATAGCCTGAGGTTCGTGTTTCATTTGTTAGGGTACTACTCAATCAATCGCCTGGTTTTTATGGGAGAAATCACGAAGACTCCGCTCTCAGATCAGCCGGCCGCTAGAATTTCCCCTCGAACAGTGGCTGAATTTGACCTGGCTGTTTATCTAGGTGCGAATATTGCGCCACCGTCGGGACACAAACCCTAGGGCCTCCCGATCATACTCGCGGCAGTGGCTACAGTCGTTGCCCTGAGTTAACTCAGCCGGCCGGTCGGTTTTTCCATTTTATCTTGACAGGTGCTGGCGAAATTTTAGAATAGAGTGTCTTGCAGTATTTTCAAATAGTCTCAAGATCTTTTCATGTAGAAAATGTATTTGGTTAAATTATAAGCCCAGAATATTGTTTAATATTTGCCATCATAAGTCCAGAGGGGGACACGCATGAGCGTAAATACAAGAGTTTTCAAAAAGGGCGAGCCCTTTGAGAAATGAGAGATTATAGGAATTTACATTTTGTGCCATGTACTCATTAAAGAATGTGTCTTGAAATCACAGTTTTCTGTTGAATTACAATTCAAAGAAATATGTGGAATAGAAAATATGAGAAAATGTATAGCTCTCGAATGTTTTCATCATATTGATTAAACAAGGAGAGGTAGCGATGAGTGAGTTGCGAAAAATGCTTCTATATTGCTTCTAGAGTGTTGAAAAACGCAGCACCTGTTGGCACTCGGATGTTGGCATAGTTGTCAACAATTACCAAGATGACATAAATTGATAAAAAATAGTAAAAAAACTTTTAACACGAAAAATATGCCATGGATTTCATTATAAAGTTCTTTGCAAGCGGAAAGACTACCACGATATAAATGTACTGTGTAGTACATGCCAACAATCCCATGAATTTTTATTCATATCACATTCTCAATTTTCAATACGAATAAACTTATTACCAAATGAGACAAATGAATGTTTGCAAAATTACATTTTGAAATTACGTACTATCTATTTCTCGGAGAATATTCCATAATGGTATACTCGTAATATATTTCAACTAATAAGTATATTTCTTGAGGCATGTGTATGGTTATTCTAGGAATTTCGTGACCCCTAGATACCTCCTTGGGGTCACGCAAAAAGGTGTGGGAGAATGAGGTAAGTAAGGGGCGCGAGTGAGAGGGTGAGAGAGATAGTGAGGGAAGGGGAGGGAGAGAAGGAGTGAGTTCTGATTTTTGTATTGAATACTCGCGTACTCTTATCAGTGACGTACTAGTACGCCGACAAGTACGCCGGCAGACTGGTATCTGGTTCCCGTCGGAATGTAGTTTGCCCTCATGGCAACCTCCCCATACAACGCCTGGGTCACAGCTCACAGCTCCTAGCTGTCCAGACTAGTACCGGAGTCTAATCAATGCACCGTGACAAGTTCCTCCTATTTGCTCAGAGTATCGGGCCACTACCACGACGAAGCGGATAACACGACACGGGACCACCTGAATTAAGGACCGGGCGGCTCGGAGCCCCCTTCCCGTCTCCTCACTGCCTCCAGCTTGAGGCTAATGACGTGAGTACGGCCAGAACCTAGACAACCTGTCAGGGGGGTATCTGGTCCTCGTCGGACTTCTATATGTGGGATCCGCAGCATTCTGAACAGCGTCCTTTGCCCAGTTCTGCCCAAAAATCGGTGCGCCAGGGCCCAACTGGTGGGTTGCGGGCACGCCCGGATACATGGAGCTCAACATCGCCTACTCACTGCCTCAATCTTGAAGCTAACGGCGTGAGTGTCACCGTGAAACTCAGGGTCCGGGTGGTCGTCTACAACTCTCCACCAGAGATCGCGACAACCTACGCCGCCGCTACCCCCCCCGCCGAGGGAATATAGTAAGAGAAAAGCACTGCAATCTTATTCTTGCAGGAACTCGTACTCGGAGGCGAGTGCAAGGGTGCGCCATGGAGGCCACGACTCCCCTCGCCATGGAGGCCATGCCACCTCTTTGTAGTTTTACTAAATTTATTCAAAACAATTATCACTTGTTAATCTCATTACATCCATTCTCATAGCGAAAATTTTGGAAAATACGAGTATTATTTTATAGCGGAGTATAGTGAAGAACACCTTCGCGCGACCCGAAAATCCCTTGATCTCGGTGCTTATATAGACATATTTGCACATCCAGTTCCTTAACTACTCACAGAGTGAACACAGATGCCTGCCAGAAATAGAGATTATGAAAGGATATGGTATAGATATAAGTCACGAGGGACTCAGAATGTCCCCCACGTCTCAGACACAACTGAAACCTAGAAAGGTGGCTCAGTGCATCAGCTGATGTCACTGCAGTGCCTCTGACCGGGAGGTCCTAGGTTACAGTCCCGATGACGGCAGGATTTTCGACACGAGCTTGTCAGCTAGGTTCTATTCAGTCGCTGACTGGAGGAGAATTCTAGCGGCCGGCTGCTCTGATCAGTAGTTTTCCGTGGTTTCTCCGATCAACACCAGGCGAATGCCGGAGCAGTACCCAATAAAACGGGCTACAAACCGCGCGCGATCTTTCCTTCCTCTTCCTTGTCCTATCCTCACCCCTTACACACACTTAACACTAACGTGCACTACACTACCACACTTTCCGGGCGACCGGTCGGGACCTTAGGGCTCGGTAGGTCGGCGCCGGGTCTCACCATCCAGCGGGGGAAGACACCGCCACCTCCCGAGAAAAAAAATTCACTACACTTACGGGACTAATGACACCCGTAGTTGACGTACCCGGAATCACTAAAATCCAACCACAACTGAAAACATTTTGTCTCACGTGGGTTTCGAACTCACGGCCTTAGAGTTCAGGTACTTGCACTCACCTGCGACAACCGCTGACTTAAGAGACCGAATCAACTTGACCGTGCTTTTTGAAAATATGTTATGTTATGTAACAATTATATATGGATAAAACTAATAATATTACTAAAACTGACCTTGTTATGCTTAGGTGATCTTCACGACTCAGCATTGAATCTATGTATTTTGTTTACTTTACTTTTATTGTGATCGCTTCCAGAGCAACTATAGAACATATACTTTATCATCAAAATCTGTCAACATCATACTCATTAATAAACAACGTTTTCAAAATTAACTAACTCAAAAAAATGTAGAACAAACTAGTTTTCAACGCTTATCAGTTAACACAAGCGACCACTATTGGAGTGAACGGTATGGGAACTATGAAGATGAAACGAAAGGGTGATGATAAGAGGTGACAGGACGAACACAATACAACCATGCCCGAGGCGGGACTCGAACTCTCGATCCTTCAGTTCCAGATGGCTACGACACTACTGCCTTAGCGATCTCGGCCACCGGATCGGCAATGGTTTAATTTACTATCATGTATTATTTATATTGCGGAGGTAGCGTTTTATCAGAAAAAGCACTAGTTTCACATTTTCTTAATTTTCGTACTTTTAGAAAAATGAATTGACATTTTCAATTGCTAGAAACAATGTAGATATGTTGATGATCATATTTCATACTACATATTTACGACATTCCATATGTATATGTGTGTAGTGTATGTGTAGTGTATATGTAGTATGTATAGTGATATGTGTGTATGTTGATGTGGTATGTGTGTAGTGTATGTAGTATAGTATGTATGTGTGTGATGTGTGTGTAGTGTGTGTGTGATGTATGATGTGGTGGTGTGATGGTGAGTGTGATGCGTGTGTGTGTGTGTGTGTGTGTGTGTGTGTAATACCGGGTGATCAGTATGAAACGCAACCAGAGCAGGCAGAGCAAAATGCACTGGCAAGCGTGTTTGAGGGGGACGGATAGCGGCTGGTGGTTTCAAGCAGGTAAACTGACGGGAAGTACGCTTAATCCCTCCCATAAGCCACCCTGAGGAAGAGAGCAGGTGACCGACGAATTCAAAGAGAAAGGCTCGCGCCTGCTTGTTTGGCATCGAAAGAAAATTGAATTGTAAAGAACGAAGATTCCTATGATATTGTTTAAAAGTGAAATAAACTTGCTCTGTAAAATATACATTGAGGTCAATTTAATAGTAAATATTTATTAATATATAAAAAATATATGCTTTATAGAAAAATTTTTATTATTATTATTATTATTTATTATTTTATTATTATTTTTTATTATTATTATTGAATAAGGTTACTTTAAAAAATTAACTATTAAAATATAATAAAAATTAATTTATCAATTTATTCTGATACGTATCCGCCTTTACTTTTTCTTTGAAAAAACAACTGACCAATTAACCTGTATCGATAAACGGTACACCATACTCCAATCGTTTTTTAAGGCGATTGATCAAACACATCTCCTGTCTCAAGATAGCACTTCACTAACCGAAATATGGTACTCTTGTTTGGGAATAGACACAAATGAAAATTTTTCTCTGAAAGCTGCCCGGCACTCTTTGAAGATTGCGATTGGAAATACTCCTCCACCCCAAAACTGCCTTGCTCTACGCTGAGGCGCATCGTAAGTTAACTGTGAAAGAAGGAAACTATGAAATTTAAGTAGTATATGACTTAGGTAGGATCACAGAATTTTGAAAATGTGCACACAATTCACTTTTCCCATAGCACGTCATACGCAGTTTTAACTGTTTTTGACGTAAAATAAATAAATAAATAAATAAATAAATGAAGGCGCGGCATGTTTTGTTTTGAGCAGGTATGACCCACACCACAGGAAAGGGGAGAATGAAATGAAGGGGGGGTGAATGGAATGTCGCTGAAATGCAGTAACTCTCACGTCGTTAATATTTTCTTTACCGTCGTTTTTTATACATTACTGCATTAGAGAAAACAAACACTTCAAATTATTTCTGACGAAGTTCCTGGAAAAATCGAAAGTTCTCTGTAATCATTTGCTGAAATTTCACATTTTCAGAAACTTTCGAATCTCGTTTTCTCGAAACTGGTTCCATTTTTTTAACAATAATTTGCATTAGAACCTGTTTTACTTTTCAATAACATTATTAAAGACATATGTCAAACCTGCAACTGATTCGGAAACGCTGTGAAAATGAGAAAAAAATTACTGTATTTAACGTTACGTTGTATAATATTACATTCTATTTAAAATAAAACTTTTTCCTAAATGTAAATATAAATGAAAATAAGCTAACCGTTATGTTAACTGATACTTGCTTAAAATTATCAATAACCAATTACATTTTTTCCTACAACATTTTTTGTATTGTTAGTATTACGAAAATGTTTCATTATTGAGTGTGATGTTGAAAGAGTTTGATACTAAAGTAAATTTGTTTGCATTTTGCGATTCTATGTACTTATGTAATAAAGAAAATCTATTAGAAAGCTGCTGCAATAATCGGCAAGTTTTCGACAGAAGATCTCGTGGCCCCTGGTATCGAATAAGTGTATAAATGTTGTTCCCACATATTTAGTAAATTACTTTAACACGTTGTTTATTCAGAATCCACGTTTTGTGAAGCCGAAAAATTGGTTGACGGAAAAACGTCTGCTTGTTCGTCCACTGTGATCAATGAAACGTTTGGAAGATTGTCTCCAAAATTGATATTCTTCGGTGGCTCTGACTGAACTCCAGACTGCGTGATTGAAATAGATATTTTAATTTTTGGAGGTATTTTTATGAAGTCTCAGCAACATTTTCCAATTTTTCTCAAAATATTTTGTATTAAACTTTTTCCTAGGATAGAGCAAAGACGGTTACAAAGATGGAGCTTGGATGGACGCTTACAAAGATGTCCGATTATCGTTGGATCCTGAATTTTCGAAAATTGCACAAATTCAACAGTGTTGAATTTTTTTCGAATAGAAGACGTTTATTAAAATGACGCAGCCCCACTTTCGAATACTTCTTGGATTTGTTGAAAATAGCCAAAGTACCAAATTGCAAAACTACAATATTAATGATAGATATTTTTTCCTTAATGAACCTTTCCTTCCGCATGTGCTTCAAAATTAGGCCTTTAAATAAGGATATGTTGAATGTTTTCAAAATGTGTGAGTAATTTTGAATTTAATCTGGCAGTTAATGGGTTAAAGGACTCATTAACAGCCCGATTAATTTCGTGCGCATAGCGCTCGCTCACTGTCGTCGCGTTCGTGCGCGCACAGTCATTGTTGGAGCCCACGGCTAAATCGACATCCAGGAATGAAAAAACTTGCTTATGTTTCGTTTAGGTTGTTTACATCCATTGAAGAAATAAAATTCGCAAATTATATTACACAATGTCAAGCAGTGCCCAATTGGGGATCGTGGCAGTTAATAGGTTAAAGATGAAAAAGTTTAAATATTTTTCGAGTCTGTCTTTAATATTAAAACTCGAATATTTATTTCTCAGTGCAATCTATTTCTTAAAATTGGATCTCTAAATCATTTCATGCACAACATGTAATGTGCTTTCCGAAAACCCCTATAAATCCGGACCACGGACCAAAGGCTATCTTTCTTTCATCTTTCTTTACACACATCCGAACTCCTCTTCCCTTACACACATCCACACTTACACTACACTACTACAGCTGCCTGGAAACCAGTACGGTACTTTGAGCTTCTTCGGGTGATCCGCTGAGGGTGATACCTGGATAGGGAAACTCTGCAAGCTGACGTGTAGCTCGACGTCTGATCTCACTTACCAGCGGGGGAGGATTACCGCCACCTCCTGCACTAACATTCACTACATTAACGGATCGAATCTCCGTAGCAGTTGAGCATCCGGTTGCTTGTTAGTGATTCCGGGCGCATCAACAGCTTAGATCATTAGTTCCGTAAGTCTAGTGCATGTTTTCCTTCGGAGATAGCGGTGATCTTCCCCCGCCGCATTGCGAGGTCCGGCGCCGACCTACTGTCGACTAGCGGGGATTTCTCCAAACAGGTATCTGCCACCAGAGGGGCACCGCCCCAGCCGGGACAAGCTCTAAGCTGCCGACCGGTCTCCCGAAGTATGTGGTAGTGTAGTGCATGTTAGTGTAAATGTGTGTGTAAGAGGAGAGGATAGGACAAGAATGAGGAAGGAAAGATCGCGCGAGGTCCATGGCCCGTTTGTTATGGTACGCCTGGTGTTGATCGGAGAAACCACGAAAACTGCCGATCAGAGCAGTCGCCCCTCGAGACAGCGACTGAATTCGACCTAGCTGAAACGATAGTGACGAAAATCCTGCCGCCGTCAGGACTCGAACCTAGACCTCCCGGTGAGAGGCGCTGCAGTGACATCAGTTGATGCACTGAGCTACCGCTCCCGGTATAGAACATCCGGAAACATCAATCAATCAAATATTTAGGGAAGGCGGTGCCGCCGGCGGGATACGTACCGAGCAGCGCCAAGAGAAGAGCGGGCGCGCGGAGAGCCATGCGTGGTCCATCTGCAGCTGCGCGCCCCTCGCAGCGCTGCCTGACCACGGCCCGAGCGCGGCGGCGCCAGGCCCCTCCCGATAAGCACAGCGATCGGCCACCACCACACTGGCCATCTGGCGCTCAGAAACAAAGGAAAGCAAACGCTGTTCCCATGTCTCGCCTATGGTAAATGGAGAAGGTATTGCAATCAATGAAAAGTTCGAGGTCGAAATTGCGGCAGTAAAATTCGGTTTGAAAGCCCGGTTGGAAAAAAAGAATACTACGAAGTCGTGAATGTGCGTGTGTCACGCGTAAGTCTGGCAGATAGGCAACTTTTGAGCTCTTTTGAAGAATATTCAAAAGCGCGTAAATCGACTGGTATGGGAGCAGGAATTAACGTAGGTAGTCGACCAACCCACGCGGCAGAGCGCAACTTTGGACATTTTCCTTGTTTACCCTGCAGAAATGTTCTTTCTAGCGACGTCTTTCAGGGAATTAGCAACCACAAAGCAGTGATGGTAGAATTACAAGCAAATGTAACTAGGCCATCTAAGGCGATAAGGACGATAGTCAGACAATATAGAAAAGCAAACGTCGAAGGATTACGTAGTTTTTAAGAGAAAAATTCGACCAATTTCTAAGAAAGAAGGTGGTATGAATAAACAATGGGGAGCTTTTAAAACAATCGTAGAAACCGCTTTAGATTCGTTCGTTCCTTGCAGAATACTGAAAAATATTCCTGATCCTGAATATTTTAACGGGACGATATGGCGTTTAAAGTGAAAAGTTAGACTAGCATTTAATAGGAGACATCGCAGCATTGCTGACATGATAAGTTAAAAAAAATACTACAGGGAATTTGAAAAAGAAAAGGAAATTGCGCATGAATTATATTTAAGAAATATTTTAGAGATATGAAGAAATAATTGGTCAGGTTTTTACAAATGCGTCCGCAGACGCAGGGGGAATAACGAAGAAATTCAGGAAATTCGATTCGCTGATATCGCGCTACTTCATGGCGACCAAATAAAAGCAAATGCGTTTAACGCGTATTTTGTATCGGTATTCAAACCAAAACGTGCGAAGGAGCAATTTCATTATTTTCCAATAGAAAATCAGCTAAAGCTTAATACATTACATGCACTCCGAAAACGTATAAAATTACTGGAAAACGGTAAATTAAACGGGTCAGACGGCATCTCGACAGATTTTATTAAACTCGGTGGTGACGCAGTATTGCCCTATCTTTTTAAGGTTATTCAATGTTTCTATTAATAATGCAAGTTTACTAGACGATTGGAAGACAGCTATAGTTGTTCCAACTTTGGAAAACGGCGATAAAACGAAAGTATGTAATTATAAACCAGTATCTCTCACATCAGTAGTATGCAAAATAATGGAGCATTTAATAGCCGGGTAAATTCGCCGCGAATGGGAAATAACGAACTGGATTTTTCACGGACAGTATGGGTTTAGAAGTAAATATTCATGCGAAAGCCAAATCGTATCTCTTTTTCAGCATCTAGCTGACAAAGTTGACCGTTTGGGAGGGTGGATGCAGACGTAATCGACTTTGCGAAAGCATTCGACGTAGTATCGCATGATCTACATATTACTTCAGGAGTTGATACAAGAGTTGTGAAGTGAATAAGCGAATTTATTAGAGACAGGTAACAAAAGAATCGAATTGGAACTCAGTTTCCGACTATGGGTATTGTTGCTTCAGAGGTTCCACAGGGAAGTGTTTTGGGGCCTTTACTTTTTTAGCCTACGTGAATGATATCCATGTTAACATACAATCAAAGGTGCGTTTATTTGCAGACGATAGTGTTATCTACTGAAAAATCAGAAGTAGCGCTAACGAACAAATATTACAGCAGGATTTAAAACATTTACGTGATTGGGCTGAAAAAAATGACACGAGAATTAACGGATCGAAAAGCAAAACAATAACATTCGGGCGGGGACGAAATTATGAGGAACCAGACTATCGTTTAGGTGAGTTCATCATTCCAAGAGTCTCATCATGCAAGAATTTAGGTATTCATCTAGATAGTAAATTAGGGTGGGAGAAGCATATAAATCAGATAGTGAGAAAAACCTGGAAGTCCTTGCAATTTGTAATGCGAATTCTAAAGAAAATTCTGCAAACGCCCAAGAGTTAGCATATATGTTAAAGAGGGCCTGATGGCCTGAGTCTCCACAAATAAGTCTATTTCATTATTATTATTATTATTATTATTATTATTATTATTATATATTTCGCTGGTTCGCCCTCTCATGGCATACCGAGTGGCATGTTGGGATCCGTACAGAAAGTCGCTCAGGAAAAATCTAGATAGAATGCAGAGGAAAGTGAATAAGTTTACCCATAGTACTAACGCAATGAAAAAGCCATGGGAACCTCTAGAAACGAGAAGAAGGCGAGGCTTAGTGCTATTTATAAATCTGTACGTAGGTCAACCAGCTTGGAAACAAATTCAGGTTAGACTAGAAAAAACAAATTATTTCGGCCGAAGCAATCACACCGTCAAAATTTGGACACTACAAGAAATCCACTCACAATACATGTACATTACCTTACAACGCTTTGCCAGATGAAATTTAACAATTAAAATTGGTACACAAATTTAAGTTAAAAGTAAAATCTTTTCTGCTTCAAAACTATTTCTATACGGTTAGAGACCATAATGATCGTCAGAAACAAAAATTATGTTTACTTTAACAAAACAATAATATAGTGCAATGAATTAGTTTACATTTGCATTATATAATTTTTTAAAAAGACTTAAATGCCTGTAACAAGTGTAATATTCCATGATTCCCCCCAAGAATAAGGCACAAGTCAAAGAATAAATAGAAAATGCATAACATTAACATGAACTGTAAAAACAGATGAAGGCGATGTCGCGTAGCGATAGTTTTTGAGAAGTAAACGGAAAACGCGACAAATTCACAATTGGGACAAGATAGGGCAGTAGCGTTCATGTAGCGAAGTCGTTTGCAAGTTATTTGAAGGAAATCGCATCACGCGTTCGAAAGATATGAACATTTTTGTATAGTATAAATTCCAGCTTGTAAACAGACATGATAGCCATTGTTGTGCTTTAAGGTTCAGTAAATCAAAAGGTGTTTGTGGCGAAAATTAAGAGAACGCGTGAAGCAATACAAACAAAACTTTAAGAACCAACAGAATAAATCATTTAGAAAATTATGGTAACAGTCGCAACGTTGGGAAACTTCGAGGGGCTACGCCAGAACAGAAAATGTGAATTAAATTAAATGATGTAATATTTTGTAGGAGAAGCAACAGCGATCGTGTGATGTTAAAAGAAAAAAAGAGCTGACGATCCGGACACAACAATGACGTAGAGGAGCGCGGTCGAAGTAGCTTGAATACGGATGCATGTTGAAACGCTCCGCAAAAAATTTTATTTTAATAGAAAATTGCGTTCAGTTTGTGAATAGAGTGAAATATATCGTGTTTAGTAACTGTCGAGTTAATGGAAAGATAAAACGTGGAAGAGATATTTATATATTTCACGAAAACAGTGTTCGCGGAACACTGTCGCCATATTGTCGGTCGCAGTTAACAAAAACTAGTATAATAATTAGTGAGTAGTTTTAATCAGGGATATTCTTCATTTAAAGTAAATTTGTCGTTAACAAACGTGTGTGGAAATGGATGGATGCTGTGGGGAGATGAATTAATGGATGCTACGTGTATACTACGGAGGTGACATGGAACAATGGCGTTACGCGGATGGCCGATTTCTACGAAAGGAAAGTACAATAACTTTGCGTAATTTAATAGTTCAGATAAATGGGAAGAAAGAACAGACTAGGTTTTAATGTACAAGACCAAGTTTTGCGGAAATAATAATAGGCTATATTCAGACAGAATAGGGGATCGCATTCAAGTGTGAATGATTTGTTTTGTTTTTTGTCGATTGTGTAAATAGTAAGTGTGAATGTGATTCTATGTATTTCAGGTATTGTGTTTTGTTGTTTATTGTATTGCATTTGTGTATGTTTTTGTTGTTATGTCTCCAGCGGAGTGTGGAGAGAGTGAAAACCAGAAAAGAATAAATAATGCCGGACGTATTTGGTTCGACAGTAAGCCATATGATATGATTTCGTGATTTTGTATTAAACAGTGACCTACGCCCAAGTGTCCAAGTATCTCGTTAGGCTCCTGTACAGGCCAACCACAGCCTCACGCTCAATAGTTTTATAACATTGAAGGAGTAGCTAAGTAACGGGCACAGTTTTAGATAAAGGAGGCAAAAGTTAGCAGGGCATAAATTTGTATAGATTTTATATAGAGTAGAGAGATTCAAGGTATAGTCGTTTCATTTCATATTGTCGCCGCAACGTGGTGCGGTTACATACAGATTTGGGATAAGTAGGCAAGACGTTCCATTACACAAGTAATGTACTTCAGCTTCCGGGTCAATGACCCCCATCTCGATCGGGTTTTTGTCCAGTTTCCCTGATCCATTGAGCAAATGATGAGATGGCCCCTTGATTTGCTTCTGGACGTAAACGTAGCTTCACTATGCACAAGTTTTGTTGAGCTTTTCTTTTGGTTGTAGTGGTTGTAGAGCTTGGGATGAGTTACTATTTTGTTAGCAATACAGAAAAACCAAATCTGCAGTTCATTTACCGTTACAAATAAATTCTCTAGATACACGAAAATATCTAGGTTTTGATCTGTTAATCTCTCGCTTTTTAAAATTATTATTATTATTATAATTATTATAATTATATTTTTATCTTTCAACTAATAATAGTTCAATTATTGGGAAGGGATTTTGAAACGCAAGAGTGTGCGAAGATGATTTTCTCCCCCATACGTCACATACAGTTTTTTACTATTTGTAACTAAATAAATATCTAAATATCTAAATAATTATTGGATATTACGACAGAATTGAAATAACTGTTATAATACTTAATATTTGTGATGGTATGATTATTGCAACTTTTTCGTCTTGTACTGTCTCTTTTATTATTATTATTATTATTTTTTTTTTTTATTATTATTATTAATTAAGGGCCCAAAAATGTAAATGTATATGTTTTTGTTCATATTTGTCAATTTTTTTAATGTCTCTTTGTTTCACTAAACATTGTTTTGTACTCAATTCTCTGACAATAATGTTCAGTGAAGATAATAAGCTCTGAAGTTTTTCTTCCGTTTTACTTCTTCCGATTTTGTGCAGTAAAAAAGGGGGCTCAATCATATTTTAGTTTAGGGCCTGGAAAATGTAAATCGCCGCTGAAAAACCACTAAAATTTTCAAAAAATGTACGTGGTTTTAATTAAAGAGTTAATTATGGAAAACAAATTTCTTATGAAGGAAAAATCTATAAATTCAATTTGGTAGTTATAGGAAGAAGCTCAAAAAAATTTCAATCTTTTGTAATATTTGAAAATTCATAGTTAGCAGTGAAAATCTGACCTATGCCACATTTATAAAAGTATTGCACGCTACTCTTACCAAAAAAATTAAAAGAAACAATTTTGAACCATTTTTTATAATATTTTAGAAGTAATCCAAAAATTAATAAATGTTTTTCACAATCTCAGAGCCTCGAGGAGGGCCAAATTGACAGGAGTTTATTCAGTTTGAAAAAAAATGCTATGCATAGTTTAGGCGGTATTATTGTTCACAGATTACAAACGGACAAACAGACGGACGGACACGTTTTAAAAACATCACTTTTTCGGTGTCAGGGGACCCAACAACGTGTATTTCCGTTTAAATATCGAAATCAATTTTCCACAGCATTATGTAACTTTCTTTGATTGTTTTATTTCATATATTTTTATATTTTCATTTTATTTCATATATTACTCCGTATATACGTACGTATAGGAAGAAGTAAAAACACATGAAATTACGAATACATGTCTGCAAATCTTCAGGACTGTAAAACCAGTGTAACGAGTATTTCTATAACAATTTAATATTTCCTTTTATGATAACTTTTAAAAATGTAAAAAATTACTTATGTGAATATATCATAAACTTACTTAAAATTTTTTAATAATTTACTAATATTCATAAATGAAAGTACTGTAATTTACCTTCAAAACCGTTCTTAATATAAATTTAGGTTAGTTAAACTCGTGCGATAATGTTACATCCTCGAACTCTTTTGCATGTTGGACGGCCGGCAACATGTTACTTCACTTGGGGATCAATTCGTTGACTCAAAAATAATTTCACGAATCGTCCTACCTCGGAAAGTATTTGCTCGAGCAGAAATATTAAATAGAGAACGTAGGTTTCTGAGGTCAGCTCGCCAAACATTCAGCCGCCAGAAGGTTGAACGGTTCATAGATTGGGATGGCAAAGTCAAGGGATAACAATATACAAATATAGAGATGTCAGTAGTTACAAAAAGGTTAAAAGGGCAGTAAAATGGCAGAGCTTTCAAGTGGCTGAGTGAAATGGTTTCTAACGTGATTACCGACACACAATGGGAATTACTAGTCTTTGAACGCGGAATAGTATTAGGTGCTAGACGCATGGATATTCCATTTTGGAAATCGTTTGGGAATTCAACATTCCGAGACTCATAGTATAAAGAATATTCTGAGAATACCTAATTTCAGGCATAACCTCTCATTACGAATAATGCAGAGGCCGACCACCTTTACTTAATGACCAAGAGTAGCGACGTTTGCGTATAGATGTCAGTATTAACAGATAAGCAACAATTCGCGAAGTAACCACAGAAATCAATGTGAGACGTAAATATAGGACGAACGTACCCATTAGCACAGTGCGGCGAAATTTGATTTTAATGGGCTATGGCAGTAGAAGACTGACTCGATTGCTTTTGCTTACAGCACAACATCGCCTGTACCGCCTCTCCTCGACTCGTGATCATATCAATTGGATCCTAGACGACTAGGAAACCGTATTTTGATCAGATGAGTCGCGAATTCAGTTGGTTGATAGGTTCGAGTGTTGTACAGACCCCACAAAGCCATGGACCCAAATTGTCAACAAGGCAACTGTCCAACCTGCTGGTGGCTGCAGCATGTTGCAGACTGATTTTTTATGGAATGAAGTGAGTCCTCTGGTCCAACTGAACCGATTATTGACTGGACATGCTTATGTTCAGCTAATTGGAGACCATTTACAGACGTTCATTGAGTTCATGTTCCAAAACAACAGAGGAAGTTTTAATGATGACAATCCGCCAAGCCACAATTGTTCGCTATTGGTTTGAAGAACTTTCAAGACAAATCAAACGAATGATTTAGCCACCCTGATCGCCTGTCATTAATCTCATCGAATATGTATAGGACATAATCGAGAGATCAGTAAGTACACAAAATCCTGCACAGGCAACATTTTCGCAATTATGGACGGCTATGGAGGCAGCATTCAGGTGATTTCCAAGTTGACAGGGTAGGTTTCCACGGATGGAGTCAGTAGCTATTTGGCTGTTCAGGAGATGGCATGTCCTAAGCACAGGTGCCAACATTTCGGCCGCAATTCTGCGACCTTTCTCAGGGCGGAATGCATTTCTATGCTATTCTATTAAATAATTCTAGCTATGGAATCAGAGGAGTCTTTCAAACCAAATTTCTTAGTAACAATTCTATACACTTTCCCATTTTGCGATGTACAAGCAGAATAAATCGCGTCTTTAGATGACCTGCATAATATTTTAAAAATACTATTTTCTGGTATTTGGGCAACTTCAGGCAGGATGGGAAGGAATATTAAAGCAATATTATGTTTTTACTTCTTTAATGACATGGTCCGTGGTTTCCAAAGCCGGCTCACCTTTGGGGCGAATGCACTTGCGACGGCATACGTTGATGGTGCTGCCGAGGCATTGGTTTAGGGGCGATGAGGAGTTTAACCCTAGTGCAAACAGATTTTTTTAAACTGGAATACGCATGTTTTGCATCGTGCGGAGGAAGTACCCAGACTCCTTCCTGCCCCAGCCAGGAAATCAGTATAGATGCCTAAGGCCGCTTGTTTTTGCCACCAATGGGAGTATGCCTTCTGGAATGCTTGCCTTGGGCGCCTCAGCAATGATGGCCTGTTCTTTGGTTTAAGGATACGTTCCACTTACTTCCCTCCCATCCTCGGTGGATGATTTGGCGACATCCCGCTGGGCCTATGGACCCCCGAAGGCCGGTATCCCTTCAGAAGCGTTGCCAGCGCCCCAGGCTGCGCCCTGGTTGTCGGCTCCCGGCGACGTAAGAGGTTGGCAATAGAACGTCCTATGACACCGCAACCCTCAGACAACCGAACACATCAGTCGGTGCCAGCGGGGGTTTGGAGCTCAGTACAGGGACGGGGAAGGTTTCAGCCAGGAAGATGTCAGGGATCGTGTGGCCCTCCCTATCCAAGGATACCATTTAATACGCAGCCTGCGCGTGGCCCTCCCTGCTCTCGTCCAAAACGTTTGTGACCCGAACGTGCACCTGAGTGTGAGAGCGTTAAGGTAGTCGGCAATGGCTATATTCGTTAGCTCCGTCTCCATACAGTAAGTCGCTTCTTCCTGCAGGTCTTCGATCGCTGCTTCACTAACATGCGGGTCTAGACAGGATGGACTAGACAGGATCTTGTACGTGGAGTCAGCCGTCCGACTCGATGTTACGATTTTTCAGTCCAAGCGCTCCATCCTCCCGTACGAGAAGGTTGTGGATGCCCGCTCCGGCAATGACAGGTACTGCTTGGCGTATGCTCGAAGTGCGGCATCCATTGTATTTAGTTGTCGCTTCGAGTACCTGCACATCCGAAGCGAGAACACCATCGCCGGGACGAACTGTAGAAGACCAGTCGTAAAGTGGCGAGTCCGCTATTTTAATGGCGATGGTTTCCACTTCTTTCAAACCTAACCAGTCTTTGACTAGGTTGAAGCCTTCTGGGCATCCAAGGGACCGATTTGTCGCGGTAAGTGGCCGTAAGATCTGTCCGTCGATAGTTGCAGAGACCTCAGAGTGTTTTCTCCTTATCGCGAGTGTCATGCATTTGGAAGGTTTCGTCTTAACATCTGTTTTTCACAGAGCGTTCTGGGCACGGCCCACCAAACTTTGCAGAGCCTCTGCCGTCTCCGCTCTGAGGGCCAGGTCATAGGAGTAAGCGAGAACCGGAATGACCCTGTTGCTCCTTTCTCTGCTTTGCGCCCTGACGCATGGACCACAAGCTTGAAGAGAGCGTAGCTCAGGAGGCGAGGCTTTTCGGGGCGTCGACAATGTCGCGTAGATTTTATACCGCGCGGAACTCAAAGTACTTCTCCGGGCCGTCAGGTTGCGTCTCATTATCGACCGTCCTGAGACCGTCCTCTTCCACGTCTAACTCTCGTCTCCCCAGTCTGTCTGGCTGTCTTCTGATTCGGTCACGTTGCGTCATTCTACATGTAATTGGTCTGCCTCTGTCTCATAGTCGGGAGTCCCCTAATTTGACTTCTCACTCCATGCATCGGGAAATCCCCGTTTCTCTGCTGGCCACCTGTTCCAAAGACTGTTTTTGAAATAAAGTCATGTTCAATTTTCCGAAAATATGAGTAATTTTCATGCAAATTGGCGGGAAATATAGGCAATTTTTACTTTCTCCCTTAAGAAGGTAACACTTCTTAAGAGAAAATTATGTAATACTGCGGGAAAAGGCGGGGAATTTTCGGCAGAAAAACCCTAATTGCCAAGCTCTGGGTACGAAAAATAGGATAAATCCAGTTCCTAAATTTAGAAAAAAATCCTTTAACACGATGTGTAGCCAGAATCCATGTTTGGTGGGTCATTGATACAGAAAAATCGATTGACGGCAAAACGTGTCTTGTCTGTCCGTCCGTCCGTCCGTCTCTCTGTGAACTACGCTAGCGGCTAAACCGTTCAGCCGACTTTCTCCAAAATGAATATTCCCCTATGTATCTGACTGATATCGCGGCCCCTTGAATTTAAAATCGATATTTTAATTTTTTGGGGCACTTTATACGAAGCCCCGGGACGTTTTCGATAATACTGGCCCTTCTTTTTTTTATTAAATTTTGTTCTTGGATAATGTGAAGGTTGTTTATGGCTAAATGTACCGACACTAGTTCAATTTGTCGCCTCCACGTGGCACCACCAAAATAAGCAAAATTTACTTGACCGATAACGTCTGAACAAATGCTCCGATTTTTGATCAGCCAACGGTATTGGACTCCTTTTTAAAATAGAATTTACGCTACGAAGCCGTTTTTTCAAAAATGATTTCCAATTTTTTTTCTCATAGTTCTGGGAAGAAATTACAAAATATGGGCTTATAGCGCGAATGAATCCAACGCCGTGTCAATCATGCAAATCGGATGAATAGGAGCGGCGTAAAGTTAAAAAATTTCGGAAAACTCCTTCCCCCCTTCCCGCTCCACACCGTTGCGTCACCCGACCCTTGTGGGCCCTCCCTCGACGCGACCGAACGGCCAAACCACAGACCAGTGTTTTTCAATCTTTTTGATTTCGCGACCCCTTTAAAGGTTGAAAAATACTGGCGACCCCCTTGTGCCATAGACTGAGCTTTGAATATGGTTGCCACCTTCCCAATTCTAGAAAACCGGTGATCGCTGTGACCGGGGGGGGCGTAAGCACTGAACTTTAAAAAAATTGACACAGACTTTTGTTCAGCTGTTTCTTATCATTGTTTTGTTAAAGTAAACATTATTTTTCTTTTGGACGATCAGTATAGTCTCCAATTGCATTGAAATAGTTTTGCAGTAGAAAAGATTTTACTTTTAACTGAAATTTGTGTGCCAATTTTAATTGTTTAATTTCATCTGGCAAAGCGTTGTAAAGTAACATACATGTATTGTAGTGGATTTTTTGTAGTGAGCTGTTGATACTGACACTTGATGAATATGATTTCTACGTCGAGTGTTGTAACTATAAATATCAGTATTACATGAAAACAAGCTCCCACCGTTAAGTAAGTCAGTTTTGACAAATACTACAGATTCGTAAATAAATAGGCAAGGCAATGGTAAGATTTCAAGCTCAATGAAAAGAGGCTTGCAGGAATCACGTGGATGGCATTTTTTCATTATTCGGATAATTTTCTTTTGCAATCTAAATGCTTGGGAACTAAAGGATGAACTTCCCCAGAATATTATGCCATATCTCAGGCGGGAATCTACATTTGCAAAATATACGCAACGAGCTGCATGAAGGCTGACAGAATTAGAAAGAATTCTGAATGCATAACATAATGAGCTTAATTTAGTATTTAATTCTGTTCATGAAAAAGGTTTTGTGGATGTAACTTTTGAACCGAACCTGATAAAAATTTTCTTAAGGGTGGCCATACGTGGTCAAACGATGGACAAAGGAATCCACGAAAAAATTCCAATTTTTCACTTTTCCAATTTTTTCGGGCCAACTTCGGCCAATTTTTTCGGGCCAACAAAAGTGTTTTGGTTGATCCGTTGGTGATAAAGCTCGTCTGGAGATGTGTAAGGGTCATTAGGAGGCAAAGAATCGAATGCAAATGAAAAGTTTCCAATTTTTTCTGTTGCTATTTTTTCGATTTGGAGAAATGGCGGGAAAAACGTTTTTTGTCAATAATTTTTGAACCGGGCCAGGTACAAATTTTATAAAGGGTGGGCAAACGATGGACAAACGAATCCACACAAAATAATTGCATTTTTGAATTTGATTCGGCCAACTTCACGGTTTCTGGGTGCCGTGAAATAGGTTTTTCGCCAATATCTGCTAAAGGAAACGTGGTAAAAATAATCAAGTTCGTGATTGAAAGTAGTCAAACGATGGACAAACGAAAGCGCACCTCAAATTTTGGTATTTTTAATATTTTAGGCAAAGTCTTGTAATTTCGCAAAAGTGTGAAGTTTGCCCGAAAAAAATGTATTTGTTCTAATTTTTGAACGGAGGCTTTGTTCTAATTTTTGAACGGTTTGTCAAACGATGGACAAACGTATACACATGAAAACGGGAAATTTTAAGTTTTTTCCGGCCAACGGGGTTTTACAAGCACTATACGCATTGTGTTGCGCACCGTTTGAACTTAGTTCTGCAACAAAGTTGTTCAAAAATAACACCTGTCCAAATTTGTTTTCCACTTTACAAAGAATGTCAGCATTTTTTCATCGGTCTTCAAAACGTACCTCTGTTCCTGAATCAATAGTGGGATAAAGAATACCTTCAAGCAGTGACGTAAGGTGGAATTCCAATCCCAAAATAGTTTCACAGTTTACACTAATAGATTAAAATTAATTGAAGCATTCAGTCAAATAATGGATAATCCTCATTCAAGTGGAACTACTGTAAGAGAAGCAGAGGGATTTAAGAACCAACTTCTAAATCCAAAATTCGTATTTCATCTTCTTACATTTCAGAACATATTTCAAAAGACAGAATTATTGTTTAACGTTGTAAAAAAAAAAAAAAGAAATGATATTCAGATATGCATTAGTGAAATATCAGAGGCTGATTTACATAAAAACTGGAGAAAATTCTTCAATTATGGAAATTGACATGAAGAAAGTGGCGAAAATCGCTCTAAATGCAAGGAGCTCTATTTTGAAATTTTGGATAATGTTTCGACACAATTGCAAGTAAGATTTTCAAATTTTGAGAAACTTATATTTTAAAAATTAGGTGATCCGACGAAATTTTTAAATTATAATCAACATTTTCCTATTGATGCTTTTGTATCTCTAATAGAAAAGTATGGAAGTCACTTAGACAAAGAAAAATTGCGTACGGAACTGCAAACGGTTAATATAAGCCTGATAGTTATTATAAGCCATCGAAAGCCATTCTTACAATAAATAATGATGTTGGCCAAGACAATGGCTATAATGATTATTTTCATTAGAATGCAGCCAACAACACTTTACCAGTAAAATAACAGTCATTGACTGTTAATTTCACAATATGTTTCCGTGACTAAATTTGTCTGGGCCTCCCCAAGTTATGAATCCACCGTCCGCCACTGTAGAGATGATTCCAGGAAGTTGGATGATACGTAAGTTAGAATTTATATATTATTTCACATTTCTTTGTTCGTTTCTTACATTTCAGCTGTTGTTATAAGTTTACAAATTAATCCTTTAGAAATTCTTTAAAACCTATTTGAAATATATGAAATAAAAATTCTAGCCTTCAGGGAATATCAGATTGGAATGCAATTATAGTATTCCGCTTCGCGACTCGGCAGCTGAAGTTCTGTGAATTACGCCTCACTGTTGTGATAAGATTTAGCTGTAAGAAAAGCAGTGATAACAGTCAAATTTGTGTTGATATTTGCTTGAAAATATTTAGTTTTCTCACCAAATGTTCTACGATTTGTAATGAGTTTAACAAAAAAAGTTGACTGAAATGTGTTAATTCGGAGAGAAATTGTGGTACAAATAGTATTACATAACCATTACTAAAGGTGAGAAAGTGTATGGTGTTTTAGCACCATTAGTTAATTTTTTAACAATTTTTTTTTCTCAAAAACAGCTCCAGATTTTTCTTAAATTTTCTCCTCATGTGTATCTAGGGACGGTAAAAAATACGATGCTATCCCCTTTCGTCAAACTCTCCGTATTTTTGGAAAATTGCATGAAGTTAATATTTCAAACAACAAAATTGAATACAGAGATTTTTGTCTTAAATAGAAGCTGTTTAAAAACTTAGCTCTTAAAAAAGGTCATGTACCATTTTTGAAAAAAAAAGTTTTTCGTATTTTGTGCTTCAAATTTAAGCAATTTCTAAAAAATATATTATCTCCAAAACTAGGCTCCTCGGTGAGTGAGGGGTTAGCTTACTGGCCTCTGAACCCCTTCGATCCCGGCCGAGGAACCCGGATTTTCGAAGGGCGGAAAATCCACAGTAGCCATGTCACTCTTGTGGCATGTAAAAGAACCCTGGCAGGATGCCCGGCAAAATTAAATCCCTCCGACAACATCCCGCCCTAACGAGATCCCACTTTCTCCCAACCAGATAGTTCGGATATAGTTATCTGAGCCCGACATCTGGCGGAGAAAGTGAGAGTCAAATCCCAGGCGCAATTACGGGACTGCCCACGGGGTGCGCCTGCTTAGATAAAAGTCCCCAGACCCGCGTCGGAGGTAGGCTTTGAAGGAAGCCTGGGTCGTAACACGGGTGCGGAATACTGCCTACGGGCAGTCTCCCCGCAAAATAACCCATACGATAATAATAATCTCCAAAACTGCTCATATTTTTTTTTACTTGCCAATTCTTTCCACAGATGGAACAAAAAGACTTAAAAGGAGGGCGAGGGTGTCGTTTTCGTTGAACTTTCCGTATTTTCGAAAATTGCAAAAACTTTCCATTTGGAAACTACAAAATGTAGATAGAACTTTTTACCTTAAAATCGGCTCTACAAAATCAGCTCATTAAAAAATTCATGTACAATTTCTTTTAAACTATTGGTTTTCGCGATATTTCTGCTTGAAATTAATGAAATATATTTAGACGTTCCACTTACAATGACTCACGAGAAATATCCTTGGAGAACAGGTATGGATCAAAAGAATATGAAAAATAATTAATTAATTTTTAATTATAATTTACTATTGAAAATTATAGTATTATTACAATTTTTACGTTATTCTACAATTTGTATTCTCAATGTATTATTGTATTTTAAAATATCGTGGTGGCAGCAGAGATATTTTGGTAATCCATAATGATTATTCATTAATGGGGTATCAACTACAATAATAAACAGCCATACACGTTTTTCAGGACTAAATTATCGCTTCTTCAGTGACTCTACAGAGATGGAAATAAGTGAAGAAAGATAATTAGCATATGAATTCTTAATAATAAACACAGGAATGAAAAAAACACTATAAAATTTATAGAAATAGAATACATTCCCAAGTATCATGGAATAAACACGTGGGACTTAGGTCTGCGCCATCTTGTATATCGTGCAGAATACTATGACTGACTAGGAAAGTTGAGGGAATAAATGGAAGAGTGGGAATGCTAGTCAGTTAATAGTTTTATTATGGAACTGGATTTTACTTGTGACTATTCAATACGACCTATTAAACTCAGTACTTCAAATAATTTTGGTCTTAATGAGCAGCCTCTAGTTGGATGGTCACTAGTTCTAATGTTCAATTAATATATGAAATTATCCTCGCTTGTCTGTATAACGTGCTGCAAATAATGCAAGCAGTTAAAAATAATGTGAGAAAGTATGTGTTGTACCACCGCTAGTTTATATTTCTTGACAACATAATTTTAAAAAAAATTTATGAGTGTTTCAAATATGTTTCGATACATGTTCTACAATTAGAACATTCAAAAGAGTTTTTCAATACAGTTAACTCCTTACACTACAATATATTCAGTAAATAACTCAATATTCCTGCAACACACCGGGGACGCGTCATGAAAGAGCGAACTGTGAAACTCCACTGTGGGAGTGTCCCGGGACCTTATCCGAAACCTAAATATTCGAAGGGCTTCAAGGATAGTCATGAATCCAAACATTAAATGAACTGCGTTGTACATGCTCTGGATAATGGAGAATACAGTGCACACCTTAAAAACTGTTCAGGAACTGGGTCACCAAAGACTTTTTAGGAGTTAGATGCCTGAAATTACACTGTGAGCCGGACGCGCCAAGCTTAGATATTAATTCTTTGTAGTAACCGAAAAAGTTAGTCACATTCGCCCGCGGGGTCGTCAATGATTTCTTCTGGAATTACAGAGGTGATAAAATTATTATAGTAGAGATATTGAATGAGACAAAAATGTATTTGTAACCATAGAAGTTGACAAAGAACTTTGTATTCAGGTATCTAATGTTTTATACACATTACCTTATTCATAATTAATGTATTTATTTTGAGTCATGATGAATATCAATGTTTAAAGCTTTAAATAATGTCATATAAAGTTACCCGAAAACTCAACAGATTTCTGTTAAAATCAGCTCAAAATTCCGCATTTTCAGACACGCTCAAACACCATTTTCTCGAAAATGCCTCCAATTTTTTTCTTCAATTTTTTCAAAGGCAGTGCTAATTGCATTGTTTAAAATGACAATTTTATTTTGGGTGATTCTCTTATTTTTCAAAAATTACACAAATGTACATTTTTTTAATATATCGCACGCCATTAACATGGCCATTTCCAGCAATTCGTAAACTCTATTGGATTTGTGAGTTGAAGTGCCAGAAATTACTTGAAATGACGTTTTTCGAAAACTCAAAAATTTTCTGTAAAAAAGAGATTTAAAATTCTCATTTAGAGTAACGCTTAAACGCTATTTTCTTAAAAAAGATTTGCAAATTTTTCAATGAAAATTGGAAATTTTTCAATGAAAATTGCCATTTAAACGAGGTTTTACTCTTCTTTAATATTCGTAATGTAATATTTTGGTTCAACGATTATGAAAACCAAAAATTGAGAAAAAGTAAAAAAAAAAAGTATTTTGTGCGGCAGTAGATGGCAGCTGGCAAAAGAATGTGGCAAGACCGTAAAGCCAGACCACACCAAGGAAATTAGAAAACTTTACTGCGAGAAAGTCTGTGCCATTCTGTAGCACCACTAGTTACTTTCTGGCATACATACGTACATACGAACTAATATTCACAGTATAGAGAAAGTTATGTAATGCTGGGGAAAATCGATTTCGAAATTTCAATGGAAATACACTTTTGGGGGTCCTCTGATACCGAAAAAGTTGTTTCCGTCCGTCTGCCTGTCCGCCCATCGGTGAACACCACTGACATCTAAACCATACGTACGATTAATTTAAAAAATAGATATTCCCCAGTCGATCTGGCTCGACTCGAGGCGCTGCGATTTCGAAATACTTTCTTCAAAATTTTTGTTCACTTTACATGAAACCCCAGGATTATTTTCATGATAGTTTCAAAAGCAGCGTCAATTTTTTTCTTTAAATTTCTTATGCGAATAGAGTAAAATATACTTATAGAGTAGTCATAGGTCCGATTTTCACGGTTAACTTTGAATTTTCAAAAATTGCAAAAGTTTGAATTTTTTCCAGCGTCTTCCTACAACTACAAAATTGAAGATGGAGATTTTTCCTTGAAATGATATATGTTGTCCACAATTAGTTTTTTCATTAAGATTCTATACATTTTGGGGGGAATTTTTAGTAGCTTTCACTCAGTATTGTGTGCAAGATGTGCAATTTCAAAAAATTACAAAAACAAGATTTTCTCAAACACTGCTCCATTTTTTTTCTTTAAAGTTTGGGTGGGGATCCGTCTGTCCGTCTGACCGTCCGTCTGTGAACACTACACAGCCTAAACCACACGTACGATATTTTCCAAATTGAAGAAAACCTTGTCCATCTAGCTCTAGTTGAAGCTTCAAAACTTTCAAACTTATTTATTTGGATATCAGCTCGATTTTTTTAATTTTCGCAAATCGTAAAAGTATGCATTTTTTTAGCAACTTCTTACAACTACAATATTGAAGGTAGAGAATTTTCTTTCAAATGATAATTCTTTCATTAAGGTCACGTAGATTTTTTCGCAAATTTTAGTAACTTTCGTGCAATAGTGCGTACAATATTTGCAATTTTAAGAAAATTACAAAACAAGATTTTCTTGAAAACGGCTCCTAATTTTTTCTATAAATGTTTGGTTATTGCTAAACGGTAATTATGGTTATTGCTAAACGGTATTTACGGTTATTGCTAAACGAACGCTATACATGACGTACACGTCATATCTATTCCTTTGTTTTCTCCAAAATTACAAAAATTTAATTTTTTTGACTTATCTCTCACGTCGGTAATTTTTAGATTCGAGGAAATTTCTTCACGTTATTATGTTTTTGAGTAAATATGCTTTAAATAATATCATATAAATTGTCTCAAAAACTCAACAGTTTTCTGTGAAAATGAGCTCAAAATTTCGCATTTTCAGAAAGCTCAATCTGTTTTTCTCAAAAATGAATCCATTTTTTTTAATTTTTCCAATAGATAGAGGTAACTACACTGTTTCATATATTGTAAAGTTCATATTGGTGTATTCTTTTATTTTTTAAAAATTTCAAAAATGTAATTTTTTGGAAATATCTCTCACGCCGTTAATATGCACATTTCCATCGATTTGTATACATTATTGCATTTGTGAGTGGAAGTGCTTCCATTGACTTCAAATGAAGTTTATCGAAAACTATAGATTCCTGTGAAAAAAACTTCAAATTTCGCATTTAGAGTAATGCTTAATCGACATTTTCTTAAAAAGGACTTCATATTTATCAATGAAAATTTCTATTTAGGACGAGAATTTACTCTTCTTTGATATTTTTAAAGTAATATTTCGGTTCTACAGTTAAGAAATTGAAAAGTAGAGAAAATCTTTAAAAAATGTACTTTTAGTGGCGATAGATGGAAGCTGGCAAACGGATGATGCAACGCCGTAAAGTCAGTCCTCACCAAGGAAATTAGAAAACATTACTTCGAGAAATCTGTGCCATTCTGTAGCACCACTCGATTCTTCAAACTTTACGTCGAGATAGTGCTAAATGCACTTTTAAGATGACCTAGAATTATTTTTGCACTATTCTTTTGTTATTTTTTTTCAAATTTACACAAATGTTTTATTTTTTTGTTTTGTTTTTTTAAATATCTCTCATGCCTTTAATGCGCACATTTCCAGCAATTATATATATTAATCAAGGTATATAGCCAGTATACATAATTGCATTTATGAGTAGAAGCGCTTCACATAACTCCCAATAAATTTGTTCAAAAACTCAAAAGTTTTCTGCAAAAAAAAAAATTTCTTTACTGTAACGGAAACCCGTTTTTTTTTCGTTTCTGACATAAGGAAACCGAAAAATTGTGCAAATGTGAAAAATGTTTGGGCGACGGTAGATGTCAGCTGGCAAAAGGATGAGGCACGACCGAAAAGCCTGACCCGGCCAACGAAATTAGGAAACTAACTAGAGAGAAAGTCTGTGCCATTCTGTAGCAACACTAGTTCACTCTTATATTAAATTATTGCAATAATTTCATTATATGAAATTATAAATCATTTCTGATAAAATAATTCCATTTTATGAAATTATTTTATCAGAAATGGTATTTTTGAGTCAGATAAACAATTTTCCATACTTTCTCGCCCCTAAGAAGGAACTTCTTAAGAAGAGAAAACATGTAATCTTGCGCCAGAGAGCGGCGAATTTTCGCCAGAAAAACTCTTATTACAGAGCCCTGGAAACGAAAAAGTCGATCAATACTGTTGCTAAATAAAAGAAAAAAATCCTCTAAAACGTGGTATAGCCAGAATTCATGTTTTGTTTTCTTGATACCGAAAAATCGATTGACGGGAAACGTCCGTCTATATGTTCATAAACCGTTCAGCCATGTAAATTGATATTCCGTAATCGTTCTGGATGATGTCGCGGACCCAGAAATTTGAAACCGATATTTTAATTTTAGGGGGTTCTTTACATGAAGGCCTTCTGACATTTTCAAAATTTAAAAAAAAATGACTCCAAATTTTTTGATGAAATTTTGTTGTTGAATAGTGCGAAGGACGTTTAAGAGAATGGTGCGGATCTCTTTTTCAGAGGTTAAAAAAGCTGCTTGTAAATGTGAACGGAGCATTTAAATAAATATTTCACGTACTTAAAAGAGAAGTATTGAGTAGTTGCTCTAGGAAAACAATGTTTGCTAACAATTTAGGTCTCTCGCATAATTTTTAATTTTCGTAAGTTGACAATACCTAACATAGGTTATGTTGACTTCCGCGCCCGTGCTTTTCTTTCGTTTTTCTTTAAATATTAGTCCACATTGTTTACATTGAAAGTAAATTATTGTCAAATAGTTTGTGATTGTGTATGTTACAAAATATTAAGTTAGAGCGGTATTATCTCGTAATCGACAAAACAGTGCTGACAATAGCATGATTTGTAGAGGATAACTCCTAAGCCAAGGGCTAGTACTTCCGGTTGCAATGAATTTCCCAGCGGTGTTTTATCAATTACTCCGCAGAATGCTCGGTGAGGTTTGTTACATTTAATATTATCTGATTCCTCAAAAAATGTTTTACATATTGAATAAAAGAAAAATGTAACTTCATCAATAACTTTAAAAAACTATGCCCGCGAAAACTTTTCCATAAGTCTAAACTATTTAAACTTATTTTATTCCAAAAGTAGACATACGGGCGAATTTTTTTCATACAATCTTGAAAACTTGTACTGTTGTCTAAAATGTTTTACTTTATTATATATTTACTCTATATTTTACTTTACTCATTACAAATTGTAGAATATTCGTGGGAAAACCAAATATTTACAAGCAAATATCAATACAAATTTGATTGATTTTTTCTTGATTTCCAGGCAAGTAAACTGCTTTGGTCATTAGTCCCGTTAGTGTAGTGCATGTTTTTTCGCGGGAGTTAGCGGTGATCTTCCCCCGCAGGATGGCGAGATTCGGCGCCGATCTACCGTCGGCTAGTGGGGTTTCCCCCTAACCAGGACTCTCCCACCAGCGGAGCACCGCCGCAGCTGGAACAAGCTCTAAGCTCCCGACATATGTGGTAGTGTAGTGCATGTTAGTGTGTGTGTGTGTGTGTGTGTGTGAGAAGAGAGGATAGGACAAGGAAGATGAAGGAAAGATCGCGCGCGGTCCGTGGCCCGTTTGTTAGGGTACTCTCCGGCATTCGCCTGGTGTTGATCGGAGAAACCACGGAAAACTACCGATCAGAGCAGTCGGCCGCTAGAATTCTCCTCCAGACAGCGTCTGAATTCGACCTAGCTGAAAAGCTAGTGTCGAAAATCCTATCGCCGTCAGGACTCGAACCTAGGACCTCCCGGTCAGAGGCGCTGCAGTGGCATCAGTTTGGCATCAGTTGATGCACTGAGCTACCGCTCCCGGTACAAATTTGACAGTTATAACTGCTTTTCATACAGCTAAATCATGTCACAACAATTAGACTTAATTCAGTGAAATTCGCGAATCGCGACGCGGAATGCCATTGTTGCATTCCAATCTGATATTCTCTTAAGGAATTTTTATTTCATATATTTCAATTAGCTTTAAATACTTTCTAAAAGATTAATTGTAACCGAATTTGTAAACGTATAACAAAAGCTCGATTGCAAGAAACGAAGAAATATGAAATAATAACACATTCTAACTTACTTAGCATCCAACTGCCTTAAACACATCTAAAATTACTTTCAGGAAGCGCAGGATTTTTCGGATCGGGCGACTTAGTTTGACGCCAAATTACTAAAAAATACTCATATTTTCCTAAAATTGAACAGGAGGTTATTTAAGATTTGTTTTTGATGAACATATTTCATTAAGTAAAAGACCTTCACAATTGTAGTGAATTTAAGTAAAAGTACCTTCACAATTGTAGGAAGACGAATTTATTTATTTTTTTAATTTTCGCAAAATCAGCATTTCTACGGAAATGACACCTGCGCCATTTTCTTGAGCGACCTTTATGAAAGGTCTTAGTTTTTGCCAAAAATTCCCCGTTTTTCGCGCGTTTTTTTACATATCATTCTCTCTACCACGGTAGCGGTAGCGAGAACGTAGCGAGAGAACCAATAGCATTGTTACGATGTCGAACATTCAGACCAGCTCACTATATTCATGCTCACAAATAGTTACAGATGTGATCCAATACAAGCGAAAACAATCTTATGAGAAGACTATCGGGAATATTAAGTCGGTATTGTGGCATTGGCATAATTTCTTTCTTTACTTTTGAAAGAAAGACATGAAAATATTTGTCTTCGACATCTACACACAAACCTATATTATATTCACTTAAATATGCTGCATACATAAAAATATGCTGTTAAAGAAAAAATCTCAGAAATAAGCAAATGTGCAAAATTGGGCTATATTTGTTTTATTTTTGGTGATAGATAAAGTTATATACACTTATGAGCAATCAGTAAAAATATGCAATTACATGAAGTTCCATGGTATATTGATGAGAATTGGACCCAGAATGGACTCAAAAAATTGATCATCAAGAATAATTGATGAGTTTTCTACAGCAATATTGCATGATGAGATAAATGAAGTTTATGATGTTTGAGATGATGTTTGATGAGATAAATGAAGTTTAATCAAAATTGAAAGTGAATCACATTGTCATTTTATTAAATTTTTGTAACTTAAAAAGTAATATATATTTTTTTCAATTTCATTTGTAATATTTAAACATTTTGAATAATCCAGAAAAAATTATAATTGGAGATGGGTTAAAGTTCTTTCATACACCATGCACTAACTATATCTTGAAAAAAATTAGAAAAATTAATAAACAGGACCCTACACGATAAAAGTACTGCAGGCCTCGCAAGTCATTAAACCGGTCCTGAATTTCAGTGTCTTTTTAAAACAAATGAGATATTTTATGAGCTAGTTTGTATAACCTTCTTTTCTTCAGTCACTTTTAACTATAGATTAAATATTTTCTATGCAATTTATGTCAGGGCTATTTGTAGCCCATTGAAGCTTAGACTGATCAATGTTTTAATTTTTTTCAACTTTCCTATTGTGGCTTGATGGATTTTTTCCAACCCAATCATTTATTTGAGTGGATCATTTGTTCTATACGATCTATAGATATTGATCATGCCTCATAATATCATTCACTAGTGTATACATTTCCAGTGACATAAACAAAAGTTACACTTCAAACCAGTACCTTTTTCGGATACTTCCCTGAACATTGTAATCTGTTAAGCCAAGAAAAAAAAATTACTATAATAATTTGGCCAGCTCTGTACGTCTTCAAATGGGTTAGTTCAAGTTGAGTTAGTTTTTTGTATTCAGGAAATCTAATTGATGGAGGTTTGTGTTTAACGAAAATATTCAAGTATAAAAATTGTTTGTATTCTTCCTTTACGATATTAGGAAGTATTTTCAAATGTTGCGCCATAAATGTCTATGAAAAAGAGGTACAGTATAGTAATACTACCTAAAGTTGCCAAGGGACGAATGGCAATATGATAATTCAATTTGTGACTTAATCGGATTGTGAACAATAAAAGTACTAACTGAAACGATTGACTGGTCAAAATTGATTTTGTCTTTTACGAGTGATGTCGTTTAGGAAGCGGAAGTTACCTTAGCAAAGCAACCTCCGTTAGATGCAGCTCTGCCAAGTACTCCACAATAAAAGTAATAAAAGTTTGCCTATATACGCCGTTTATCGTGCTGAAAATGCGAAGTCTTTTTTCGCTGTTATTATACTTTACGGAATGAATACATCATATTTTATTATGTGTGTTAATATACATTATGTATATATTAGGTTGATCTTTTCAAACCTTAAATTCAATTTTTCATTCATATTATATTTTACCGTTTTCATTTCAAAACATACCTTTAAGGCAATTGAAAAATAAAATCCATTATGAATTTATTTAAAATACTTTCAGATGTGCTTTTACAGTTTGTGTTCATCATCTTGCGAGAAGATTAATGAACGAATACTTCCAACGCCTTCGTCTTGAGATGTGCAGAAGTTGGTACGAACCAGAAACGGCTTGCCGGCTCATCCATTTTGATTTTGCTTTCGGTTAATGGTGTAACCCAGGAGGAAAGCTCGAGATATTTGCTGCAGTTCCGGTGCTAGTGGTATTTTCTGAAGTGAGTGTGTGAAACTGTGACCTGTAATTATCATTATACGCAAGTTATAGGTATTTAGTTGTAAGAATAATTTATATTTTCATATATTCTTAATGTTATAATTTCTGAGCCTTTCCACGGCTTTGTTTTTATATTTACCTTTTCTAGTTTATTTACTGTCTGGAGAGGAATTTGTAATATGTGATAAATAATTGCGCTAGTCGCGAGTTCAAAGAAAAATTAGTATTCGTCATCGAAAGAATTTTGTCCTTTAATTTTTATCCACATAAAGCCCAATAATGTGCAGATTTCGAAATGGAAGACCCGGCGCCACAACGCGGTGGTTTTAGTCGTGGAGGGCGAGGAAGAGGTGGACCTGGAGGACGCGGAGGCCCGCCTAGAGGAAGAGGAATGGGAGACGGCATGAGAGGCCGGTAAGTTATAAACGTCAAAACAGTAAGGATTAGTAGCGAGTTTCAAGAATAGTATTTAAAACTTGTGGTTGAAAGTATATCTTATCAAGTTAAAGCTCTTTAATGTTGCTAATGATTGTACTAAGTACTAAAGGGTTCTCTCTTGTGTAGTTACCAAACTTCCTTGATAATCGTTCAATCCCCAATAATTCTATGTACTCAAAACATGAGAATACAATTATTAACATTAGCTGAACCCTTGCGATTACATCGCTCAAAAGGAAGAACTGAAGAGAAGTTACATGTCCACTACATGGAAAATTGAAACTGCCAAAAAATTGTTTCATGTGTAAGTGGTTATTTTCTCAAGACTAATGAAATTAAGGTTTGCAATTCTGGACCAATACTATCGCTATTTACTGTGAAAACAAATTTAAACCTGTTTCTGAAAATGTAATTGAAATGTTTTATAATTACTAAGGTCCGTACATTTTATAGTGGATTGTAGCAGGAAATCATGCTATCTACCTTCATTTAAAAACTAAATGCATTTCATATAATTATAATCACTGAAATCTTTGCAGAAAGCACAGCTTCAAACAATTTCTGGATATTGTTCTGAAATCCTTAATCATTGCTTTGAAAACACAACCTTGGAACTTAAACTACCTAATTTTGCTTTGCTAACTATAATCTCACACATGCTTGTAAGCATTAGAAGGGGTTCTTAACTGGGTTAGTGTAGATCTCCTGGGGTTGGGGAAATTTTAAAGGGGGCAATGATCAAAGGGGTCAACAACCTTTACATGTGTGGAAGTTGGCGGTGGCATGGTACCTTTTAATGATTCTTTTTCTTGTGTTGGTATTATGGTTCATTGTTCGTGTAGATCAGTATAATGCTATTCCCTTTAAAATAAATTCTCTTAAAAGTGAGGGGAGTTGTATAAAACAGCGTGAATGCTGGGGTGACAACAAAGGTGCGAACCAGGTAGCGAGAGTGAGGGCCGGAACACCCTCACTAATGTAGCACACTGGATCTGTTGGGTAGTGACATGTTAGCACGTCCCAGACCACGTGGTGTCAAAATGTGTTGGCTAAAAAATGAATGGTTAGAATGACTTGTATAGTACATTTGTCTGTTTGTGTTGTTGGGAACAGACTTGGTGAACAAAATTTTTCAATTCAGAAGAATCATTCTACTGTCAACTTCCGATTCACCCAATATGTTTACTTGAACTGCAGACATGTTCTGCTAAGAAATCTCCCGAAATGGCAAAAGTATGCTATACAGCCAGAATTGAACTAAGGGGCCTTAATTGCTGTTGCAATTAAGAATATGTACACATATACAGATAGAAATGTAGGGATCCAGAACCTTGAATGGGAGGTGATACACATTTCCCGTATTCTTTTAATGTCATACTCTGGTTTCTCTTTTCCTTTCTGTCTCTTAAAAGTAATTGCCTCAATGGTTTTACAAACTTGGCTTATGAATACCATCTCAAACCGGTTGTTTCAAACTACTCTAAGTGGATTATAGGTATTGGAGAACGTATTAATTACTGATAGATTGTTATGCTATTTATATTTAATACAACTACATACCAAAAAACATGATCATTAATTTATGAAAACGGCTTTACCAAAAACTGCTTACTATTAAGATATACAGAATTACAAAATTTATATTCAAAAGAAGAATTCAATTATATTGTTACAAAGTTTGTCATTGAGTGTCTTCCAGGAATATTTTTAGCGTCATATTTCTTGTAAATTTTTAGCTGTTATGACTACTTGTAGCTCTAATAAAAGTATTAAAATTTGTTCACATTCTTGCCTCTTCATAACTGCTTTTGTGAAATCCAGGGGAGGCCGTGGAGGAATGATGCGTGGTGGCCCTCAGGGACGTGGTGGCAGAGGAGGACCTCCTCGTGGAGGGGGCATGAGCAGAGGTGGAGACAGAGGTGGCTTTGGTGGGCCAGGAGGCAGATTTGAAAGGTATAGAATTTTCTAAACTTGCTCCTTTGACAAAATCTATTAGTAAAAGGAATAACCTTGGTGCTGTTGGCTTTCACATGATTGAATTTGTATTAAAATTAATTAAAGGAAATTAAACGCCACTATTAAGATTTATTTATTGTGGCACTTGATGTTCAATCAGCTGTTATGGTCCAATTAGGAATTTTAATTTCACAACTTCAACGTAGTGACTTCAAGCTCCTGATGGATGATGCTGTAACAGCTGACTTATGTCAAATGCCACTACAAATAAATCAAAGCATACTGTAATGTTTGTTTCCGATTGCTTGCACTGTAACAGCTGATTAACATCAATCAACTCTATTTAAATCGAGGTGTGATTGCACATTGAAAGTTAATATAAATGAAATTCTTTATTTTATCTTCCCCCAAAAACATGTACAGTATCACTTATTTAACCTTTTAGTTAGGTTTTTTCCTTCTGCAGTCCTAGTGATGTAGACTTTTTAAATAGACAAATATGCATGACCCCAACTGATTTTTACCCATGAGGGTTGCAGTAGGCTAATCTTTCATAGGAAGACAATGGTGCCCCAAAAGCAGTGGGCCACAATGTGGCGATGTGTATACTAAATTAGCCAAAATGACGATGGCTGTATGAGCTGAAATGAGAGGAGGGCATGGAAAAATAGGGACAGTATTTGGTGTAATGCATGGAAATACCACTCTTCAAATAATAATGTGATATTACTTTATTTAATATGATATAAAAGATACAATAATTGAATCATTTGAATTTGAGTACACTATTTTTAATGTTTTATTTTTATTTTACTATTTTGGAAAGTGCCGTAATGACATGCTTCTGCTCATACAAAAGAGTAAAAATATCTTTCTGGTACCACTTAATTATTAGAAACGTTCCTAAATTAAATAAAATAATACTTTTCAACCAATTTGTGCAAGTTAGATGCGGTGCAAACCTGAAAATTCCGTTACAGATTGCTAACAATATAAAGTTTATTTATGAAGGTCATTATCAAATACTACTATCATATTGTCTTTTAATTCCACTTTACTTTTCACCGTTACTCACTTTCCAATATTTAAAAAACAAATGTGTCACGGATTAAAAAGGTGTAGTTTGCAAAAGCAATTGAAAATGTATGTTTTTCTTCTTTTCCCACAGAAAAAAATATGCTCGTTTACATACAAACTTCTCAACCTGAAGAAAGTCTTTGGGATTTCACACAGTGTGAAGCCTCATATCCTTATTCTTTGTAGGTTTCTACTCCTTGGATTTCTTCGTCTGTGTTAGGGTGCCATCTCCAGGCAAATGTACGCTTTCATAATCCTCTTAATTTGATTCTGAAGCCTTGGCACACTGTGAACGTGCAGAATGTCATTGCAGCCCGCAACAGCTCAGATTGTCCTCCCAGATCCATCTCTTTCCAACGTCTTGCATAGGCCAGTGCTCCAATATATGGGAATTGCTGCCAAGTAGTTTGTCATCCTCAGTAAGCAAGAGATAAAAGCTGTCACACTCCTCAGGAGAAACATCCCGTTCGCACCGCTGGGATGAAAATCTCCGGAGAAACTATTTCCCGTTCGTAACTAAAAGGTTAAATAATGTAAAGGTGACGGCTTACATCTGATATAGCCTCAGTCAGTGTGAACTTGAATAACCATTCAGATATGACAAACAGCTGGCCTGGAGTGTGTGTGTACACATGTGCATGTGTATACATACAATTTTCATGAAAACAAGAAAAATATAATTAAAATATAATTTGTTGACTTCAAACTTGCACATCTGTTGATGGAGAATGCAATACTTACAATGCAAAAATGTTATCCTGTTTTATTATTATACTTAGATTTATTTAAAAGCTTCGTTTGACAGATCAGCTATTACAATGTCATCCAATCAAACGTTACATATCACTGGTGACATTTCAACCTCCTGATTGGATGACATCATAACAGCTGATTTACATAAACTGAACCTATGTTTAAATCGAATATAAATCAAACATTCTATTATTGATTAAGACACAATAGTCTATTGGTGTGGAATTTTGAGCCACATAAGGAAATTGCAAACATTTTAGTTTTGTAAATTTCCCTCCACTTGCTATTCACTTTTACTTTCTATTTTCACTTAATTTAACAAATAAATATCATTTACTTTTGTCACTGAATTCTTCAAAATCTTGTATGCAGGGCGTATAATCCAAACAAATATAAGCTGTATAGACATGCTAGCAACATTAAAAACAAAATATGAAAAGTGAGTGTGAAAACTCTTGCAGAACTAACTTCAACTACTTCCACGTCTTTGGAAATTGTTTTAGATAATAATTGACAACACAAGTCTTTGCACATGAAAACAAGCAGTTCCTCTGATGACATGAAGTCATTGCATACGGCTGAAGGGCTAGGTAGTTTATATATCGTCTCAGCATGTCAAGGTTCTTTCACACAAATTTTTGGCGAAATTGTTTTTGACATGCCAAGAATGTATCCACAAATATAATTAGATATTGCAAATAGGCATTATATTTTGAGCATTTTTGCAGCTTATGTCAACAATTAAGTTTCATGAACTGGAAAGGCAATGCAAAAACATAAATCCTATGCTAATATAAAATGAACCCGTATTTTTCAAATGAAATTTTCGGAAAGAAAGCCATCTAATGTATGATTAAATACAAACAAGAAAAATGTAATATAAATTTATGATGCAAGTTTCATACTTCATCCATGAGAGATCTTTTTTTATATCTGGCGAGCCTGTCATGTTTTTCTTTGTCCATGAATTCTCTGGTTTCATTTTTTTAACTCCTAATGTTCGGAATTTGTATTGGGCAACTTTATTCTATGGACTCAGTGGTAAGTAGTTTACGTATTTTTCATAATTAATATTTTTTCATTTTCAAATAAATTCATCTAATTTTCAGGGGACGTGGAATGGGTATGCGTGGTGGTCGTGGAGGTGACTTCAGTTCGCGAGGTGGTGGCGGTAGTGGCGAGGGCCGAGGTAGCTTTTCTCGTGGTAAGTAATATTTTTATTTAGGAAAACCTCATAATTTATGTATTACAAAATATTAGGGATAACCCATAGAAAATACTAAGAAGAAATCAAACTTATATAAATTACTCATTGTGAATAGGACACAATACAATATCTTGCTAAATTTGTTTTTTTATGTAAAAATTTTCGTAATTGACAGTAATGGGTTCTCAAATCTGAGGTCTGTGGTCCTCTAAGGGGACCATGAAATGGTTTTAGATTGTGGATCATGCCTTGTTATTAACACTTTCACTGCTGAAAATTAAAAGCATATTAGATCAGCACATTGATCTAAGCTTTTAATTTTCCGCTTCCTGATATATTTGAAGTGTGAAATGGTGAACTTTCAAGGTTTACAAATTTATTTCATAGATATTCGTTGCTTTTGTCATAACAAAATAGACTTTGAAATATGTTGTTTAGTTTGCGAAGAAAATGGCTCTGTACAAGTGCCGATAGCGAGATAGATCTCTGCGTCTTAAGGAAATTTCTTTTGTATTAGACGAGATATTTGAGGTTGATTCTGGTGATGGAAATTCATGCTATGTGACAATAGTGATAAATGTTTTGGGAATTGGGGGGAGTAGTTGGCTGAAAACAATTGCAACATTTCAAACAGCTGATACAGGAGCAAAATAAATAGAAGTTCTACAAAATTCCTGTGCATTGATTGTAATAAATCTGTGCACCCTGGTGATCGTTACACAAGATATCATACCCTTGAAACCTTATAACTTGAAATATTGAGAAAATTTCAATAAATTATGTATTGTAGTTTTCAAAATAAATTAATTTGTATCCAATCTATTGAAATCTCTCCATGTCAAATGTCTGACAAAGGGGCAATTGACAGTCCTTGGCAGTGAAAGTGTTAAGTAATTGTCTGTGGCCAATGTTCTGGAAAAGATGATCATTTGATTCCTTACAGTTTACAGGAAATATTAACTCTTCATCAGTTCACTGAACCCAAAATGAATAGTTGGCCCTACAGTATGTCTATTGATTTTTTTCTTGTCAAGGAAACAAACAAAATAGTTAAAAACAACAAACATGTCCACAGGTCGTGGAGGAAGAGGAATGGACAGAGGTGGTCGTGGAGGAAGAGGTGGATTTGATAGAGGTGGTCGAGGTGGAATGGGACAAGGGGATCGCTACGGTCCCAGCAAACGTGGTGGCATGCCACCTCAGGGTGGTCCGATGGCAAAGCGTGGCCGCTTTGATTCGGGTCAGGGGGCCAATGGCTACCCTTCCCATCCACGGTAATAAATTTTTGTTACTATTGTTCAATTGTTGTTACTACCACAATGATTTATTTTTAATAATGTGCATGTTAAATTTTGGAGGGCCATATTGGGGAATTAAGCCATTGGCTTTGTATTGCTTGGAATTGTTGGTTTTGTTATTTGGAAGAATTTTTACTTTTTTGATGCATTAACTCTTTCACTATGATTGTGCTATGAATGCTTGAAACTCTGGAGTCCTTGCTGTGTGTGCTGTGTGAATCTGGGACAGGCAGTGCTGCTGTGCTAACATGTTCCATGCACCATATATGCCAACACTGTGAAGTGATAAGCAGTGAAAGGGTTCAGAGGAGTTGTATTTTCTTATATTTTTAATGATTCATAAAACAATTTTCTGGTATAAATTAGTATTCTAATAATTGCACTGCATTAGTTCCTGCAGATAGTTTCCATAATCCAGGTGTTAAATTTCCTGAACAATCAAAATTGTGGGAGTGTGTAATGAAAAGTCATAAATTCATGCAAAAAATAAATAATAGAGGGAATGCAAAGTGTATCAGGGAATACAATACTTATGCAACATTAAAATTAGCCTGAATGTACGAGTATCATCCCATAAGTAAATTGGTTTGATATGAACGACAACAATGTTGTATCCCCCCTGCTCTCAATTTTTTTTAACAGCATGATCCATTTGAAGCTAAAAGCTCTTTGCCCAATGTTTCTCTGGATCAAAGGATTCAGTGTCTGAAATGATTTTCTTAAAAAGTCTTAGAAATGGTCTTTTTTGGATGACTTCATTGCTCGCAAATGTTTGTACTATAGACCGATTTTCCTAACGATGAGCCAAAGTGACAGTTCATGAAAACAAGTGAACATCACGTGTATTTCAGAGGAGTATCCCTCCGCCTCGACAGCTGTTCAGTCACGCCCCTTCATAAAGTGCTAATGACTCCTATGAAAACATCCTTATGCAGAAGTCTAAGAGTTTTGCTTAAATATATGCACTTACGCGAGTTCGGGAAATATTTAAATTTAATTACGTATGTGGAAAATCTCATAACATGCTCTCACAATCAGTAAAAGAAAACTGCCACAGATGTAAATAGAAAGCTCTCAATCAGAGCTCGACACACAACAGCACAAGGCCCGGAAGCACCTCCATCGGTACGCATCTCGCATTCAAGTCGCGGTTTGAAAATAAACCTAATATTTATCACTTAAAAAGTAAAGTCAATGTAATTTTAATAGAAAAAGAATTAAAAGAATTTTTTCAGAAGAGCACATAACATTGCACTTCTTAATTTCAATTATTTCTTGTGGCGCACTATATTTTTATTGGACGAGGACATCACAAAAGGAAGCATCGAAGCCATTTACAAGTTAGCCAACTGCAAACGAACGAATGCAGGAAGGGAGTCTAATGAGCACAACACCCACAGAAACTTCAGTTATGTTGCCAGCACTAGCTGTCACCTTGGCTCATCCTTAAGAAAATCTTTCTATACCAGGAAAGTTTTTAGTTTGGGAAGAGTTAAGGCCACTCCAAAATAGCCCGGGAACGTGAACGCAAAGAAAGTTAAGATGGGCATCTCAGGCAGGCATTCACAACACGAAGGGAACAGGAAGGTCGGTCAACATTTATCTCAGCCTGGGAACGCGAAGCCTCTCAACCAATGAAAGTGCAGCAAATGGCAGCGAAGCTTTCCAGTTGATAAAGTGCATGACAGGCAACACTGTTCTGAAGCGGAATTGAGAGTAAAGGGTGATATTGAGGTTAGAGCATGGCTTTGCGAGGTTAGGGCTTGAAGCGGATTTTGTTAGTCATTATTGAGATGTTTGTTATTTTTAGTAATTATAGTATAATTGTTTTTCTTTTCTATTAATACTTAGATTTTCTTTTTCCTGTTAAAATACATTGGGAGCTGTTTGTTTTCAGATAAAATTTCAGTTTCTCTTAATTGTGTTTTCTGTAAGTTCATAGTAGTTTTGGCATTCTTTGTACTTATAGTTGTATTCTTCTAATTAATATTCTTTCATTAAAGTATTTTTATTATTCACAGCAGCTCACGTAAACACATCAGACCGATGGCAATACAAAGAGTAACACAGTAACATTGCTAGAAGTGCTTGGTTTAGGCAACTGTTTCTTAAAGTTCTCATTTTAGCCTTTACTGGTTCATAGCACTATTCCTCTTTCCGTTGACGTTTATTGTGAATCGCACATACCTCCCATTCCCAGTTGCAGGCTATTGTGGAGCAGGCTTAAGTCTCTAGGAGTCAAATCAGGTGAATAGGGTGGATGCAGAAGCAGTTGGAAAAAAAGTTGAGACAATTCATGTGGAGCGAATCAGCTTGATTGGGCCGGCATGTTATTGCAGTGAAACAACACTACTTTCTCTCCCTCTTTCTCTCCTTTTTTATCCCACACCTTTTTGGGATTATGTATCCCCAATTGCTGCATTCAGTGGATCAAGAAAGATTGTATTGTTCTCATGATATCCCTTTTCAGGGTAATGTGTTGAATCACCTACATCCCGAAAGTTTTGATGTAATCTTATCTTGCGCGTCAGTTCACTTTATGCAGTCCCTTGTTTTGACTTGTTTCTTTTCTGGCATGCAAAAATGAATTTGCTTCGTCCATGGTAACAAAACACAGATCAACTAAATTTTTCTTTAATGGTTGCTGACAATCAGCAGGTGTTCTCAGGCATTTTCTTTCACTTCTGCAATGAGCAATCACACCACTCATTTTACGCAAAGTTTGCTCATATTCTATTCGTTAACAAAATAAAACCACTCTTATCAGTTAATGTCTGTGGCCTCTGCTAACTTGTGCACTTTCACTTGCCTATCTGCCAAAACAACATCATGGACTTTCAAGCTTTCCTAGTTACAGCAGATTTTGGAGGCCCAGGTTGTGGTATGGTATGTCTTCAAAGCTTGATCAAGCTTGTGTAATTTTCTTGATTCATATTCAGTCTTACGGGAAGGTTACAAGTCATTCAATATGGGTGCTGTTCTTTTGTAGATTTCACTTTCTCCCATTTTTTAAAACCCAATTTGTACTGTCCACCTATGAATGCTTAGGTGTAAGAACAACTTGTAACACCACAATAATGTAGCTTCAAATTCATGGGTTTACAGGTCACTGTCCTCTTCTAGTATACTAAGTTACTTATCAAAAAACCTCTATTTGAACAATTTACTAACCCTCATAATTGTTCAATAATTTCAAGCATCGGTGTCAAGGCATAAATAGTTTTCAAGGTAGAAAAGGTTTGTGGGACGAATTTCCATAACTTATAAGTTACTAATTGATAATTTAACAGAAAAATTTAAACAGAGGTTTGTAACGCTGTTTTAAGTTTTCATTTAATAAATAACATAGATTCTGTTGACTGAAAACAATTTTGCCGAAGGAGTTACAGGGTTCTAATTGTGATGACAAAAAACCCCTCAGGCCAAAGACCCCCCTGGTTTTTGTTGTAACTCATTTGGTACATACATGATTTTATTTTTTACATATTTTTAATAATACAAATTGACTTATTTACTCATTAACAAGTTGTTATCTTGACTTGGTTTCCTTTCGTATTTCCCTCCCATAGTTCCTTTTCATAATTCCCTCCGTAAGAGAACATAGCTCCATTCAATGGTTTTCATATGTCTTGTATAACTACAGTCGTCTCGATCCAGGTATAGAGTTATTTTCAAAAGGATGAGCCAAAGTCCCAGCTGGTGCTGGCAACATAAACTGAGGATTCCGTGGTCGTCATGACCTTGAGCCCATTACACTCCCTTCCCGCATTCGTTAATTTGCAGTTGGCTAACTTGTAAATAGCTTTGACTCTTCCTTTTGTGATGTGCTCATCCGACAAACATATAGTGGGCCATGAGAAATAATTGAAATTAGGAAGTGCTGTGTTACGTGCTCTTCCTTAAAAAATTATTTTTTTCTTCACATATTACATGTTTATTTTAAAACCGATACTTGTGAGATGCGTACCAACGCACGTGGTTCCGGTCTTTGTGCTGTTGTGTGGCGAGCTGCGATTAAGAGCCTTCTATTTACATTCGTGGCAGTTTTTTTTACCGATTGTGAGAGCATGTTAAGATATTTTCCACTTACAAAATTAAATTTAAATATTTCCCGGACTTGCGTATGTGCATATACCTCAGCGAAACTCTTTAAGACTTCATAGGGATGTTTTCACAGGAGCCATTTGCACTTTACGAAGGGGCATAGCTGAACAGCTGTCACGGCGAAGGGATACTTCCCTGAAATACATGTGATGTTCACTTGTTTTTCGCGAACTGTCACTTTGGCTCATCCTTAGGAAAATCGTTCTATATGTTATGAATGTATATCAAACTCTGTATTGAAGGCAATAACAAGCAATAATGTATCAGTAAAAAATAAAAAGGGGATTTAGGTGATTTGATATGAGAAGGCAAATGATACTTCTTGCATTATATTATTTTACTATTCTAGCTAAACAGTTTACTTCTATGATTTGTAGGGGAGAAGCAAGTCCGTATCCCAGCCAACAATTTGCCCCAGATCATAGTGGGTCACATTATGACTCTCCTGCAGCAGATTCTCATGCACCAACATACGGTGGTGCAGCCTCCTATGGGGGTGGAGCTAGCCAGCCCTACAGCAGTGGGGGTGGCAGTGGTGGTTACTCCAGTTCCGCTGGATATGAAGGTGGTGAGTATGGTGGTGGGGGATACAATGCCCCTCCCACAGACACCCGGTCAGCCTATGGAGTCCCTCCCCCACCTGTGCCTGGCAACTATGGACCAGCAGGAGATGCCTACTCATCATACAAAACAGGTAAGTGAGAAAATGACATGTACTAATATTTTTACAATTTCTTTCAAATTGTAGTGTAGCCATTGACTTCAGTAACAGTAGATTTAGAACCCCTGCTGTGTTCTAATTTTTATTTTTGTGTGAGACTTGTATAAACATTGTAGAGATTGTTTTGATGGAAACATCTGAATTTAATATCACTTAGTCTTTTTTAATGAACCTGAAATCACCTGTATTTTTGTTGCGGAATGTTCGAATATTCTAATGTAAATGTTCCAAGAGGAATGTATTTGGGCAAAAACTATATCAAAACTGTATTGCTTCATTTATTAATGAATTACATTCATTATCAGCATTTGACATTTCCCTCTCTTTGTGCTTGAGATTCGGTGTATAAAGAATTTTTATTTAAGAAATATTGGGTTTTACTTTGCCACTACTGCGTGAGATCATCTATTCTAGAATTGTCAGATGTACACATTTTTAGTAACTTCATTATCTGAAGAATACATGTAATGTATACATGTCATTGTAAATTATTATAAATACCATGCACCGTAAACTTTCCAAATAGTTTTCACATTTGTACGAGTTCCAACAAGATTTTTATTTTTTTTATTAAACTCACAAGCATATTCCTCATGGTAGTTCAGTAGTGTCATAGGCAATGAAGGCTCTTAAGGGTTCACAGGAAGTCATTGTAGTTCCAAATGTTAATATCTATAAAAGGAGAAATCAATAATCTGATGTATCAAGCACAGAGCCAAATTACTGGAACTAAAAATTTCTAGTATAATTTCATGTTATACTGTATATAACTACTAAGAAAATATTTTTCAAAATTCATCCCCCCAGGGTTGAAATAGGAATTTGTTACTTAAGGAGTAGTACCCTAGGAATTTGTAACTATTTGTTACCAAGTTTAATGTTGATAGCTGCCTTTAACAACCATCACTTATTTATGGTAGGCATAGCAGGAAGGCAGATTGATATGTTTATCCTTTCTAAACAATTGTTGTAATAAATATCTGGGCAACATTGGGTACTTCAGCTTTGGAAGTAAGAGCTGCTTAAATATATAAGTAGTTGACAGGTGTAAGGGCACTGATTTCATAAAGATTATAATTCAGTGCTCAAGTAAATATGAAATGTACTAATGCAGCATTGTGATTGGTAGTTTTAAACATGTAAAATGTCATTTATTTTAATGAACAGATGTGTACTTTGCTGAAAGTTGAGGGCAATAAGACCAGTTCTCCCCCACGCTGAGCACTGAACTATATTCAATTAATTTTTTTATTACAAGAAAATTTTGGCTTAACATTTACAAGAAAATCTCCTATTTTAATACTTTCAGTATTTGATTGTATATTTTTCTTTCTACATTAAAATTTACCTGAAACTACTAACTACACATATTTCTTATGCGTACTATCATGTTTATTTGTGTAAGTCAGGATTTAATGGTCTGCTGTACAATAAACATTTATATAATTAAAATCCAGAAAATACTTAATGCAGTATAATTTTGCAATAGTTAAATTTCATTTATTTGTAATGTTTGGCACTATCATTTTTTATCAGAAGAAAATTGAAATCACTTCAGACTTTTCCATCCTCCCCTTCTTCAATAGTAAAAATTGATTTTTGACAAGCATTGCCAAAGGGCCATCAAGTCTAGGACTCAAGTATAACCTTCCAGATGCATTGATCAAAAATAGCTTGTTATCACAAAATCTTAACAACTTCAATGTGAGAGTAACAAATATAAAAATAGAAATAATTATATATCTATTGGTAATTATATCTCTGAAATGCCCCATTGCTGGTGCTGTCCGGCTGTGCTTGCCACAAACAGTTTAAAGTTAAATGACCAATGGATGTAATTTTTGCATTGACAGAATAAGAATATTTTGTTAAAATGTTTATATTATGTATAGTTAGTATTAGCTGAAAATCTGTTTAATTTACTTAGTATTAAAAAGTATCTCCAGTTTGAAATAGTCACATGCAGATGGTTTCCCTTTGCATATATGGAATGACATGTCTGGAACGCTTGGTGCAAATTGCTTAGTTCTGCTCTTAGGCAAGTAAAAAAAATATGAATATGCTGTGTCGTAGAGATAATGAATCAAGCTTTACTTTAATATGTACATCATAACAATTGATAGGTGTTATTATGGATGTACAAAACCTCTTCAGCACAAAAATGACTTCCTCTTGAGGAGGAGGATTTGCCTAGCTCTGAAATTGTTGGTCTTTGGGAAGAATGTTTGTGGTTCATTGGACAGTGAGGTGAAAGATTTTATGCTGAAATTCATTGATAATCATGAATTATAATTGCACAATTAAGTATTTGTGGAATTCTTGAAACTTTGCAGATAATGATAAATGTTCAGAGAATTCATTTAATGATTTGCACAGTACATAACAGCAGTGTACAATTCTCATACAAAATAAAACCATTTCAAATGAAATTATTGTTGAAAATTTTGTAACAATACACTACAAATTAAGATATCGGAACAATTTTTAGTTAATGGCGCACATCCTGCATAGCTATGTGAAAAATCATCCCACTTCAATAAGTTGATGCAGAAAAGTGCTCTCAGGCTTAAGAGTAAAGAAAGTTTAGCAATTGTATATATTAGTTTGTGGCAGAAGTTCAGAAATATATTTTATATGAAAAGAGTGTATCTGTATCGGGTGTTTGGGTCTGACAAACACCCCTGAAAACGAAAACTACTTTGTCACAATGGTTTTTCGTTATTTAAAGAAAAAGGGGGGGTGCAATTCTGGCTTCAGATTCAAATTAGCATGTTGTACATAAAGAAACAGTGTGAAGTCTTTGGGCTTCACAACATTTTTAATTCTGTGTTAACTGAGCTCTTAAACAAATACACATGGAAGGTAATTTGAGCTGATAAGCCAACTGTTGTCATTTGTTTCCGGGTAGAATCAGTTAATAGCACAAGCTCTGTTTTGGAGGGGGGGTTATTGACTGTCCATTTATCTTCAATATGTCTGTCCCCTTTTTTTATTCGACACGATTCATGTTGATATGGTAATATGCTTTACGACATGAGTTCTAAGAACTCTGACGATATTTGAAGTGATAAAGTGGGAAAATTTTAAATCGTTTGATATCTGGAAAATAAGAGAATCTTGAAAAAGCTGAAATTTCGTGGGAAAATAGAGTATCTTGTGATAATGTGTACACCTTACCAATATTTTACCTTACAAATACTTTTGCAAAGTGTATTCATTTTACCCTCAATTGTCATTCTGCCAGTGGGAAAATGTTCACATAATGTTTATCTATCTCACTTTCTCAGGCGATCACACACATTTCATTCATCTTTTGTCAAGTAGAGGTTAAAGTTATAACCTTCTCTAGCGAAGGCAGCCCGACAGGAATAGCAACAAAATGGACAGAAAATCACCAAATTGTGAGTGGTTTTCATAACTTTTTCTTTCAGCATTCTCTCTGAGGTCACTGTACCATGTCATAGTCACTTCAGTCAAGGCACAATCATTTTAGTACATTGTTCTACACTTATTTATACTTAACATTACAAATACTGGGCCAATCTTCCCAAATATGTAAATCATTGTGTTTTGTAAATACACCATTGTTTATAAAGTTTTTGTCAATTCTTTTCTACAAAGGACATACCAAATGTATTTGAAATCTGTGCCATGTGGACAAATTGAAACCTAACAAGACTATATAATAAGAAAGTCACAACTGTACTTTCATTTTCGTCATTGCATTTATTTTTATAATAGAACATTATAGAGAATATTTTCACTTTTTTCCTAAGATTTCATGGAAAACACATCCTTGTATGTTTTATAGAATTATTTTGAGCATGGGTCTTTCTCATGATGGGATCTAACTGACCAGGCTTCTTACGAAACCATTAAGAAAACTCCATTAGTACATTTTGCATTTAGTACGTTTTTCTTGTTTGTGTTTATAAGGTCCTGCTAAATTCCTATACTTCCCTTGGTAAATTATTTCAGTTTTAAGTTAGATTGTTTTTCACACTTGCATACATAAACTCCAGACTATATAACAACATGGATGATTGGTAAGTGAATACAATTGTTGTCCTAATGGAGCTCAATAGATTTACTTGATTTGGTGTTCAGGATGTTAGTTTTGTTGATATACAAGCTTTTCATTGGAATATAATAGGAATTGTGGAGACTGAACAAGCTTCAAGGACATAGGCACTTTAAAATTTGATATTAGGCTGTTTTTGTGCATCAATGCATAAAGATAAGTGGATCAGCCTATTCTCAGGTGACACCTGGAACAATGATCATGATCTCTGTAACAAACAGAAATGTTAACCGTGCTTAGTTCAGTAAGCAAGGCTTCATAATGTTTACTGAATCAGTCGCCTTATACTTTGATTTATTTGTCGTGATGATGGATGTAACTCAGCTGTTGATGGTGTTATCCAATGGGGGCACTTGAACGTCACCACAATGATGTCTTTGTGGTGACATTGAAGCTCCTGGTTGGGGTGACACAATAGCAGCTTATTTACATCAAGTACTGCTTCAAATAAATTGATGTATAGTACTTGTGCTGGTTTTCAGTACACTAAGAACATGGACAAAGGCCGACTGCAGTTTTCTACTAAACATGATGTATGCCATTGAAAGAAGTACTGCCTTGTACTCTAAACACACGAGGACATAAGGATAGAAGTAAGGAGGAATGTTGAAATTCTTATGGTTTTATAAACGGAGGAACTCTTTAAAACTAGAAATAATTCAACGTTCCAAATTTTAGACTTGATAATTCCAGGTCAATTTTGTTCTAAAATTACGTGCAGAATTTCTATATCATCCTTATCAATATTCTCGAGTAACATGATTCAATTAATTCTGTAAAATAAAAAGTTATGACCCAGCCACACGTTTATTTTTTCTGCAAATGATTACAATGTAAATAATCAAAGTACTAAATTCACACCACAGTTCATAAAATGGGTAAATCAATAGAAGAAATTGGAAAGGAGCCAAACTTGTGTAACTAAATACTTTACTGTCAGTTGTCAGCACCTTGTAAGTGTAAGCATTGTGCAAAAGCTCTTAGAGCTTAACATAAGATTGGACGTTACTTTAATTATAACCATTAATTATTAGCAGATAACCAAAACGTTAACTGTTTTGGTTATCTGCTAATACTATTTATGTGGCCTATACATGAACTTTATTTCGCTTGTTTCTCAGACCAGTTGTGTGTGTTTTTTGACAAGATATGCATCAATTTTTACAATGTCCTTTTTGATGATATCACTAGTCACCATCACACTCAAAAACTAATCATAACCTCCAATTACACGCACTGAACCGAGACATTAACAGTTGGTGCTCCAGTCTATAAGGTTGGCAGAAAAATAAATTTTGCAGTGATGCTCAGTTGTTTTAGAACTGTCAAAGAAATGCCTACTGGTGTGAACAGTCCATAGTAACTTCATGTAGATACAAGATTGGATGTTACTTTAATTATAACCATTAACGTTGATAACATTGATCCTTGATTGGTTCCTGGAACAGGTAGATTTTTCATAGTTACAATTGAATGGGTGATTACCAGAATGGTATAAGTGATATTTTATAGATTCTGAGAAAAACTTCTTTATGTAAGCTGTATTTTTCAGTGCCAGTGGAATTTTGTGGTTTTAATGAACAATTGAAATGGCATGATTTTACTGTGATATTGAATTAAACACAGAATTTATAAAATATCACTTATACCATTCTGGTTTTCACTCATTAATTATTCAGATAGAAATTCTAAAAAGGTGTTTCCAAGGGTTTGTTGGAGTGAAAGTAATTTTTAAGGGTATATTATTTATTTAATTCTATTACAAATGTAATAATTTGTCGGGCTTACAATTACTGTAAATCCTTTTCCAAATCATGAAAATGTTAGTGAAGGATTTTTTTACATAGACCATCAATAATTTTGTTTTGCCGAACTGACGAGAGAAGAAAGGAAAGGAAGAGAAGAGAGAAAAAAAGGGATTACTTCAGCTAAATACTGTATTTGCTCATGTATAAGCTGGATTTTTTTCCCCTTCCAAAAAATAACTTACGAAATGGGGGTGCACTATACAAGAGATTTTCTTTTTAAAAAAATCACTGGAAAGAAAGTAAAATTTTATGCCGAAATATTTTTTTCACAAATGTGCGTACGTACGTGCACATGCGGTGTGTATAAAAAACTTTTATTACCTATTATAATCATTTAATTTGTTCCCGAATTCATTCACATTACCCATTTGTTGTCACTTTCAAAATCACTGGAAACTTCCATAACGCATTGTCTTCACTGTTGTCCATCTTATTTCAAGTGCTCCACACTTTAAAACTTTTCGCAACCAGTTCGCCTGAAATTAATGCCCCCGGATCCAAAATCCACGGACTCCTATCGGTTACCGTGGTCTTCTTCAGACAGCCAGTCGGAGTTGTGGCTTCTATTCATTGTGCCCATGGACAGTACAAACTTAGCAGATGCACATTGTATGCCCAGTTAATAGCCACGTCTAAAGGTTGCAGCATATCAGTGATGCTGCCTGGTATCACTACTAAATCCCCTCTTTCAATTTACTTCAAAACCTCTTGGTTTTGTGAGCCCGGAAACTGTCCAAAACTAGCATTATTTCAGCAGCACACCAGGCCGCTGTAACTACACATACTTCATCTAGCCTAGAATGGCATTTTGATCCATTCTTCCCTTTTCCTGGATACACACTTATCCCCGGTGAAATTTCTCCTTTTGAAAATACATGGTGGCAACTTACACCCATCTGTCATTATCGCCAGCATAATGGTCCTGCTTTGCTTCTCTGCTCCCATAGTTCTTATGGGAACACCTCTCATAAACTCATAGCCCACTTGAAATTTGGTTCAGGGGATACAGTGTTTCACGGTGATTTGCTGCCCTCAAACTGCAGCACCTATCTGACAACAGCAAATCTGTTGCACCAGGTTTCCTGAATGTATTATAACAATTCTTTTTCAACTGCTGGATATTAACATTTTTTTGCCTCGAAATGCTTATTTATTGTGATTGGTATTTTCTAATGCGGTTTTGTCTTGAATCCACTGTCTCGCATTCTTCTCATCACCGTTAAACTTCGTCCTGGCTGCTTGATTCCCGTTTGGTAAACTTCACTGCAGTTTATACACGAGATATTTTGTCTTCAGTCAAATTGTTAGTGTGGCCTCTACATTAGCAAATACAGTATTTTCAAAGGCCTTTTTTTTTTTTTGAGTGGATTTCTGTTAAGCTTGATCAGCATGCTGTTGAATGTGTTATTCCACTTGGAAGTGACTTCTTTTGTATATGCAACAATAATATTTAAATGACTTGATTGGGAAGCAACTTGTCTTAAAACTTTTTTTTTAATGCATTGATGATACCCAGTACACATACATTTCAGTAGAAACCTTGCAAGGTGGCGGAAAGAACGAAGGTAGATCTGAATAGAAAATAATTGAACTAAGAAATGAATCATTGCAATTCTTTGTAACAATTACAATCAAGATTGGGATTAGTTGATTTTCTATTTACTTACTGATACGTTGTGCTGATTTTCTGAAAAAAAGAAATTGGTTTGGTGCTCAGTGTTTTGGCAAGGGATTTGGAAGCATTTGACAAAGTATATACATGTAAAATGTAAATCCTTCAACTTCTTAAAAGTAGATTGCAAAACAACTTGATGGTTGACTGTGACTAAATCAAGTTTTTAACATATTGCAATAAAGATTCAGGTTTAGTTGATGAATGTTTCGTATATCTAATTAGTGTTTCTGGCATCTGTTTGTCCCAGTGTTTCTAGGCAAGAATTACCAATTGGCATTCTTATTGAGTATAATTTGGGTTTTTCCTCATTGAAAATTCAAAATAGCAATCAACCAAACAGGTGTGCTGCTTCCCTTGGTAGATAATTATCAAATATTTATTGTATTACTACTTTCAGAAGGGATAAAACCTTCAGAGTGCACATAGTATAGAGATGAGAGAACAGTTGAAAGATTACTTAGTGTGTTTAGGAAATGTGGAAGAAGGATGGATGGCATATGACTGCCAGGTTGGTTTACAAGAACTGGAAAGCTTTCTTGATGCAAGTGGTCTACCTCTGCAACGTTTCTTCCCAGGTTTTGGTCAACAGTCTCTATGTTAGTCAGGTGTGGGACAGGTGAGAGTAGTAACCATGGAGGTACACTTGTGTAGTTTAGAGCCTCAGTATTTTTCCCTTGTTTCTCAATTTGTATTGCATAATTGACAAAATCTCAAGTTGCTGCTCGGAGCTGCAGATCGCAGGTGGTATGCAGATCTTCATTCAGTAGATTGGCTGCTTTTATTGGGTTTATTTTTAATGTGGCATCTTAAATGTGTACATGTTCAACTGGCCCTAAATGAGTGTTCTCCAATGGGTATGAAGGTTTAGAGAAGTATTCGAAAGTACTCTTAAAATGCAAAGAGCCTAGTAGTTGGGAATACTATTATTTTAAAAAGTTCTATCATTAATAATCAGCCATATTTTGAGCCCAATGCTTTCTTTAAAATTTCTTAATTTAAAAAAATGAAAATTATTCAGCTATACATTCTCACAATGTATGTAGGTATGGTAATTATTCAGTTGTGTTGTCACTCTTTAAGATGTACACATTTGAAAGAAGTTTTAATGAATATGTATAAGATAGTGTAAGTTCAGACTGCCTAGTGAAATTCTTGGCTACTAAAAGGGTGCTGAATGTTTCTTGAATTTTTTTTTATTAAAACTTGTGTGTTTCACATTCTCATTCATGAATTCCCTCGAACAATTCACAAATTCTTGGCTACTAAAAGGGTGCTGAATGTTTCTTGAATTTTTTTTTATTAAAACTTTGTGTGTTTCACATTGTCTCATTCATGAATTCCCTCGAACAATTCACATTACATTCTTGATAAATGTGGATCATGTTCTTCCCAAACTAAAAAAAAATGAATGCTCTACAGTCCTTTTATGGCTGTGGAAAGTGGACCCATGCAATGTGCACTCATACTCAACATATTTTTTATTGTAATTTGCTGAATGCCTGCTGGTGCAGTTTGGATGAAGTGTACTGACGTTCCACATCAGGTGACGGTGGTGGGTGAAATACATTTAATTTGCTTTCAGGAGCACCTGCACATGATTCATATGGAGGGGGTGGAGGTGGCTACAGCAGTGGCTCAGGAGGCTACAACACAGCCTCTAACTACGATGAGAGGGGCTACTCCACCTCTACAAACACATATGGTAGTCTTTTCCTTCATGTTGATAAAGTTTTCTGTCCATAGATGTTCCTTCATTACTCTTCCTGCTTTCCTTTATTTTATTTATTTTTTGTTTTATAAATGTATTTTGTGGTTTTAAAAATTGTTTCTAACACATGAAACCTTCTTAAATAGGAATTTCTCTCAATGGTTTCAAATACTATTATGTTCTCGTGGAGAGAATGTGAAAGTAATTAATGTTCTTCTCTAGAACACAAACTTTCCTAGTGGATGTTTCTTCAATACACTCCTTTTAATTTTAGAATCCACCATATACGTGTTATTTCCAAAGTGTGAAACCCTCACCAATTGATGGGAAAGTTGTCCCAAGTTTCATTTTAAATATAGTTATCCATTAGATTATCTACACATTGTAACCCTGACAAACACAAAACTATATATACATATACATAAGGTGTGCATGTACATAAGGTGTAATTATTTTACTACTAGTAGTCATTGGAAGTTATTATTGGGAATATTTTGAAAACCAGAGATAACTTTGTTGAGAGATAGTTTTGTTATTTTTATTGTTGTGATTTTTTTTTTTTCTGAGTCCATAAAATATTGAGCTTTAGAGAATGAAAGAACATCTCGGACAGAACAGCTCAACACTTCTATGAATCTTAATGTGCAGTGAAGATCAAAGTGAATAACCAGCTCTAGTTTATTTCCCTTTATTGGTGGTTGGGTTGGCCATGGCTTTTTCATGTCTTAATTTTTTTGGTTTTGTGTGTGCGTGTGTGTTGGTAAATGCGAAGTTAGATCACTTGTAAACCTGTTAATATGGACAGAAATTCCAGTATTATAATTTTACATAAGTTTTACTGATGCAAGTAAGTATATGCTGTTCTAGCACCTCTAGTTTCTCCTTCATTATGGTGCACCTTCAGCATCAGTAAGAAAGCTTCATTTTGTGTATAATGAGATAAATGTTACAGAATATAGAAAATGAGAAGTCTGAAATAGGACTAATTCATGAATTAGTTTGATAATTCCCGAATTCAGCTGAGTGGTTTGGGAAAAGCTGTGTGAATGATTAACTGATTTTGGTTATCTAGGTTATTCACCTAGTTGTGTGTGAGGATCCTGGTGTTTACATAAAACTTTTTAGCAGGAAAATGCATTGGAATTTATCTATTGCACAGGCCCTTAGATTGTTTCTTTTGCTTTCTCTTGGACGTAATAACAGAAAATAGCCTTACCCTCTTTTGTCGTCTCGGAGATGCAAGAGTTCGCACCCAGTATTCAAATGACTGAAAATGGGATTTGCACAGAATGCATGTATCATATTTCCGTTCATAGCTTATTCTGGTGTGTATCCTGATATTGTTGAAATATCTCACCCAGTTTTTCCATAATTTTTAAATTGTAGATTCAGAAAGAAGGTAGATATAGGCATTTAAATCTGAGGGGAAGGCTCATGCAATGGGGAGGAAAAGCTGAGGCAAATGGGCTACGTAAATCTTGAAGGCCAAAATGTCATTGCCCCATTGGAAATACTTAGTGAAGCATCAGTTTAAAGTGGTAGGATAGGTGGTATCATGAAATTGGTATGGACACAAAGAAACTCAAACAAGACTTCAGTTTTAGAAACTTCCCACTAGCAAGAATGATTCCAGTTTAACATGTTACTCCTCATCAACATAATGTACTTCACCTACCGTTGCCATCTCTTGTTGGCTAATGTGCACTTCATCTGGCTAAAGTTTGTTGCATTTTCTTCTTTGGACTTTACCCACCCATTTTGGTTAATGTGTATGTTAATGGGCTAATTTTAAAAATTAACTTAATTCAGACATTAGCTTAACAAATAAAAATCGTACATTATGGATTTTCTTTAGTTTTCTGTTTCCTTTCCTAATCCATCTAGATTTGCTTTGTGTTGGTATCTAATTTGAACTACATGACTTACCTAAATATGATTCCCTAATTTTGAAAAGGCCTCCTGAGAATTGTTTTTCAATTTTTAATTCTTATTATTCAGTTACAAAAAGTATAAGTTTGTCTGGAATGTTTTCATCACTGCTTGTCTACCTGCACTTTACTTGCCTCCCTTCCTTCCCCCAACTGAACCCTTGTGCGTTCTCAGGAGCAAGGTTAAATTGGCCTTGAAGTAAGGCTACTTGTTAGACTGTCGCTTTCGTAATCACAAGATTCATTGCAGCACTCCTGCTCCTGAACAATGCGAGGCGGGGGTAAGTGTAGATGTTGAAGTGCACAAAATTCATGGAAAACGCTGAGAGGCTAGGAGATTCTCTCCCTTGCGAGTCATACTTTCCTTAGAGTTATCAAAATTTTTCCTCCCAAAGGAAAGCTTTCAAGTTATTGGAAAATTTATCAAATTTCAAATTGTCAGCTGAATTACATTGTAATTCTATGAACTGTGATACAGTATGAAAAATATCCTTAAGTTATCAAACCTTTGTGTTAAAGGCTACCATGAAATGCTTGAGGCATTATCAAGGTAAGCAATGCTGACCAGTCAGGATATTAACATTATTGAATAGTGAGAGACTCCCTGTGACTGGCGTAGCTTGTCTTGTTACTGCCTGCAACCCTTCATTTATAATAGTGGTTGGCAAACATGAAGTATTCATGTATTTAATCAAATTTACAGGTGATACCCTTTATAGTAAAAATTATAAAATATCAAAAAGATCTCGTAGGTGGAATGTAGTATAAACACAACTGCAAAAGAATGAAAATAAAAGAAAATGCAAGAATACAAATTTCATATAATCAGAACTAAGATATTCATTCAAAAAACCTTGAAAGGTATTATTTCCAGTTGTCAAAATATCATAATCAGTGCTATCTATTCGCCGACCCACAAATGTGATTCATCATTTCATTAGCACAATAGTTACTCATAGAAGAGTCAACTAAAAAGGAAATCGTTCTCCTAAAGATTCACTTAGGTACTCTATTCTATCCAACAAAATATCACGTAGAAAATAAACAATTTCAACAAAGATTATTTAATTTAGATCTTAAGAGATGGCACCAGACATCATAGTTATGATTGTCTGGGACCATTTTCAGGCAAATTCTCTGGGCAAAAACCTGTAGGAACTTGTTGAACTCTTTAAATTGCTGATATACTTCATTTTGTATATGGATTTCAAACGGGTGATGCATACTCAAGAATTGGCCTAAGTACTCAATGAAGAACCACAAGGGTTATTGCAGATCAAAACTGCATTGAGTTCCGCAAGACCGTACCCCATGTTCTCAGTGCCATGGAAATAATGCCCTGAATGTGATTCCCAAAAGTCAACTTACATTCAAAAGTGACACCCAAGTCACTCATACAATCATCCCTGTTTAAAGTTTCATCTTCAGTTTTTTAATCTATTATTTTACTCCTTTTTCTAGTAAATGTAATAACTAAGCATTTCACCACATTTAGCCTTGTATCATTTTCCCTGCATATGTCTGCAAATTGCAAAGATCTCGCTAGAGCAAACATATTGTTGACAACCCTATACAATTTCACATCATCTGCACAAAGCAGACATAACTATCGGATATATAACCTGGTAGATCAATTATAAAATGATTGAACAGTAGGGGCCCAAGATGCAAACCTTGTGGAACTCCACTAGTTACATGTAGGCTGTATTTTTTTCAAGATGCCACTCAGTTCTGTTGCCAAGATGAAGCCTTAGTGGGATGGCAGCATAATTTCACAGCAGCTTTGGAACAAAGATTTCCCCAGACCTCCCGTTAGACTAGAAACTAAGTCTTTACTTAGGTCTGTAAATCCAAACTTCTAAGTATTACAATTGCCTGAATCACATAAGAGAAATTCAGTTTTAGTTTGTTTTTAAATTTGCTAAATTTTTCAGTGTAAGGTGACTAGGTTGCAAATAACAATGCCTTCAAATTTGGATCAATTGAACATGATTTTTCAGAAGATTTAATAAATTTAGGTTCAGAAACAGCACTACATAACCAAGTCATTAGATGTGAAGCATAACACTTAACTCGTTGCAAAAATTGGCACTGGATTCAAAGCTTGGTTAACACATTCCACTTGACAAGACCCATGGCACTGTATAAGAGTGCTGTGTTGCACGTTTGTATTCACTGTCCCTGTCAACCCTTGAGGCCTGAATTCAAGGGTAATTGCATTGCACCTGATGTGGTCTGTGCCATAATGGAGATACGCACAAGTCATCATATCACTTACAGGAGAATTGCATTTACATCAAATCTGAAGCACAAATTTTTAATCACAATTGTTCATTAAGAGTAGGAAGAGCATTGCATGCCATTAATGTCAATTGCACATTCATTAAAAAAATTGTCCATTGTTCTTCCATAAAATAAGTTAAGAGATACTGTAATTATCGAAAACCCTAAATTTTCTGATAAATATATATTTCTGTAAAACAGCCTTTAATAATTTAAAACAAATATATTTCAAGTCTCATATTAATGGATGTGAGTAGTCAACAATGGATTTGTAGCGTAGTGTTTTTCTCCTTATGTTGGTAAAGAATCCATAATTTGCCTTATTAGATTTCTTATTCCTAAGTGATAGGTTTCAGCTTTCGAACTTATCAAATGTTTACAAAACAATTTGAAACCTTGTCATGCATAATAACTTTGTGGAAATTCTGACATAGCTTTAGTCAGGCCAGCCTATAAACACTTCGAAATTATAGATTTGTATCTGCCGATGTGGAGACTAATTGTACATTTGGCAACAGTGTTAAAGTTAAACTAATTCTTTGGAAAAAGAATGTGGCCATATGTGTCCTGCAGAAAGGACACACATGGCCATGTTACAATACATCATTACTAAATACATGTTGCATCAGTTCTTGAATTTTCCTTCATTTCTTTGGCAATTTATCTGGAGTCTGCCATTGACCTCACCTCAGTTTTCTCCAGGTACTAGAATGGCATGAGACATCTGAGTTTTGAGTGATAATGGGATTTTAAATGGTGATAATAGTACATTCTAAAGCATTCAGTTTTCTGTTTTAAAACCTTTTATAGTAGTTAGTTGACTTCTGAATATACAGTACTAGTTTCCTCTTTAAAATACAAGGAGTATTTAAAAATTGGTTCTGGGTAGAAAGGCAAGTGTTCTGATGAGTTTGTAGTTTTAGCAAGATTTCTAAATAAATCACTTTTTAAGTATTGTTGGCTAGTTTTAGAGAGAAATGGAAGTAGCTCCAAAGTTTCCTCTCTCCTTTCTTTCCTTCTCTCTTGTGTATGAAATGCATGTACAATTTTTGGAATTCTCTGAATTTTAGAAAATTGCAAAAGTTCAACGTTGTCGGCATCTTCCTACAACTACAATATTGAAGATGTGTATAATTTTTTTTACTTTCTCGTATACATGCATATATACAGAGTAATATATACATAGTACAGATGTTTTGTAATGCTGCGGAAAATCTATTTCAAGATTTTAACTGGAATACACATTTTGGCGTCTCCTGAAACCAAATGAGTTGTTTCTCATTTATAGAAAAAATAATTTAAAAAAACAATAAACAACAAACAAAACACCATCACCTTCCATCATCTGTGAACACCACTATAGCACACTCAGCCGGGAAGGTGGATGCTTTTCGAGCTGCTCTGCATGTCTGGGGTTACATTCTTTCAGCGAATCTGGTTCATTTATGTTCTGGCTTTACTTGTCTTGGATGTCACCTGTTGGCTCTCCTGTTTTGTCTTTGCTCCATCTTAGCGCAACACCAGCTTTTCAAAGTGGTGCGAACTTATAATGCCTAAACCATAGTAGGATTTTATCCAAAATGGATATTCCCCAATTGATTTGGCTTGACTCGAGGCACTGCAATTTTAAAAACTACTTCTAAAATTTGGGAGTACTTTACACGAAGCTCCAGGAGTTTTTCAAAATTTTCTCCAAAATGGCTCCAAATTTTTTCTCTTAACTTTTTGTAAGGACAGTTCTTAATGTACTCTTGATGACATAAGTGCCATATTGTTCCATTCCTTTGTTATTGTTTGTTTTAAAAATTACAAACTGTAATTTTTTTGACTAGTGCCTCTACTTTAATGTCGATTGTATTTACATTAAGGGGAGTCATGAAGCCCTCTATAGCCCATGTTAATTTGGTTGTTTTTATGTTCCTTTTACTCAGAAACTGTTTATGGTAAGGGATGTGAAACTTCAGAAGGGTCTTGTGGGATATGTTTTGAATAGTTTATACACTTTTAATACTTATATGAACAGAAGAGTGAAGGGCAATAATTTTGCTACAAATTTTGCAATATTTTTATACACAAATTATAAAGTAATGATCATATTGTTCTCATTCTAGTAGTAAACATGTATTAGTGTTATATGAAGCTTTTCTGAGAATTTGAGAGAGATTGGTCTAATACTTTCTGAGAAAAAGGAACAAATGTTTCAAAAAATAACTTTTTTCAGAATTCAGGTTTAAAGTATTAATTTCATTAATTTCACATTTATGTACATATTATTCTAATGACATCCTGCTCCATAACTTGGTTCATCTTCTGTTTCTTCATTAATACTAAGATTTCTCTTTCTCTTCTCTCTTCTTGCTTCCTTTGTCGACATTTAAGCTTGTAACGACAAGTTGTTGCGCTTTCTGTATTCGCAGCTGATCCATACGCTTGAGTTCATTCACTCTATTCACCCCAATTTGTATTCCCAACTCTTTTAAAACATTAACTCTTGCATATTTGCCATAATTAAAACAAATCACAGCATATGACAAATATATCCAAATGTTAATGTTGTTTTTTCAATGAACACATTTTTGGGTATAGGAGTCCATATTAAATTATTGAAGGACTCATTTGGGTTTTGAGTTCTGCCATGTAAACATTTACATAGCAAATCAGGATTTGCTAAATCTCTGTAAATAGGTTTTATAACCTCCATAACAGAATCAGAAATAGAATGTTTATGGGTTTAGGATATCTTCAAAACTTTTGCCTTGTTATACTTACACCATGAGTCAATACCAGTGGGACATAGTTGGTGACAAGGATTTTGATCAGTTGGTAATCTGTGGAAAAAAGTTGCCCAAACAGCTTTCTTCATGTTCTGCAAATTGTTAACATTGCTTCTTATGGCCATACCATAAAACTGTTGAAGTTCATTTATTATTTTGTCAGAGAGTCTGCCTCTTATAGTTTTGCCATCTGATAATTTTTTATTAATCAGTGTGTGCTTCAATTTTCTCATCTTGTGTCCATTCGTTTTTGGACATGTCCTACACATTTAATCTTAATTATTTCATTATGGTTTAGCTTCTACAACACTCTTGTAGGCTTTCGAGTCGCCATCCCTCACAAATTCTGTTGTGAACGCATGCACATCGATAAACAAAATGAAAAATATGGCGTAAAAAAAGAATTCCATCGAATGATCTACATATCATTTTATTCACAAAAGTCCGAAATTTTAGAAAATGCTTAAAACCAAAATTCGGTTTTTAAATGTTTTCCTTCATGACTCCCCTTAAAGGTGATTTGTTCACATTATTGCGCTTATAAGTTCACGTGTTATAAAAGATATAAAGTTTTCACACAAACTCTTAAAGCTTTCTGTGAAAACAAGCTTGAAATTTCACATTTTCAGAAACACTAAACGCCATTTTTTCAAAAGCAGCTCCAAATTTTTTTTAAAATTTTTTCTTTTCATATGGATAGTGGTAATTGTGTTGTTTAAGATGTCATAAAATTAATTTTGCTCAATTTGTTTTTCAAAAATAAGATTTTTTAATGTCTCTCACGCTATTAATATGCACATTTCCATAGATTTGTATACATTATTACATTTGCAAGTGAAATTCCTTGAAACGAAGTTATTCAAAAACAAAAGATTCCTGTGAAAACACCCTTCAAATTTCGCATTTACACGAGGGTTTCGATTTCTTTGTTTTAAAAAATGCTCCAAATTCTTCAACAAAAATTTCCATTTGGAAGTAATATTTTGAATCTAGTATTAGGAAATCAAAAAATTAAGAAAACTTCAAAAAATGTATTTTGGGCAGCAATACATGACTGCAGGCAAGACCGTAATGCTAGCGCAGACCAAAGAAATTGGAGAACTTTACTATGGGAAAGTCTGTGCCATTCTGTGGCACCACTAGTTTAATGCAATCTGATGTTCAGAGTTGGATTTTTAAGTAAGATTCTGTACAGTTTTTCAAAAAATGAGTATTCTCATGTAATTTTGCATGGGATGTGGGCAATTTTAAAAATATTTTCTCTGAAATGGCTTTAATTTTTTTCTTTCTCAAATAGAGCTACGTATGCTAAAGAAAAAGTGTAAGGCTTGTTGTTGAACCCTGTAGTTTTGAAAACTGAAAAAAAGAAAGGGGGGAAAAAATCTCAAAACGACATTGATAAGTTTTTTTTTACATAATGAAGTGTTCTTCAAAATTAGATCTTGTAATAAGGTTATGTAAAAGTTTGTGAAAAATATGAGTAGTATAATTATTGCACATTTGAATTTCCTGCACTATTTTTGCTGAAAAATCTTTTGCAAGATAGCTGAAAGATTAGTGGAATAATTTTGCAATAGTATAATACAAATATTACCTATTTGTTGCAGATAAAATAAAGTATGTGCTGTTGTACTTTTTATTTATGGGCCTAGTTGTCTTGTATTTTTCTTCTGCTTATTCATATGAGGTTGCAATAAGAGCACGGCAATGCCATGACACAGCAGGTAGAAATTTACAGAAATACTCAATGTTAGATGTTTCTTAGTGTACTGTATGGAATGCAGTTCTGTAGTGTTGAATTTGTGTTGATGTATTAGCATTAAAAGAATTGGTTTTCACATGTCCTGTGCTGTGATTGGAAATAAGATTTTAATAGTACTGGCTGAAATGTGTTAATCTGGACAGAAATTGTGGCATTACAATATTACGTAACCCTTGAGTAATACAAGAAAGTACTAGTTGTGACACCACCAGTTCATCTATGCAGTACTATTCTGATAAAATTGGAATTACAATTTTTTTAATTAGATATTATGAAGAAAATCTTATTTTTAAATTGTAAAGAGTTTTTATTTCAAAATGTTGAGTGTGTAAAGTCTGAACCAAACTAAAAAATGAGTTCATTGTAATAGCCTTTTTTTTGAGGAAGGAGAAAAAAAGAAAAGGACAGAAAGAAAAAAACATCCTTTGAATAACCCTTCAAAATGACCTCTTTTTCAGAGAGGTGGTCGGTTACACTGTACTAAATTATCAACTTTTTTGCTGTTTTGTTAGTCGCAGAGCAGTGAAAATGTACAAGGAAAATCCATGTTTGCATCTGATTATTAGTCTTGAAGGGAAAGAAAGGGGATAAAGGGGGTTTGCTGTGCATTTGCAAATCTTGTTCCAGGTGTAGTGACAATTATGCATATCTTCTAGTGTTTCCCACAGGAAAAATGGTGTCTGTCCTTCCTAAAGGCTTTCAATATTATACACGTTGCTACGAGATTTCTATTGCATATTTCGGTATATTCTAGTTTTTAGTATAAAAGCATTTCTTTTTGACAAATTGAGGTCTCAAGAGTTTTCTGTAGGAAAAAAGAGTTCAGAAATGTAAACCAGTTAAAATCAAATCAAAGAAAAATCCTATTAGGCATTTAGTGTTTGCAAATGGAGAAAGTTGAAATATGTGGAGTTCTCAAACAGTAACATTTTTTTTCTTTGTTTAATCTTCTTTTCAACATTCTTTTTGTAGTTCTAAATTTTGGTAACAAAGGTTAGCATGTAATGGGAAAGATTCAAGAAAAGGGACTTTAGATCCATTATTTAGTATGTTTCTCTTTGAGAGTTGTGTGTTCCATATTACTATCTAGTGAGAGCGTTATGAAATTTACGCTGCTTAGCAAATTTTCATGTGAACTAAAAAATAAATTTTGAACAGTTTGCAAGACTTAGTCTTGTGCATTGAAACACTGTGGTTGCCCCCAAATTTTTCAGTGACCAGCGATCAGGCACATTTTGTAAATTATTATTATTATTATTATTTTTTTTTTTTTTTTTTTTTTTTTTTATTATGTAGTCATCTTAAATGATTTTGGACGGTATAACAAAAAGCAGAAAAGTGGAGATTGCTGTTGATTTAATATTAATAGTACCCATTGTAGAATTACATAGAATAAGGACATTGTAGCATTCCTGTTACAGGTAACAACAGAAGGTTTTAATAAATATCTCTTGTCAAACGATGCAATTCTCCTATTCCGTAACCTTGTGGTTTAATGACGTGTACCTCCCTGAGAATTTTTAAAGGACTCTTAGAGCCTGCTGTAAGCACAAGACCAATCTAAAGGTCATTTGCTAACTCCTGTGCCAGATGGTTCTATTTGTATGTTTTGATGCAAGCCGAGAGAAGACCAATGATCTTAAATGCCTTGTTTAAATTATATTTCGTCATTTACGGTAATTAAAAATGTTAAAGAAGACCTTATTTTCATAACAGTTAGCACTGTTAGATTTGATTTGATACCAGTAAGTTCTTGGTGGAGATTTAAAGACTATCCCTTCAAAACGCACATCCAGGTTGTCTGCATTAAAATATTTTTGTCCAAAAATTTACTCCAAAGCATGATGATTGACTGGTTTTAATAACTTCGGTTCCTTCTTTGTGTTACAGTACTAACATTTAAGGCACTACAAAAGTTCAGTCAGGACTTAGTCTGTTTGTATCTATCCAATTCATATTGAAAATGGTATTTTTTACAAGTTGTTGGTGTGGTGTTGGGCATAATACCATATTTGCATGTTTTTGTTACCCTGGCACTCAAGCTTTTAAAACCACTGTATGTTTGTGCAGTGCTGAACATTCCTGAGAGGTTAAATTGGTTTTTGTCTCAGATCTCATTGTTGGGAGCGAATGGGCTAAAATAACTCTATGCCAATAATACTTCTGACCTTTTTTGTAACGTGTGGTGTCTGTAAAGATAATGACTAGATAAATTGTAGAAAAAAATTTACTTACAAATTAATTTAAATACTAGTTATGAGTTTGTATTGCAGATATGGAATTACTAACACTGTGTTCAATTTTGATATGGCCAGGGCTTGGATTCTGATGACATATCATCTCTTCATTGGTACATTGTAGATGTAGCTTACTTGTAAATGAATGTTTATCATGACATATAGGTGATAAAAATTGTAGTTATTGGTTGTTGTTGTTTGTTGTTGTTGTTGTTTTTTTTTTTTTTTTTTTTCTTTTTTCTTTTTTTTGGTCAATTTTTGGGCCTTTGTGTCATTTCTACGCATTTTGTTTCCTTTTCATGCCTTTTGTTGGTGAATGTTTCATGAGTTTATTATAACACACTAAAAAAAAGTTTTTATTTTATCAGTTCATGACAAAATTCAATAATGCTGTAGACTATTTTCGCTCTCAAAATTACAGGCATCTTTGGAAATTTCCTTGGCCTTTCAAAACTGAAGGTTGGGAGATTGGAGCTAAGAATTACGTTTCATTTTCGAATAAAGAACAGTACTGTTTTACACACATTACAGGCTTTTTTTTTTTTGGCCAACTTGTTTTTTAAAAAAATTTTTGAGTAATTTTTAAAAAATTAGATAAAATTAGGTCATTTTCTTCTTTGTCGTTTTCATTTTCAATTTAGGTCGAATCCGAGTCTGGCTGGTAATTTTCATGTTACTACCTGGATTAAAAAAAAAAAAAAGTTTTCAAAATTTACTATATTTTCTCTTCTGTGTACATGTAATTCCAAGCTTCAAAATTGAGAGTACATATGGTTTGAAGATAACTAAATTGGTGTATTAGAACATAATTTTAGAAGTGTAGATGTCATTTTCTAAGCGACTCTACACCCAAATTGTTGAAAGAACTAGATTTAGAGGCCTGATAAAGGATACTGCTGGATAGAAATTCAATTTTTTATCAACTTGATAGTTTGAAATCAATACTTGAAGGTAAAAGTGTTTCTGTCTTTTCAGATTCTCCTAATTACAGCGGTGGAGGAGGTGGCTATGGAAAACCAGAATACGGTGAGTGTATATATTGCATCAAGGGGGGTTAATTAATCCTTTCATGCTTTGAATGAGTTGAACTTTGTGTAGGTTTTCAAAATGGTGATAAAATGGAGAGACGTACATGAAACGATTATTTGGGAGAGAAGGAACGTGACAGTAAAGCAACAAAATATAGGGATTTTTTGTGAGAGTGGTTAGTTGAATGACAATGTGCAGTTCATTCAGAATAGGAATGTTTGCATTTATTCAGTTTTTGAAATAACATATAAGCATTCAGAGTTTTTATAGAAATATACAAATACAAAAAACATGGATTATCTTCAGTAAATTAAACAATGCTTCATTTCTATGAAAGATTTCCCAGTGACTTGCATTGAAAAATTATATTATAACACGACATTGAATGGGAAAGTTTACCAAAGTGGCCCAACAGCCTGAAGTATAGGTTTTAGTATTTTATTACTTATAACGGCATGTAGGAGTGTCAGGTATTTTTAGAATTGTGCTCTAACTGCTGTAATGCTAAAATTATCTTCTGTAAAACCTTTCAGAAGAAGAGTTTAATAAGATAATTTATCTAACCAAGAAAATACAGTTTTAAACAAATTTTAAAGGAAAATCTGAGAATAATGTATTTTCAAAATCGTGACAAAACCTCGAAGAACAATTTAATGTGTTTGTGTGTTACTATTCGATTCCTTTCAGGTGGCAGTTCTGCTGGTTATGGTCAATCTCGAGATTATGGCGGTCAATCCCGCCGCTACTAGGATTAATCAAAGTTGTGACAAGACCAACTACATGAAAAACAATTGTCATAAGGCAGTTTTCATTAGTGGAGTCAAATGTCATCAGTGCAGATTTTGTGTAGATGTGGTGACTTGACATTCTGTCATCACCATTCTGTGTTCTTTGAAGTCATTTGAAAGGCTGGAGAACACCCCAGCATTGTGTGATGTGTTCCCTTTGTCATTGTGGCTGTAGAACTTTTATAGATTCACTTTCTCACTAATGTTTTAAAATACAAAACTGTTCAGAAGAATTGTCTGGAAGTATTCTGATGCATTGATAACATGGAAAGGAAAGTTGCATTTTGATGTTTAATTACCTATGACATGACTTCTGTGCAAGTCATTAACATGAAATCTTGTTAACACTTGAGTTTTAGTTTAGTGCTTTATGTGTACTTCCATTTCATGACTTAATTTTAAAATATTTTCATTGCCATCAACTCATAGCTGTGTAGGCACTATATGACATTCCAGAATACACTTACAAAGGATTTGCTAGAAGTTACAAATATTTATGATCAGTATACATATAGAACATCTGAAGCATGTCAAAACCGTGCATTTAGGTTTGTCTTTTCTGAATCTTGTGCATCTGAATATTAATAAATATAAAAATGTAAATTTTATTGAATATGTTGGTTTTTTTTCCTCTTGGGACAAAGATGAAGAGGTTTATTTGTATTAAACAGTGACACTCATAAGTACTTATAGAGCCATTTAAAATGTAATTATAGTTCTCGATTAAAAAGAAACAAACCTTGTTGAAAGCTTTTGATACCTGACAAAATACCAGAGACCATTCCCTTTCATTAAAAGTTTGTGCAGTAGAGAATTTGGAAATGCATCCAAATCATCAACGGATTATTAAAACATTTTGTGGCAGCAGAATAAGTAAAACAGGAAGGTGGTAACTTGTAAACCAGCAGATCAGTTAACCTGTTTAGATTGTGGTTGAAGTACTGAAGATAACATTTAAATTTTATGAATTCTTTTCTGCCACCACCATCTGGAACAAGTAATAACCATGAAGTAATTTGTGCAGAGTAGGTAAGTTGTTTCTAGTCTGTCTTTGATGCCAAATTCCTCGGAGGCAAATTATCAATGGTGTCTTACTGTACCCACTCTCATTGACTGTGTCATATCTTCTGTGAGCAATATACATGTCAGTTATCAGTTGATATGTGAGTGATGAAAATGACTGGAATATTAAACAGTAAATTGGCTAATAATTTTGCCAAAATGTCAAGAGTCATTAATTTTGAGGAATTAACATGCCTAAAAAATTGTACTTTTTTATTTTTGTTATTTGATTAGCAGGAAATGTGTAAGGTATATAGATTAAAACTAAGAGAATCATACATGTATATATTAAATTGATATTTTAATGTTCATTATGGCTCTTACATCTTTCTTGAAGTCAGTTTTTATACCAGGAAAGAAAACTTGTTCTGTACAAAATCAGAGGGAGATTGACGAGAGAGGCAATCATTAAATGCCATGAAATGATCTAAGAAAACTGGTCAGGTGAGTTGTAACAAGTGTTCTAACACACACATGCAAAGACCAAAATGTTTTGTTTTTTCTGATTTAAGGTATTAGTCAGGCATGTCAAGCTCTGTCAGGGAAATTGCAGAAGCTTGAAAATATGAATAGTCTGAAGTGATGAATACAGCAGTTCTAACAAAAGTACACATACATGCACGTAAAGTTGGAGACTGGAAGGTTAAATAGTACAGATACGTAGCAGCTTAATAGAAATAGCAAAATGACTAATTATCTCCTATTCATCAGATGAGTTAGACATGCCTGATAGTTGAAAACTTGCTTCTCTTAATGTCAAGCTCCATTCAAAATGGGCCACTCTCACTTTCAATATATTTTTACACCGAAGGTTCTGAACTAAAAGCAGGTGGTGATGATGATGATGAAGTGAATATTAAATCAAATGACATGGGCCTCATTTAAATGCAGGTGTTGCATGAAACCTGCTGTTTGCGAATACTGAGACTTAAATCTGAGATGTTGAACGGGACAAATAATGTACCCTCTATATTATGGACTCCACAAAGTTATAAGAAACTGTCTTGGAAATATTCCTTTCTCTACAACTTCATAAGTCAGTAAAGAATTCAATGAGGCTATTTATTAGAAATCTGTTCAGGTCTTTTATTTCTATACTTGTAGACCTTAATTTGTAGTTAATTTTGTAGCATGTACCTGCCCAACAGGTCAAGCAAGTTTTATCAAATATACCTTAAATGTTCATTACATTGGATGTTGATTGTGTTCTTGGTGTTAGAGTATGTAGTTAATTCTGTAGCAGGAACTGAGCATCTACTACAACTTCGTTGGGAATACAGCAAGTCTTTAATATATTCGAGTATTTTAATTTTTTCCCTTATTTTGCATGCTGTGGCAGGGTTTATTTAAAGATTGGCAGTTCATCCTATACTAACACTTCTAATTACTTTCTTCTTATTCAGCTTCAGTTATACTTTATTCATGTAAAATAATCGGTGAACATTGTTAAATTATGTGCATTGGATTCTCTCTTAAACTAAAATTACCTGTTTTGATGGATTTTCTGCTATAAATCAGCATAGGAAAAAGAGGTTTAGCCTTCCTCTGTTTACTTACCAGAACTCGTAGTTTCACTTCAAATGAACTGCATGCTTGTCCTGAAAGCAAATAATTTTTAGTTGTAGTTTGATTACCCATTAAATTCTTTCAAATGTTTTAAGATGATTCTTTTGGTTAATACTATCCCTAATGCCCACAGGAACATGATTTCGTGGAATGAAAAAACAGTTTGCTTCATTCAAGACTAGAAACTGATTTTCTGGTTTGCAGAGGCATTGCAGCTCTTGGCTGAAGGTAAATTTATTTTATTGTGAAGCATTCATTGTTCTGTAAAGCATGTTTTGGTCTCTTGAATTCCTTTCCAGTTTTTTATAATGTTTGGTGGACAGATTTTATTTGCATACTACCTTCTATGCAATCTACAGCATATCTCATAAATGAAAAATATTTCACTTAAAAATTGTCAAAATTTTAATATTTTCATAGTACACGTTCAATCTTCAAAATGTCAGTTTGTGTTTTGGAGGTGCCAGTGTGCTTGACTAAAACAAGTAAGGTTTTGACTTTACAGGTAGAGTTTGTTCACTCAATGTAACTGGATTGGGAGGTAGGATTAGGTGCTGTTGAAAAGTAAAATATACTCCTGTTCCTTGTTGCAACCTGCTTCCTCAGGAGCATCTAGCAGCTCTCTTCATTACTTTGTATTGAATGTGGGTGGTCCCCATTTACTGTCTATATCTCTCCCGTTTGAATAACTTGAGAATTCTTACAGATTTTATGGAACATATCTCAGCTTCAATTACTATTGGGTTGACCTATTTTAGGCGGCTTCATCCTTCTGCTGCCAAATGAGATCTATTACATTATTGTAATTGTTTATATTACTAATTTTCAACACAAATTGAAAGAAAACTAAGCAGTTCCACTCATGAAAGGGATCTATGGTTTTTTAGGTGCCCAGGAACTCTGGGAAAATACAAAACTTCTAAAATATTAATTTCCAGTGCCACTTTTTTTTTAAGCAAAGTGCGATATAGTTTCATTAGCTACCAGGAAGCTCAGAAAAAATTTGAAAACCATGAAATAGTTTTGAATTTGTCTGAAAAATGTAAATATTTGTTATTACACAAATTTTAATAGTGTGTGTACCATCTGAATTATACTCAGTCTGCCTCTGCTTATGACACAGTGGACATTATGCAATAGCAACATTCTCAGGAAGAGACTACCTGCCATTAAACTGCGGCGGCGATGGTGTAGCGGTCAGCGTATCGGACTGCTATACCCAAGTTTGCGGGTTCAAACCCGATCGAAGCCGTGGATTTTGGCGCTAAAAATCCTTCGACGCCTTCCTTCGGAGGAAGTAAAGCCGGCTGTCCCATGTTAGTACATTTACTGCATGTAAAAGATCCTCAAGCCTAAATGACGCCTCTGAGCTAAATTCAAATCGCCTGTTTCGCTCAAGTAATACCTTCTTTCTCCCATGATTGTGAAAGATTGTTTTAACAAATTTAGTGGTCAGATCGGAAGAGCAGGCCTCATGGCCTGAGTCTCGCCACGTAAAATAAGCAAATTCAATTCAATTCAATTCAATTAAATATTTACAAATCAAATGTTGCATTATAAAGCAGCAACATTTTTCATGTTCTTGGTATGTAAAGAATAGTTGTATTATTTACTATATTGTGTTTCAGGATTTGTGAAGACTGCGCGTGTTAAAATATTTAATTATTGCAATATAAATAAGTGTTTTATTTATTCTTGAGCAGTGTGCAGTATTTTTGCTGCTCCATGCCAATTGTTTTTGTTATTGTAATTACCAAAAGAAATTCTAAAGAGCAGACATTTCTGCTAGTCAGTTGTAATTAATGAGAAGTGCAGGGATCAGTTTGTTCAATGTGATGTAATAATCAAAAAAACATATTTATAAATGCAACTTACAAAAAAGTATATATTTGAAGCATTTATAGTGTGTGATTAAATTACTGAAAATTACAACATGGTATTTCCTTTGATAATAGTTTTCAAATAATTTCTGTGCACAGGCAATTAACAAACAGTCAGAATTCATGATTTCAATTAACATACTTGTCCATTTTACAGAAGTATAATTACTAAATATGTAGTAAACAAAAGTACTAAATAATCTCACAGTAAATAACAAGTCCACTAGCACAAGCTGTAAATTACTTAACGTGTAGTTCTTAAGGGGTGTAGCAGCTGTCCCATACTGGTTCACCACACTTCGTGACTGTGGTCACTCAATCACCAACTTGTGAATAATGCAAGTTGCACCATATCTGTAACAGGAAAATTATTCTGTGGAAGATATATGAATCAGACTTTTTTCCTTAGCATGTTTCACTCCAGCCTAGGAGGAGGGTTCATGTGAAAAGTTGTAGATTCAAAAAAATTAGTCCCACAAGGACCCTCTGCTTCACTCTTTATATACAATAGAACACGGATTTAGTGTCATCTCAGGAAGCTGAAAATTCTGAAGTTAAATGTCAGGTTGGGGTATTCTGTGAAGAAACAAGTTAAAATTAATCAGGAATTATCAATTTTATTTTTAAAAGTGCATGATATTTATTTTAGGGGTAACCTAAATTACATAATGTTGAAGAGGGGATAGGGCTTTGAAGCTGTGTTATGTTGTGTTAATATATGGGTAGGGGATCATGGTTACATAATACTGATATTTATTTTTAAAGTTTTTAATCATTCATTGCTGAAATAATTCCTTTCATTCAGTTTTGTACTAAAACATGAAACTATTACCAAATGAAAATGGAAAAAATATGAATAAATTAAAAGTTAGACTCCAGGCCGTGTATTAGGCCGCACTAAATTCCCAATATGGCAGGTTGAAAGATTTCCTGTCGGAATAGCCAACTTATGAAACTATAACTGATCAATTCTCTTGCTTTTGTTTTGTTTGTTGTCTCATTCACAATCCTCGCATGGTCTCGAGTCTTGTCCACTGTTCAATAATACACGTTTCGTTTTTCGGTAGAATTAAAAAGAGATGTTCATCTATGAACGAATATTAACTCTGTGAATAATTATTAAGTTAATTAAGTATTATCATTATCAACTATTGCGAGCTTAAGAAGAGTTAAAAAGTGTCAATGCAAATGAAAAATACAACTCAAAAGTTATCTGCGGTCATACTTCTATGTTGTTAATGTTTTTGAGATGTGTGTAAACAGTTCCTTCACGTTTTGAACTGGTAGTAATGAGTTTTATTGAACGCAAGTAAATAACACAATTATTGAAGTTAATTAACGTGAAATACATGGTAGTTTTTAAGTGATCTAATGAATTGTTCCTAACAGTCCAGTTATGTCAATATCAATGCAAATGCATCCATTTAATTTATCTGTTCAATTATTCATTAGCTTTTAAAAGTAAGTTAAAAAAAAAATAATGAAAATCATCATTAGTGCAAGTAAGTCTTCAATAACTTATCCATTGTTACCAGAGACAGTCTTTGAATACGTGTTATCTTCAAAGGTTCAATATCAAGTATAGACCCAGATGTTGTTGGGCTATCCATTATTTTCCAGTTATAATTAAAATGAATTCAGAAAAAAAAAAAAAAAATAATAATATAATTAATTTAAAACAAGAAATACTAAAGGGACACTTAACAACAACAACAACAACAACAACAACAACAACAAAAATAATGAACTATATAACTATTTCAATTAACTTTATTATTATTACTAAAGAAAACAATTGTAAAATAATAAATAAAACTAAAAAACGCCTAGACTACTAAATAAATAAATTGAATGATAAAACGCAAAGAATGAAGAGCACCAAAACGCAAAATGCAAATCTTTAGCAACACTCGTAAACTAACACTTCACGTGGATGGCTTTGAATGTTGGCGGAATCTACGGAAGTAGTCATTGTTTCATTGCAAACTTAAATTTTAAAAAATGTCCCTACCGCGTGAAGGTAATATATACAGGGTACTTGCGTGACGATTGGCAACAACTTTTGCCTACATAAAACGAAACTAAACTACCCTAAATCGAGTATAAATGTATGTTCTCGTCCGACAGTGACATTTTTCAAAAGTTGTCCCGTTAGTTCGGCTTTTTAGCTGGCCAACAGCTTATGTTTAAATTCTTACAATAAAAAAAAATGTATCTATTAATTTCATTGAATCTATTCGATTACAAAGAAAGCTCTTCATTTTCTTCTTTTCTTTATTTCTTTCTAAAATTAAATTAACAGAAGACTGTGACCCACGTGTCATTCATGACTGCAGCATGTGCATGGCTTTTCAGAAATTTTCCTGTAACTACAGTGAGTTTAGCTCATTTCTTTTGGTACTGTGGCCAAGATCTTGCAACAGATAAGTTTATTTATTAAAAAAATCGCATTCCTTTTGATCTTTTTTAGAAGATGTCTAAACCATAGTACATTGCAATTAGGTTTACACATAGTACAAATTAATTTGGCATAGAGATGTGCAGTTGTTGATTGAACCTGTATTAATTGGTTAAGTAGGTAAAAAACAATTTTCTCAAAAAGGCTTTGAATTTTTTCTATGTATGTAGTAAAGAAAGTGGTGCTGGTCTCATTTTCTGTATTTTCAAAAATGGGGAGAGAAAATCTGCATTGTGAATTTGAATTTTCCTCGCTTCAGTTGACATGCTGTTTGTTCACAAAATGGCAACATGGCAATTCTGAGTATTTTTGTGATAGTTGCTAACCACATCTGTTGAAACTCAACAGATTTGTTTGTTGACCACAAATATGGTATAATATTAACATCATTAAATACTCCTTTCCTCTCATTGAGTATCCTACCTTGATCTCTTATTATGAACTTTAAAACATTATTATGAAAGGTAATATATTCAAAGAAGAATTAATAAATGTATTTCTTTTACTTAAACATTTTTATTTGTTGATTATGGTATTGTTAGCTCATTTAGTTGTAACGCAGGCATGCTTGTGTGAAATACTTTCTTTTTGCATAATCCTGCAAATAATGTAATGGTTAAATTTATTCATGTATGGTTTATTTGTACAAAAATGACTACGAGTCCTAACAATTGAAATAAATGCAGATATGCACCACAGGCTCTTATTTGAATTGAACTTTTCAAGTTATATCTGAGTTCTTAGTATGGATGGAATTACAATATTTCAATATTACGTAACCATTTCCAATAAACCAAGGAAATGTGTGCTGTTGTAGAACCTAAGTTTATTTTGAGATACCTTCCAACACAGTGAAGAACGGTAGGTGTTAATTTACGAAAGGACAAAAAGTACCAGGTGCTCATTACCAAAGAATCTGAACTTGGAGTTATGGGGAGAAACTTCTCTGCCAATTGCAGCACAAAAATATATAATGAAGTAAATACAATACATTCTTTCAGTCCCTAGAGAGAGGCAATTAATGTTTGTCACTATTTGATGAATAAAGTAATAAATGAAATGTGGTCTTTTATTTCTCCCAATTAACATAAATATTAGTGTAAGAATAAAGTAATATAAATAATAGAGATTTATGTCTGATAAGTTGATTGGACATCAATAATTTTACTTTATGGTAAAATCTGTTTAAGCAAAAGTATTGGTTTCAGATGCTCTTCTTTAAGAATGCATTGTGCTTCCAGTCTCCAGTAAAGTCTCCATGCTGGCATTAGCTGTTAACTCTGGGACTTAATACGTTCTTGCCTAAAAGATAATATTTTGTAGTTATATTAGGAATAAAAGATCAGAAGTATACCAATTTGATAAGATCTTAGAATGAAATAAGGATATAAAAAAATTGAAATGTTTAGGATTTAATGAAAAGTTCCAGGCAAATTAAATTTACTAGCAATATCTCCTGTTTTCCTGAGTTAACACCTTATTGCATTGAGCTCTTCAATTAAGTTCGTACTCAGAGACTTGTCTAGCAATTAAATGTATTCTATGAACATCGAACTGAGTCTGGTCCACTGGGTATACTTCCTGTTCAGTAAATTATATAAAAGGTGCTTGAATATGTTCATGCCTTTTTTGTGTGTTAAAATTAATTCTTTATATTTGAAATGGTGTTCAGATAATCTCATTCTAAATCCTCATAAAAGTAAACTTATTTCCTTTTCACATTCTAATGCCTTCTGCATTCAGTTTATAGTACTGCACCAGAAAAAGTTACTCGTACATGAGATTTGTGAGACTTATTTGACTCGGATGGCATTTAAAGAGCACATAGTGTACAACAAATAAAGCCAACTACCTGCTTGGATTTATTAAGTGGGTATGCAATGAGTTTCAAAGTTTAAAGATGTAGTATGAACCTAGAGGACACTTTACTTTATGCTAGTAAGGTCTACATTAATTTTTTTCTTGGTAATCATTTAAAATTCATGCTTGTAATTACATACAGTTCAACTTAAGTTTTTTAGAATCATTGCAAGCTGGTTAAATTAACCAGATTTGTTTGTTGACCACAAATATGGTATAATATTAACATCATTAAATATTCCTTTCCTCTCCTCATTGAGAGGAAACCTTGATCTCTTCCTTTTGGTATAAGCTAATTAGAGGTGGTATTGATTGTCCTTTTTTGCTGGAACAATTGAGAATTAGAGCCCTTACGTCTTACGAGGTTAAATGATACATTCTCCCTACGTTTAGGTAGAATTTGTCGTTTATATATGCTGTCAACAACCCGATAACTGATTTTGTAAAATAACAAATGATCTTGAGGTATGAGGAGACATGACACCAATGCATTGTCAATATATCTAATTAGTGTAATATGTTATAATAATGATTGTTCAATATATGAATACATGGTTGAGTGTCTTAGTGATAAATCAATAAAATTATTTACAATATGTGGTACACATTTCGCTCAAAGTATAACACATCACTAACCACTGCTTTTGCCAACCTTTCTAGCAGCAAATGAAATGCATGTGGGAAAAACAATACGTCTTTTGCAGCTATCCAAGAATCAGCTCATTTTTTGGTATCTTCATAAGAATGGAAGCATTGCTCTACCAGGCAATGTGCTATCAAATGGAATAAGTGATAATTAGAAGGGGCTGATGTCCAATGAAAACAGCAAGCAGGACTTTCCGTTTAAATGTTTCCAAGTAGGTTTTCACCGTTTTTGCAACATGTTGCTGAGCTTTGAAGTGTGTGCTCATTTAGCAGCCCTTTCCCTTTAGGGCTTGGCTCAATCACATCAATTGCAGTCAATAGTGATCTCCCTTGATAGTTTTCATTTAGTTTGTGAAGCAGGTAATAAATTATACCCAGCTGATCCCACCAAATGCAGAGAAACAACATCAAACCATGGATATTTGGCTTTGTGCTAGATGTTGATGCATGGCTGGGCTTTTACCCCACGATTTCATATGCTTAGGGTTGTCATACTGAATCCACTTTTCATCGCCAGTCATGATACTTTTCCTTCTCTGCTGCTGAAACAGTAACTTACATGTCGGGTAATGATATTCAGTGTCCCTTGACTTCAACTTATAAGGCACCCAATGGATCATTCCTAATGCTTTCAAATATTTCGAAACTATTGTCATCTACTCGTAATGATTTTGCAAGGTGAATTAGTGACTGATATGCATTGCCATTAAGCAATACCTGCCATTCTTAGTCTTCAAACTTTTTCAGAGTGCCAGAGCAATCTTCATCTCTAAGTTCAAAATCATTATTTTTGAAGCATCAAAACCATTCTCTGCATGTAATTTCTGACATGATGTTCACCAAGTGTCAACGAGAGTTGTGATTTCTTCTGAATAAAAGTGTGCAATAAAATTTCCTGTAAATACTATTTAATGGTACTAAACTCAATATGTTTAGCACACAAAGTGTTGTTAAAATTTGAACAAACATACACTGGCATTCAAACTTACTTTCTTTTAAATTCATTTGCATTGGAAAGTACATGCAGGTAGTTCTGATAATGCCATCTGTTAAGAAATAGTGAGAACATATTCAAGTACCTTTTAGGGAGATTTTATTTAATATATTAGACATTGTATTAAAAAAAAATTCTAGAAAGGTGGTGGTGCATACAAATATAATTCATTGAACAATGTAGAACAATCAATTTTAGTTTCAGATTGTGCATAGAAATTGAACCTTGGAAATGCACTGAGACTTACGTTCATGTTACCATGTGAAATTTCAGTGTAATTATGATCGAGTATCAGAATCATTGTCCGATCACTCCAGTTGTGAAAAATGTATTAGTTTACAATCTTTCAATATACCTATCATTGTGCAGAAACCAAATAGGTGAAACACAATTAGATTGTCCGAACTAAAGACAAATACAGGTCGCACAGTATATCAGACTAAAAAAATTTACATATTCTTAAAACAAATTCTAATGCCTGTAGCACTTCGGGGCAAGGGATTATAGGTTTGCAAACCAATGCAGTAAATTGCCGTGCTGTCAGTGTGCAAAGTGAGACAATTTTTAGTATCAAATAGATGGTTAGAATAAAACGCCTGACTGAAGTAGTTCCATGTTTATTATGAACAGGTAATTACAACTGATTAGTTGATTATGATTAGTATATGTTACAATACATAAACAAAAAATGTATGTAGTATATGTAAAAATATATACTGGTATATTTAAACATAAATTTTGTGAGAAGAGGTGATCTATAGACAATATTACTTAATGTTCACTTGATTATCCATTCCAGCTCAGTCTGATGGCTCAATTTGTTTTGGGGGTCATTTTCATGATATAGGTAGATTAGAGTTCAAATGTGAATTTAGATAGCATTTACTAGAGTTTTCAGGTAATGTATTCAAAGTGTAAATAACTGTTGCCAGAAAGCGTTTCCTTGAATTTTTTAAATTGTATTTAATTTGTACTGATGACTTCCAAATGTGCATTTTTATTTCGTTTAAAAATCACAGCCATTTCTGGACTATCAGATTAGGTTTTATGTTGGTTAGGGCCTTCTGCTTTCTTCTTTCCTCAAGGTTGGTAGATTCAGTGCTGCTGGCCTATTTTCATGTAGCAAAATTTCAAAAACTTAGTGGTAATTTAGTTGCTCAGCATTACACATTTTTGAGAGGTAAAATACCTTTAGCAATGTAAGGTGGACCATGGTAGATCCATACTGTAGAATTGGATAAACACTGATCCCTGTGGAAGCCGCTCTTGTCATATCTAAATTTGAAAATTTTGCCAATTTCAACTTCGAATTTCTGTTCCATTAGGAAGTGTTTTGTGCATTTTATCAACTTTCCTTTGATACCAATGTTGTTCATCTTTGCAAGTAACAATGACTGAATGCTTTTTGATAGTCTAATGCCTGTATTCTCGATACCATGCAATGCAAGAATTATCTTAAGAGTTCAGATAATTCGCGAATCAGAGCAAAAATCCGTTTTCATGAATCTGGATCAGTTGTGATGCATGGGTTACCCACAGCATCCAGATTTTGATCTGTGGGCTATACCTCTGATTTCAGGGTATATTTCGCAAATAGCTCATGGTTACCCTATTAAACAATGCAGAAGGCTCCAATATGGAATTCTTTTAAAGCGGAGATTCTTTGAATTTGCTTCAGAAAGCAATAAAAAATGGTTAGAATGCGTTGGACAAAATGATCTTTCAGAGAAGATACGATTGACAAAATAACTATTAAAGAACATGCAATGCTCTATATAACCTGACCTACACCAGTCTATAATATTTATATCTCAGTAAGGCAGAAACAATATTTCTTATTGAAATAACAATTCTTCAGCAACAAACAAATTCTTTTGATATATTTGCTAACTTCGAAAAATAATATTTTTTCTAGTAATGAGTACAGCTATTATTGTATTTAATATTGTATAATTTGGTCTTATTCTATTAGTGCAGGTTTTTTTTTTAATAAAGTGACATTGCTTTTAATTGAAAGTATTGTAATAGTTATCCTTTTATTTTCATCTACTAGAAAGTTTCTCTTGACTTTAACATTCACGAGGAAGATCTTCAGAAATATGCTTCCAACACCCAAAACCAATGTTGGTAGGTATCGTTAACATAATCGTGCAAATACAGGGTTGAAGAATTTCAAATTATATCTGTGAATAATCAACAACCAAATGAATTGAAATGGATTCCAAAGGTTTAAAGAAAGAATATATAATTGGGCAACAATGCTATCAAGTAGACACTTTGTTAAATTCAGTTAGAAGTTTTTTCATTTGAAGTAAATAAATACTGAATACAATTATTAAATATATTTATTTCATTAATGTACAGTATTGAAATAGATGAGCTTTTATGGTAAATAAATGAAACTTCGACAAATTCAATTCTAATACAGGAATATTAACGAACACTGTTTCAAACACACTAAACAAAAATAAGGAAGATAATGGCAAAACTTTTACATAAGGTCCTTGAGACTTTCAAAAATGGCTCCGTTGATTTTAATTAAACTGTGTTGTTGGAACATTGAGAGAATGGTATAGGTCTCCTTTTTGTTTAAAAAAACCTGATTTTTCAAAAATTGCAAAAACTCAAAATTTTTTCAGCAGCTTACAACTACAATTTTGAAGATACTTTTTCTTTATGAAATGTGTTCATGAAAAACAGTTCTTCAAAAGAGGTCAAATTCAATATTTCGAAAATGAGTCTCTTCTGTGCAATTTTAGACTAAACGTAGGCGCTTTTAAAACTCATTTTAAACAAGTTTCTCAGAATCCGCTTCAAATTTCGTCTTTTATTTTTATCCCCACATGAGCAAACAACTGCAGGAATAGTGTTGATGGTCTTCTGTTGGAGCACTTTGCTTTTTTGAAAATTACAAAAAAATGTTTGGAATTGTAAATTTGAATTTCATGTGCTTCATTTCAGGCATCGGTTCAGAAAATAGCAACACAGAGGTTTCAGAATTCATTTCATTGTTGTCGGTCATGATTGTGTGATGTAGGTAACATTTTGTGAAAGGAAATAGATTGAAGGAAGGTAATAAATTTTAACTTCGAACTAAGAACACACTTCTATACTTTAAGAAGTTTTAATCACTGATTATGGTATTAAAAACTTGAAAGCTTACTTCAAATGGAATCAAGGTAGGCTTTTGTGAAATTATTCTTGCTTTTCTCCATGTTCTGTAAATACAGTAACATTTAAATTCTATAGTAAGAAATGACTTCTCTCCCTGACAATGGAAATAAAAGCAGATAAGCATTAGAGATTATTTGTTTTAATTTGACTTTTTCAAGTTCTGAGTTTTAGTATGGCAGAAATTATGATATTTTATATATTATGTAATTATGTTCAATCATGCGAGTGTGTGTTTGGATGTAGCACCTCTAGTTTCTTTTTATTAAATGGAAGCTGATACTGAATGATCTTTTTTTTCCTCTTATTTCATTTAAACATAAATAAAAATATTTTATGATTTGTTAATCGCCATGCATAACACATGTAATTAGTGTTTAAAACAGCACATACTTTTTGCTTTACATCTAAAGAATAGTTTAATGAAAATGAGACCGATGCCGTTCTTGTAAGTGCACCTTTTTCTATCTGAGAAAAAATCAAAGTAAACATAGAGTTTTTTGAGAATTTTGTTAATAAGTTGTATGGAATTTAAGCATAAACTCACAAAAAAGTACAGCCTTTTTTACAGATCTGATTTTTAGAACATAATTCATTTAAGACAAAAATACCTGTATTCAATATTTACCTGCTAACAGGTTTGCAATGTTAACTTTTTGCAATTTTCGAAAATAGTGTTCACGAAAAATGGAACCAGCACCAATTTTTATTCGATCCCTTAATACATATAAGGAGAAAATTTTAAGAAAAAATTGGATTTGGATTTTAATGACAAATCATATATTTTTTCTGAACCTTCGGGAGAATTTTAAAACAATTTATAAACAAATCCAGGTATTGTTGATTAGAAAAACGTATTTTTATTGTGCGTGTAAAGTCATATTTACACCGTTTTTAGTAAAAGGTCATATTTTGGCTAAATTTTGCCATAAAATAAAATATTTGTCATTTTTAAGGACAGTTTAGTAAAATGTCATATTTTGAACAAATTTTGCCCAAAATGCCTATATATGTCATATTTTTAAGAACACAAGAATAAAGGACTTGCAAATGTATCAGGTGACATTGTCACAAATAAACTCAAAAATTATACCATAAAGAATTGCTTGAAACGTAAGTGAATTTGAACGAAGTGAGTTGGATCACCCCCGGTCATGTGGCTGAAATAGTGTACAACAAATTGCTGAGTGTTCTACACCGAAATTCTGAATATTCTACAAAATTAGCGATATAATTTCTGTAAATGCTGTAGCATTTGAAGATAATGAAACAAACCTGCTCTGCAGTGACATCGCCGCCTTCACATATGCTCCCGTGATGTCACGTGATGTTGACATACATAACTATCCTCAGCGACATCTTTTAAGATGGTAAACCTGAAAATACACCTTGTGATCCAATGCATCTCTCTAGAAGCTGAAGACTGAGAGGAAATAAGAAGTATGCAGTAGTAAAGCCAGACATTGTGTTTGATGGGTTTTATTGTACTGTACTGGATTGGTTTTACAGACACAAGCATTTTTTAAAATGCTAGTTAGTTCCAAAGACTGCAAACCGTATGTACCGTACTCACAATCTGTTCTTGAGTGAATTTTGTATTTGTTACATCTAAAAAATCAACAGGGATTTTAAAAAAATCTTGTATAACATCATATTTTATTTTTTAAGGTCATATTTATGTAAGTTTTAGGTCATAAATGCTTGCATATTTCACTGATTTTTAGGTCATTAAAATCCGGGCCCTAGTTATAAGTTAGCGTTGGCGACGTTTTGGCTTATATCTTGTAGCCATCTTCAGCCCTCTGGTTTAAGAAAAATTATCACTTTTTCAATATGGGATTCTTACTGCAGTCAAAACATAAGTTCCACTTCACAACAGTGGATAATAAACAGAATTGAAATTACAATCTTGTACAAATCAAACATTTAATAAGGTTTGTATCATATGTATTACATTACTTACCTAATTTTTAATCAAGTTGAATGCAAATTAATAAATAGACTCAAATATTTACATTATTTACAGTATAGTGCACTATAACATAAATACTGTTAGTGTTCGTTTCTAGCTGCTCCTTTCTGTTAAGTCTGTGTGAAAATTGGAGATGGTTATGAGCAATGTGTTTCAACCATCAAGGAATGGGGGAGGGACATCCTCTTGTCTTAAATTAAAGAGGAACTGTTGTTGATGTTGTTTTTTATATAAAAAATATAGGCATTCATCAGAAGGAGAAGTTTTATAAAGTTTCGATTGAGTTCATTCTAATAACAAAAATAAGATTGTAATTTAAAAACAAACCTCTTCACTATAATTTTAAGATTTGTTATGTTCTTTCCTTAATTTTTTTTTGCTGCTGCTCTGCTAGATCCTTGTCCTTGAGTTGTCCAATGTCATTTCATTCCTTGGTATGGATGCAATATGAGCTGCTTGAGAACTTTTTCTTCAATGTATTGTGACTATCTTTCCATTTGGAACATGCAATGTGTGTAATTTTTGTGTAGCGGATCTACCTGATGAATAAATAGCATAAAACTTACATTTTTAATATGCTGTGAATCATTAATTTCTATTTAATTAAACTGTTTATTTTTAATTATTGTGAAACTGGACATAGTAAAATACTGTTGAATAGATAAGCACAATAGAGTTCATGTCCAACGTAATACAAAGTCCAGTGGGGTAAACTCGTTAAAGGAACTTTATAAAACTAAAATAAACAGATTTTGACATAATTACTAAGTTACAAAAAATGAACTAATGGAGGTAAGAAACCAGTCAACTCTTGTGGGTGTGTGCTTGTATTGGATTACGCATTATTGTATTAGATATTGCATTATGTTGGACTCGGTAAGCCCACAGTAAAAATAAAATCTTGAAACAATTTTCCTTGTATTCCCATATTCACATAACCAAAGTTTATCGAGAATTCTTTTATGAACTTAATTTTTTAAATTAGGTTTTTGAATCCTTATGTTTGAAAAAGTTTGAATTCTAACACCAAAGAAATACTAAATTTTTTAAAAAATCTTTTACGTTGTGGAGGAGATTTGAATGGCTGTTTAGAATTGGAGTCCAGTTGAACAAATTTTCATTTGTGGTCAAAATCCTTGCTCAAAATGTTAATTATTTCACTTGAGCACTTTTTCTTTCTGGGCTGATTGTCCTAATATTTTGATGGTCTGTAGTGGGGCAATTTCTCTTCCTGTAATGAAAGGTTTTGTGTCACATTTTCTTACATAATACCAGTTCATTCAAAAATTGCCCCTTGTAGACACATTTCTAAAATATTTGTTTTGATGGTGGTGGTGGTGGTGCCTGTAATTTTGGGTGAGGTGTTGGTTTGTTTTCTCTTTCTTGGGTGTATATTTTATTTTTCAAACTTAATTGTATCCTGTTTGTTTTTTTCTTATTGCAGACTACAGAGCTTCTCTTCGAAGTGCCATGGGAAGATAATGCATCACAGCTGCCTGGAAATCAGCTGTTGTAAATCTGTGACCCTTTCATTCCTCTCCCTTTATTCCTTGTATAGATTTTTGACAGCACCGTTCTTAGTGAAGAACGCGCTGCTCAAAATTATTCTTTCAGCCATAGTGAAAGTCTTGAGGCTGAGAAAGGAATTGTCTAGCTGAAGATAAATGATCCACTCCGAGATGAAAATTGTTTGTTTCCAAATATAAATAATGGAAAATGATCATCAACTTTATATTTGTTTCATTTCAATAGTGCATAGTTCCATAGGGATAGCATTAAAATGTGTTGAAATAACTAGTGAAACTTTTATAACCCTTCAATACAGAATGCTGATAACATAGCCCTTTACCCCCTTTTTTACAGATCTCCATATTTACACAGTAAGGAATTTTCCTTTCTGTGATGGGAGTCCATGTGGAGATGGAAGCCCTCTGTTGTGCCACATTGAGATAACTAGCTACTACAACTGATGCTTTCCTTTCACACATGTTGGAATGCTAGTGTCCAACCGTTTCTTTATCCAAGGGAATGAAGTGAATTTAAACTCTTGTGAATAAGCTGTCACTGATAAACTGAATGTCTGCAGTACACATTCCTCCTGGATAAGTATAGACATATTAAATTAGTTCCATACAATTAAAGAAATGGCTGAAATATGCCGCAAAAAATCAATTGAAGGTGTCAAATATTGTGTGTTACTTCAAAGAGGAGTAAACGAAGATGCATACCAACCAAGAAAGTAGTTTGGATGTTATGGTAGACTGCATAACTTATTGTGTATCAACTTCTGGGATTGGGAAACATTCATAGAAATTGCCCAGAGAAGGTGGTGAAACAACCATTAGATTAAAAATGTTCAATTCAATATGCAGAATGAATTGGTAACTTGCAGTTGAAAGACAATTGAGCTGGTGATTGAGAATGTATGTGAAATTTCCTTTTCATGTAAGCAACAACTAAATTTCACATTAAATTTGTTTGGTGTGGTGATGAATCCATGCATGATATTCAAGGAGTATGCTAGGTTACTTTTCTCTCTGTTAATTTTGTATTATTTTATCTGCAAATTTTGGTAATAACCTTTAGAAATTATACGATGAACATTCTGAATTCTGTGCTGTCACTGAACTGATGTGCAGCTGAGTGGCAGCACACCACTCACCTCATTGGAGACACACATTTGTTGTTTGTTCATTCACTTCATTCTATTGGATAAAAACTATGCTCTGCATCGAAGGGTTAATAAACATGAGAGTTGTGTACAAATGTATCAGTTTAGTGCTGATCAAGAACCTTTTATTGGGTTGCAGATTCATACTTCATACTTAATATTGGGATGGAATAAGGATGTGTGAAGTAAACTGTTAGCAACCAAAAAAAATTCCTAGTTTTTTTTTCCCCAAACTTTCCTTATCTTGTCCTTTGATGTGATGTTCTGAGATACAGCATATTTTATAGTGTTTTATTCTCTATCTATATTGTAATGTTTATTGATGGTGAATTAAAACATTTATTTTTACAGGAGTTTATTTTTTCTTTAGACACTGAAAATAGTTTTATATATATATACACACACTCTCTCTCTCTCTCTCTGTCCCCTCTCCTCCCCTCTTCTCTCTCTCTCTCTCTGTCCCCTCTCCCCCCCCTCTCTCTCTCTCTCTCTCTCTCCCTCTCTCTCCTCTCTCTCTCTCTGTCACAGTTCTCAAGTTATTCACTTGAATTGGTGTCTATTCAGTCGACTCTGGTTATAGTGAACTTCTGGGACTAACCATTTTGGTTCACTATATCTGATGTCAAATTTAAATAGAATTTCTCCATATTGATTGATTTTATTAATATAGAAATACAGCACGAATTGAAAATTTTAATATCTTTATTTGCCCTTAAATTAATTATTTTTGATTGTTTACTTTGTAGATTTTTCATTGGTAATTTCTCTAGATCCTTCTCAAGAGTTCGTGCTCTCTCTATATTTGATTCTGCATTGTCCACCATAAGTATCGTACAGAGTCATGTGACCGGTTTTTTGACAGCTACTGCTGGCACACCACAGGGATTGTGCCAGGGTACATGCGTTGGTGATAAACAGAAATTATTCGCTTTTATTTCACGAGCGTTGGCAAACTTGTCTTACAACCATGAAACCACCTTTTGTATTGTCATTCTCCCAAAGGAAAATGCTCACGGAAAAATATTTTGTTATAGTAATAGAATAGGGTGAAAATATTTTGAAACTATGTTCAAGATGAAAGTGAATATTTTCTGTATGCTGTATTAATGTGGAGACTTCACTACAGAAATGAGAAGTTCTACTAACAGGAATTGGTTTATTTGGCGGGCCTTTTGTCTGCTTCATGACATGATTATATTCTAAAAGCATGCAAAACCTCTTAATTTACTTGTTTGTATCATGAAAACTACTTGTCTGGCTTGAAGCAGCTATATTGTGTTTAATATTGCTTTATTTGATATATCATTTTATATATTGTTTTTAACAATTACCTTTTAGTTTTTGCCTATCGATCGTGACAAGAGTGAGAGTGCTGCTGGAAAAGTTTAGACGAAGGGAAGAGATAGATTCTTACATAGAGGTTTCATCAAAGATGCAGAATTATTATTCTCTCAAAGTGAAGAGAAATAAATCACTATTAAACTGTGATACCAGAGGTGTTTCAGAAGTGAATGAAAGATTTTTATCTTGATTGTTTTGTTCATCCATTTATGTAATGGACTATGCAGCTGTTCATTCGGTGCTGGTGAGCAATAATTTTTAACAATGGTTCTTTTAGGAATGTAAAAACATTCCTTTATGAAATTCATTTCATTTTTAAAATAACTGATTATATAACAAGTATTGCTACTATACAATTGTCACAAAAAGTAGTTGTTTCAACTTATTTACATCGCTATAAAGAGTGGAGAATATAGTATATTAAATCCAATTGCGATCAATAATCTTGTAGTAAAATCAGTCATATAATTTTAATTAGAAAGGATGCTTCAGAGATTGCAGTAATAATAAATATTCAGGATGACCCTTATGATGACAAAGTTCCCTTCAGTGTTCCCATTCCTCTGATGTTTCTAATTAATTGGAATAGGGCTGCCGATGAAATTGGGTTGAAACATATTTGATAACTTTTATTCTTCTCAGGTGCAGAGTTGCAAGTTGTAAATTTATATTATTCCAACAATGGCAAGTGAGTGGTTATATTCCAGGTGAAATAGTAAATATATTATTAAGTAGGCCTTGGTTTATTGAAATTTTGTTTTTTACTACTATTATCATTATTCTTATTTGTACTGTTACAAGTTTCTCAAGAGCTACTATATACTATCAGGATTGGCGGAAAAGCTTTAATAAATGTTCTATCAGCGTTTAATTATCAATAAACATTTATGAAATGAGATATATGTAGGTACATTTTTATACTTCAGATCTTTAACACCAATGTATCTTCCAACATCTAGATAAAACGACTAGATGGCTTTCGAGTTGCAGTGGATTCATTGTACATATATGGGATTGAGAATGAATGTAATGTGCAGCATAAGAACTAGAGAAACTGCTTTGGGGAACTGTGGTACCAGTTGATGTTTAGTAAACATTTTTATCTTTATCTAATTTGCAATGTGTTTGTATCTGTGTATGTGAATGTACTCTCAATATCTCTGAAAATAAACATTGTGTAGCTTGAAAGCATGTGGTTCTGTTATGGTTTGGTAATCTTTTCTTGCAATTGATTAATCCTTCCTCATGTATGTAAGAATATTTTAATTATTTATTGTTTTTCCACTATTGAGAGGTATACTTCTAGAAGATATAAGCAGGGACCGAATACCGAAATAATAGCGGTAAAGGTATTTACAGAGGCTCACAAAAATATTGGAACGGACAGTAAACTGAGTATATTTGCAGCATTGCATCTAGACTGAAGGAAACCGTGAATTAAATTATTACTATTTATAAATGGGGTTCCTAGATTTGAACATGCTGTGAATTAAACCATAATGACGTTAAATGAAGACGAAATTAATTTTTACTAATTATCATTCGAATTTTGGTGCAACAAAATATTGAACGGACTTGGTGCCGTCAATCATGACGTATCTTCAGAGGGCGAGTTGACCTGCGTCAACCGTCAAAAGTCTGGGGAACCGTTAAAGTCTCGCTTCACTTAGTGTGTTTCTAGCGAGTGAAACAGTTGCAACGAAACGACCAATGGGGCGTAGAGAAAGAACACGACCTTCAACCAACGTCAGCTGGTGGTTTATCACTACGCTAAAGGGAAAAGTGTCCAGCGTATTGCATCTTTGCTACAAATGAAGAAGACTACAGTGTGGAATATAATTAAAGATACAAAGATGAGGATAGAATTAATTTACGGCGACAATCTGACGTCCCAAAATCCTGTCAGAACGAGATGAAAACTGTATGTCAGAGAGGTGAAGAAAACCCTGAATAAGTGCTCCAAAATTGCTGTACAGGTTGAAGAACGCCTGAAGAAAAGTACACCCTGAAACAATTAGATGAGTGCTAGCAGAGCTCATTTTCAGGGACGTGTGCAAGGAGAAAGCCGTTTATAAGCTAAACAAACAGAAACAAAAGACTTGTATTCGCTAAAGAGCATTTTGGCAAGGACGAAATGAGTGTAATAGAGATATCTTCTGTGACGAGATAAATTTAACATTTTGGCTCTGATGGTAGAGAAATGGTGTGAGTCAACCGAATACAGAGCTGCAGGAAAATAATTTGCAGACAACTGTGAAACACGGTGGTGGTAGTGTTTTGGTCTGGGGTTGTATGTCTGCAAATGGGGTCGAAAATTGGTCTTCATTGAAGAGACTAAGGACAGATTTGCTTATTTAAATATTCTAAAACAAAATTTGAAAGTTAGTGCAGAACTTTTGGGTATTTCGACCAATTTACAGGACCAATTTTTTACCAGGACAAGATCCCAAACATACAGCCCATATTGTGCAGTTGTGGCTGCTTTACAACTATCCTGAAGTACTCTATCATCCTCCACAATCACTAGATATTAACCCATAGAGCATGTATGGGATAAGTTAGAGAAGAAGTTCACAAAACCCCATAAGAGCCAAGGCACATCTCAGACAGAGGGTGGAACAAGAATGGAGCAAATTAACGACGTGCTCACAAAATCTCTACAAAGTGTACCCAAAAGGTTAAATGAAGTAATTAAAAGAAAGGAAGAGCTACTAAATATTAATTTCAAAGTACATTACTAATTTTATGGAAATTCTGAGTGGTTAGTATATCGTTCCAAAACTTTTGTGGCGTAACAAATGTTACTATTTTTAATTTTAAAGATTAAAATTATATTTTTTATTTATTGAAAAGTGTTTATGGCATTTCGTGATTTAAACTTAATGTGATGTTATATAATAAATCTGTTAATATTCTTTCATTTTTGTAAACGTAAGTGTACTTTATTCTGAAACATCACTGTTCCAAAACTTTGTGAGCTCTGTATACCGTATAAAATACCTTTACCTCTATTATACCTTTATTCAAAATACTTTAAAATACCGGTATAAGACGTCAAATACCGGTATTTTTAGAGGTATTTACCTTATCCGACGTCTATACCGGTAAAATACTCTATTTAAGGTATTATACTGGTATTCTCTCATCAAAATACCGGTATTTTCAAGAAAATACCGGTATTTCAATAGAATCATCAGGGGGAAATTCATTGTGATATTTTCCGCTGAAATGACTCAGAGGAAACAACTACATACGGCTGAGTTTCTGACCGGGAGGTCCTAGGTTCGAGTCCTGAGGGTGGCGGATTTTCGTCACTTATTCTAGCTAGGTCGAGTTCTGCCGTTGACTGGGTAGTCGAGTTATGTTGTCAGACGGAGGGACCAGCCAACGGTCTTTCGCAGACGTCAACACGAGCTCGTTCGCTGACCTTGGCCCTCACGTCCGGGCGCAGAGCTTGCGACACGTGATAGAGTGTTGAAAATTTATCGAATTTCTCCGTATAAATCTTGTCCTTCTAGTAGCGATAAAGAATGGAGAAACATGTCTTCTTATCCATAAATGAGTCTTCCACGCATACCAAACTTCCTTCTTGCATGACTGTGTTTATCACTAAATACGATTATTTGCTTAAATTTGATCGTATCACTAACATTCCTGAAAATAATTTTTCAGTTGGCCCAGTTTCCTTATTCTGCACCATAATTATAACTAAAACAATATTAAAATTGACATTGAACGCTAATAGACATATTAACTATTCTTCGAGGAAACAGATGCGTTATGTTTAATTCAAAATTAATGATTGAAGCATGTTTAATTTACACCCATGTATTATTTAAGAAATTTCATTAAGAAAAATATTAATAGTACTATATAATATTAATTAATTTTAATAAATATTTAAAATATTAATACTAATTAAATTTTAAATGTTTGCATTAAATTTGTAAATTAATTTATCATTTTGTTTGTTAATTTATAAATTTAATTCAATTAAATGTTAATTTTAATTGAAAAGTAAAATGTTAATATTAATAAACTCTTTTATTAATTAATAATGTTAGTATATATTTCTTATTATTAGGAAGAAACACTCTTAACGAAGTGGCCTCCAAATGCATTTTACAATGTAAGCTACCCGTAGAAGGGAACCTTGCCACATGCAATGTTAATAGCTAATAATATAGTAATAAAGTAATAATAATAATAGTAATAACATAATAATTTACTTTTATTACAAATTTCTCAATATTTGCAGTTAATGTCAAAATATATTAAACTTAATATAAACTAGGAAAATAACATTTATTTTAGCCTATTTATTAATGTATAATTAAGATTTAATTGTGAAATGAAGTAAAGGAAATCATTTTTAACAAAACAAACTGGGCCTGAAAGCCTGAGGTTCGTGATTATCTCAAGGTGTCAACGCTCTCAGTTCGCGAAGGGAGGGGTCGGGGGGGGAAGAAAGGTCCTACGCCTACGGCACGGCGCATACGTTGACAGCCTCCATTGCAAATACAAAGACAGACTTAGGTCATCTCTCAGGTCAGATGGGAAATAGCTCGATGAAGGACACTAAGAAAAGGTTCTCTAATGGAACCAATAATTATTATTTCATATTTCAACTTTTCCAAGTTTAAATTAAGGAGGTTTCCAATACATACAACGTATGCAAAACGTAAACGCCTGAACACAAAACATTTACAATAATAAGAATAGAATTTAATACAGTTATTTAAAATATATATATATATATATATATATATATATATATATACACTAATAATTTAAACAATAAATATCAGTTATGAAATGATATTTGATTAATAAACATTTTGTGGATATTATTAACTAAAGCAACCTATTTTGTCAACATGTATGAATGGAAAGCTATATTTCTTCATTGAAAATACGTATAACCTTTATGGACGTCCATACCGGTATAGACGTCCTATAGAGGTATTTTACCGGTATAAATGAATAAAGGTATTTGAAAAGGTATGGAAAATACCGGTATTATACCGGTATTTTTACCGGTATTCAATACCTTTCGGCCCTGGATATAAGTAGTCACTTTATTATATCTGCTGATGTTAACTACCTTTGTAAGTTTTTAAAGTAATTAAAAGATAATCTTAATTATTTTTTATTAAAAGGAAGAACTTTTAACTTTCTCATATATACGGAGTAATATACAGTTCGTTGCATAGAGAAAGTAATGTAATGCTGTGTGAAAAATGCTCCTTGCCTGCTGCGTTGTATCTCTTCTTTTTTTCTCACAGGAATCTATTGAGTTCCAAAAAACTTCATTTGAAGAACATCAACGGTGTGTGAGATATTGGGGGGGAAAAAATACATTGGTGTAGTGTTTGAAAAAATAAATGAAAACACCAAAATTAACATTGTCATATTAACCAGTGCTATTACCACTATCTATTGAAAAAGTTCGAAGAATAAATTAAGAGCCGTTTTTGAGAAAATCTTTTTTAATTGCAAATGTTCCACAAAACTACAATAATTTTCAAAAAGCTGTACATGACCTTAATGAAAGAACTGTTCATGGGCAACATTTCATTTGAAGGAAAAATCGGCATCTTCAATTTTATAGTTGTAGGAAAATTCAGAGTTAACCGTGAAAATCGGACCTACGCCACCTTTATAAGTGTATTTTATTCTATTCTTGAAGAAATTTAAAGAAAAATTTGTAGCCTTTTGAGAAAATTTTGAAAATGTCCTGGGAGACATTCATGTAAAGCCTAAATTTTAAACATTTTGAAAATTTCAAAGCTCAACTAGAACCAGATCGTAAGGGATTCTTCGATTTGGAAAGATCGTACGTGAGTTTAGGCGCTAGCAGACGATGGACGTTTTGGTTTCAGTTGATTTTTCGGCATCAAGAACCCACAAAACATGGATTCTGGCTACACCACAAGGAGGATTTTCTTCTATTAATTTAGCAACTGGTTTTATGCACTTTTTCGTCACCAGAGCCCGGCAATGAATTTTTTCCACCGAAAAACCGTCGTTTTTCGCACAGCATTACATAACTTTCTATACCGTATAGTTGTACGAGTACGTATACGTACGAACGAACGTACGTATACGAGAAAGTAAAAAACGGGAGCGGAAGTCGCGAAGACTTTCGATCGCATCGGGGCGTCAAGTGGGCGACATCTCAACTATATACAAACCGACCAAGGTACCGCATTTTACAACAGCACGCTCAGTAAAAGGTTTCAAGAGCGCGGCATTGGACGTTATACCATCCTTTTCGAACGTGAAGGCCACCATCGTGACGTTTCAATCGCACGCTCAAAGCGCATGTGGAGGCGGTTCTCCGCCGAGGGCATGAGTCGCTGGACCCTCATGCTCCCCTCCCTCTGCCGAGACTACAATGCCAAACACAGGACGTTCGGCATGAAAGCGAAAGACGACAGATTAATGAAGACGGAAAACGCTCGACCCGCGTCTCCTGAAGACGAATCGATTGCGAGTCGGCGACATCGTGCGGGTGAGCACGTACAAAAGCTATGAAGCACGATGGGGAACCGAACTATTCAAAATCACTCGCATCCATCTGTCCGATCCCGTGACATTCGCTCGATGACATGCAAGACGAACCGGTCAAGGGTCGCTTCTACACCGAGGAATTGAAGTGTACGCGATATCCAATACCTAGTCGAGCGTGTACGCAAAAAGGGTCCGATTCGTCTCGTGGAATGGCTCGAATTCGATTCTCGACACAATCCATGGGTGCATGCGAGAGAAGTTTAAAGGGAGAACGCTTTTGTTGGAAAATGCCGAAGGGGGAAATGCGTATTTTTAGCGGGGCTTCGGTGGCGTCTTTCGCGCCCGGGTGGGGCGGGGGCTCGTTGGATGAGAGAAGGGGGAGAGAGAGACACGTCACAGACGTGTGTAAGAGGAACGTCGACAGCGATAGAAGCGACAGTGGAGAGCTCTCTGCTGCTGACCATCGTTATTAATTTTGAAGTGTTTTTACGCTGTGGTTGTTGGTCGTGTGAGATAGTGCTTGTATACGTGTTGCGCTACGTGATAAAACTTTTTTGAGATTTGTTGAATGACGTAGAAAAAGAATCGGCTCATATACAAGATAGAGTGATACAAGTAAAATAAGAGAAGCTGGATTTTAAACACATGAAAAACCTTACGGAAAGCAACATGGTGCGGTGGAAAAAAAATCGTGGAACGAGGACGACGCTTTCGCGGTGACGTTACTACCGTCCACATCGTGAACCAAAAACGACGTGTTCATTGATTTGGGCAACACAAACGTTCGCCAAAAACGTCTATTCAAATTTTTCAAATAACAGTAAAAGAAGAAAGCGGCGCCAACAAGACATGATGATGAACTGTGGCAACAGCAGGGGACATTCACCTGTCGCTGACCTTCGAGGTTTTTGGATGGGCGGTAAATTCATCATCAAAGTGCTGACTCAGCCGCCACCACAAAAGCAGAGGCAGCAGAAGTCCCTGAACCGATCGTTCAGAAATTCACCTTTAGTCCGCCGCGTCCTTTCGATGCATTGGATAGCACAGACAAGATGCAGGTGTGGTGGATCAAAACCTTACACCACGCCACTCCACCCTGGAGCAGTGGGATTTACAATTACGGAGATAGGTATACTGTGATTGGAAAAGCCTTAAGGTCTTACCTTAACCAGGACCAGGATGGGCAGAAGAAAGAGTGGCTGAAAGAGTACATCAAAAGAAAAAATAATTAGTCGCATTTTCGATCTAGAACAGTACGGGTGTTCGCCGCTGCAGGAGTGTTTGCGTGCGTATCGCGAATTCTACACGTGCGGTGATCACACCTTAGTGGGACAGCACGTCGTCGCCCTGTACGCTAACAAGTTACACCGTCGTCGAGAGCGACGAACCGCCACCACACGTCTCCAACGCAACCACCACCCGCCTGACCTAATTGCCCGGCTTGGGGCAGAAATCATATCGAGGAAAGCGAGCGCAGCGACTCCGACGTCGATGAAGAGAACGACGAATAGAGTTCGGAAGAGAAAAGAAAAAAAAAAAAAAAAAAACTCCGCAATGCCTCCATCAGTTCACCATGAGCTCCCGAGAAAGCGAGTTCTACTACGACCCAGAAGAGGAACACGTCTGCACTGGAGATGACGAGAAAGAGGAGGAACGAAAAGATAGTAACAAGAACAAACCCGAAAAACAGACAAAAAATCGACGTATCAAATTTCCCACTCCGTCGCAGGAAACAGACAGTGATGTCAACGTGCAGAAACCGTTCAAATAAAAAAGGAATTGATTTTTTCTGTAGACAAAGTGAGAATAAGGACGCATAAATGGATGCGATGAAACATCGTCATCAGTTCATCATGAGCTCCCGCCAAGGAGACTTCTATTACGTCTCGGAAGAGGAGTTCACGACAACGCTGAAGAAGGGAAGGATGAAGTGGAGGAGGGGGAGGAAGCAAAAAATTGCAACAAATCTGTAGACATGCATTATTGACGCGCGACCTTCGGCCAGCATTATCGCGAATCTCGGCGATCCCATCCTCAAACAAGACGCCGTCACCAAAGGGTACGTCAACAGACGATTCGAACACGCTCGTCAAATCTCAGCACATTATTCCCAAGAAAACATGCGAGAGAACATCGATTTAAAATCTTCCTTACAAAGTGTGATCGCTAATTAATCCAAATGTCTTCGCCAATGGGAAATCGACAGTCCCTTTAACGCGGATCTTTGGCACATTTCGAATTTTAATCTTGTAGAAGAAAAAACGCCACCAACAAAGCGCACGTTGACCATCAACGATGTCAAGAAGCAGCTCGAAAAAATTTCCACTCTCCGGCACAGCAAACTGGGAAACATCAACGTCCTGAAAACATGCATCGTCAACATGGTAGCGCCTCTCAAAAACGACGACGGGGCCACAAAACTGTACGTGGACTAGAATATCAAAAAGGAAATCGCTAATTTAAAAAAACATGAATTGATTTTTCTGTAGTTTTCGAAAATTATTATTTGTATGATGGACTGATTTCAATAAATATTTATTTTATCTTGTACAGGTGTTTTTGTTTTATTATTCCCGTCACCTCCAGGAGGGATTCCTTCCCCATCAATAATTTTTGAAACGCGCGCCCCTGTGACGTCACTGCGGTGGCGGCGCACTCTGGGAGCCTGCTGAACCACCGGAGTCTGCTTTTCCGTCAAAAAAGTCTGAATGAAGTGTGAGGAATGTGATGAAGGCGCCAATTTCCTGTTGACCACAACTCCGGTCTCTTGCGCTGCATAGCATCACGTAGATGACGACATCCCTATAGTACTCTTCGGTGATCGTGTACAGTGGTACGTACTCGTTACCACACCGCGAGAGTCAAAGAAAGTAGTCACCATCACTTTGACGTTGCTGCGCACTTGACTGACCTTTCGTACTCTTAACGTGGAATGATTCCAGTGTGACGACCATTAGCATAGCGTGATCATTTTTCCAGGCTCCAAATCAGGTTATCGTATTATTTAATACTCCCCATCTGTTTTTTTAAAGAAAGATTTTGTGTATGTCTTAATTTCTAGTTTCCCCTCATAACTTAAATTACTGAAGTATGTTGGGGATTGTAACACTGAGTCTATGAGATTGTCGTCTGGTAAAGCCATGCTTTCTACTGTAAACAATAATACTTGTATTATTTCATCAGGTATTGATCTGAACTAAACGCGATGAACTAACATTAATTATCGGCCCATTTCTCTTCTATCAGTTTTTTCAAAAATATTAGAGAGACTTTTTTATAAACGAATGGAAACCTTTCTCACTAAACACGACGCGCTTTCAGATTGCCAACATGGATTTAGAAAATCAAAATCAACGGAAACAGCTATATTTTCTTTTCTTAAAGATGTCGCCTCATCATTGGATCAAAACGAGGCACCTATTGGATTATTTTTAGATCTTTCAAAAGCTTTTGACGTCATTGATCATGACATTTTACTTTCAAAATTACCTGCATATGGAATCCGTGGTATTGCTCTAGATTGGTTATGTTCGTACCTTAAACAACGATCTCAGAGAGTTGAAATACCTTACTGGAATGATGGAACATTACGTACGCACCTTTCCGACTCTTTGCCCGTTGCATGTGGAGTTCCTCAAGGATCGATTTTAGGCCCTATTCTGTTCCTACTTTACGTAAACGATATGCCCTCGACGATTCGAAACGGAAGAACGGTTCTCTTTGCGGATGATACGAACATCCTTTGCAATAAAGAAACCGTAAATAGTACAATATCAGATGTTTCAAATTGGTTCCGAAATAAATTAATAGTGAACGAAAAGAAAACGGTTTTAATGCAGTTTTCCATTTCAAATAAAAATTTGTGCCCCATTGAAAATGAACATGTACCATTCACTGATGTTAAGGCAACAAAATTTTTAGGTCTCTCAATTCAGTCAAACCTTAAATGGAACGTCCATTTAAATGAACACAAAATTAAGTTCATTATGCTACGCGTTCAGAATTCTTGCAAATTCAGTCAGCCTTCATACTGCTCGTTGTGTATACTTCGCGAATGTTCATTTCCGCCTGATATATGGCATAATATTCTGGGGAAATACATCTTATAGCTCCCAGACTTTTAGATTACAAAAACGAATTGTAAGAATAATAACCAAATCCCACCCACGTGATTCATGTAAGCCTCTCTTCATTAATCTAGGAATTCTACCATTACCGTGTCTTTTTATTTACGAATCAGTGGTTTTTGTAAAAAATGACTTGCTCAAGAGCGGGAATATATTTTCAGAAAATGCCGAAGTCTATTACTATAACACTCGACGTAGAAATCATATTCATCAGGTGACAGTATCAACAGCTCATTACAAAAAATTCACATACAATACATGTACATTATTTTATCCACTTTGGTTAGGTAAAGTCAAACATTACGACATTAGGTTCAGTGTCGTAATGAAGCTCTTTACCGCACCCAGTGCGGTAAAGTACTTCAATACGACACTCGTTTTGTAATGGGTTATTCCGCGACTAGCTTGATTCCTACTATTAAAAATAACAACAATTGTTCAAAGAATTTTTATTGACATAACTTTTTAACAGAATAAGAGTTCAAATTATAATAATAGCTATGCTTATTTGTTGTAAACATTAATTACAAATTTGCTGCAATTTGATACCGTAATTCCCGATGATGTTGAAGCTGTACAATTCATATTTGCATTTGAAATATTTGTAGATTCCACATTCGAAATATTTTCCCCCATAATTTTCATAGCTATCTCTTTTTTATTTTGCACTGATGTTTCAACATAACCTTCAGCAACAGAATTTGACTTCCATCCACCGTGCCTCTTTAACACATTCATGTCAGCACCTGCATCGGCGAGTAAAGAAGCAGATGATCGACGAAAGCAATGTCCTGTAAAGTTTCAGAATTCTTCAAACCAAGATACATTGCTATTTTTTGGAATGTTTCCAAAAGTATTTATCCCAACTGGTGGCGAAGAACATTTTCCATTCTTGTAGGAGAGAAAGAAACGATCGTGCTTGACATTTTCCGGCCGAAGGCGAAAATATTGACGAAAAGTCTCCAAACAGTTGAATTCTTTGACACTTCCTTGAGTAATAACAAATTGTCTTGAAATTAATGTCTTGGTGTTTGGTATATTAATTATAATATACGTATTCTTATCCTCTATATCACTTAATTCTAAATTTTCAATTCCTCTCTACGGCAAGCTCCAAAAACGCCAACTATTAATGTCACCTTCATCATTAAATAAATTTCATTATCTGCCTCTATTAAAAATTTATGTATGTCATCTTTCGAAAATATTTTAGATTTCTTGCTCATGTATCCTTCGCTCTTTCTTTTAAGAAAGCTATCAATTTGTGAACTTACTTATGTCCACATTATCATTAAGTAATATTGTACTCTTTAACATGGAATAATGTGACCATAGACTTGAGGGTTTCTCTTTTAGACTTACCAAGAAGTACGCCATCATAACTTTTTCCGAAATGGTTTTAATATGTTTGGTTGCACTCAGTCTCTAAATAAAGTGTATTCACGCTCATATTTTTTTCGTGATTTCTCTGGTAATAGCGTGTCTAGAGCAGCATTTGCTGTTATTTCGATGTCAGAATCACAGCTGCTGTCACTCATATTGGAAAAAAATACTCTTACACCGTGGAAAGAATACACAAAGCTTGAGGTTGACACCAAATGTGTTTCAATTGTTATCATTGTTAGAAACAGTGTCGCCACTTCTAGAAAATAAATCGTTAGTACTAAACGAACGCGTAGGACGATCTTTTAGATTAAATCTAACTAATTTTTACAAAGTGGATAAAACGTTGTACGATATACGTGTCGTAACATCTTATTACAATACTCGATTGGTTACCAAACTCGGCCTAACGGCCTCGTTTGCAATCTTCAATCTCGTATTGTAATAAGATGCTTTACACTTATATCGTAAACTACTATTACAACACTTTGCCAGATGACATTAAACGATTAAATTCAATAGAAAAGTTTAAATCCCAAGTGAAATCGTTTCTGCTGCATAACTGTTTCTATACAATTAGAGACTATACTGAGCATCACAAGAAAAGTAACATTAATTTTAACAATGATACATAATGCATTATTTACCATTTGAACTGTGTAAATGAGTATAAACAACCTGTAACAACTATTGTACTACAGCTTCCGAGTCAATGACCCCCATCTCGATCAGGTTTTTCGTCCAGTTTCCCTGATCCATTGAGCAAATGCTGAGATGGCCCCTTGTTTTCTTCTGGACATAAATGTAACTTCATTTTCTGTGCACGTCTTCTAGAATTCAGTGGGAAATACAATTATTCAAATTATCGTTTCCAGTTGTCGCGGAAGTAATAACCAAAATTATTGCTTATTTATCCTTGAAAATAGATTTATTACATGGGAGTTTTTTGTTGTTTTTTTTCTCCCTTTCAAAATTCAAATTTTATTGCTTGTTTATCCTTGAAAATAGATTTTATTACATGGGAGTTTTTTGTTGTTTTTTTTCTCCCTTTCAAAATTCAAATTTTATTGCTTGTTTATCCTTGAAAATAGATTTTACTACATGGGGTTAGTATGACAGTGTAGGGATCACAGAATTTTGAAAATGTGCACACAATTCACTTTTCACCATAGGACGTCATTCGCAGTTTTTAACTGTTTTTTTGACGTAAAATAAATAAATAAATTTTTTACCTGTCAGATACAAAGAAGTGAAATCTTAAATTCTTGAGCTGGCTTGTTTCACTTTAATGTATAAGGTCGTCTCACAATAATATAGAATAAGTACAATATATCAGTGTTTTCGTCAGTACCGCAAGAACTCAACTGCTCTTATTCTCTGATCGTGCATGCAGACGTACACACAGGGGTTCGGGGGTGGCGAGCGGGCAGCCTGCACATCTGGGCACCATACCAGCGCGACCCAGGCGAGGGGCTCACCACACTCTGAATGCCAAGGCAGTGGTCCGCATTCATATTGGAGAAACATTTTATTTCACTGCCCCTGGTCACCCCACGGGGAATCACGATGACGTAGGTTGTCGGGATCTCTGGTGGTGTTGTAGACAACCACCGAGACCCTGAGTCTCGCGGCGTCGCTCACGTCGTTAGCTTGAATATGCAGGCAGTGAGAAGGCGATGCTAAGCTAAAATAAAATAAGGTGGGTCTTCAAACAGACCATACAAAATCAAAGAATTTCTTTTCGGTTAAAGCGTGTCAAACGATGCACCGGAAATTCGAATATTTTTCCAATTTTCGAAAATACCTAGAGTGTGCTGAAAAATATACCAGTGCCACTTTCTTCACAGTTCTTTGCTACATGAAAAAAATTTGGAGGCGTTTCTGCGAAAATTGTTTCAATTTTAAAAATTGCTTATGACGCAAATACTCATATTTTCGAAAAATTGAACATGACCTTTGAAGATTTGGTTTTGATGAACATTTAACTTTTAAAAAATATCATACTTGTATAAAGGCTCCGCAAAAATTGATTTTTTGGAAATTTGGAAAAATCAAGGTTTTCAGAGAAAATTAGATCTGCACCATTTTCTTAAACGTCCTTTCACACTACCCGAGGTCAAAATTTATTCAAAATATTTGTTGTCTTTTTTAAGGAAACAGGAGGTGCTACAGAATAGCACAGGTTTCCTCGTAGTAAAGTTTTCTATTTTCCTTGGTATGGACTGGTACTGTACAGTTTTGCCCCTCCTTGCCTGCTGACATCTATCACCGCCCAAAGTAAATTTTTTTTGAAATTTTCTCAACTTGTCGGTTTTCTAATAGTAGAACCGAAATATTTAAGAATATGAAAGAACAGTGAAACCTCGTCATAAATAGGAATTTTCCTTGAAAATATTGTAGCAGTTTTTAAGAAAATGGCGATTAAGCATTATGTAAATGGAAATTTGAAGCTCTTTTTACAGGAATCTATTGAGTTTTCGAAAAACTCATTTAAGTATTTAAGACTTCCACTACAAATGTATAATGTATACAAATTGATGGAAATATGCGTATTAACGGCGTGAGAGATATTTTTAAAAAATTACATTTCTGTAATTAAAAAAAAAGAATATATGAAAATGACCATTACGTCATATTAAACAGTGCCATTACCATTATCCGTTAGAAAAGTTCGAAGAAAAAATTTGGAGCCATTTTTGAGACAGTGGCGTTTGAGCGTTTTTTAAATGCAGAATTTTGATCCCATTTTAACAAAAAACTGTTGAGTTTTCGAGAAACATTACTTGACTATATATATATATATATATATATATATATATATATATATATATATATATACACACACATATAATCACATCTACTCGTACGTAGAATTAAGTGAAGAAATTGCCTCTATTGTAAATATTACCGACGTGAGAGACAAGTAAAAGAATTACATTTTCGTAATTTTTGAAAAGACAAACTAATAGAGCAATATAGTATCTATGTCATCGCATTGAGTTCCTTTGGCACTATCCCTACTAAAAATTCCAAGAAGAAATGTGGAGGCTTTTTTTTTTTTGAGAAAACATAGTTTTTGTAATTTTTTAAAATTCTAAATATTGCATGCACAATTGCTCGAAAAGTACTGAAATTTAAAAAAAATACATGTTCATTATGAAAGAACAATTTATGGACAACAAATTTCATTTGAAGGAAAAATCCCTGTCATCAATTTTGTAGTCGTAGGAAGATGCCGAAGAAATCAAACTTTTCCAATTTTCGAAAATTAAGAGTGAACCGTGAAAATCGGACATATGCCACCTTTATAAATTCATGTTTCCTTTTTCATACACGAAATTTAAAGAAAAAAAATTGGGGCCGTTTTTGAGAAAATTTTGAAAATGTCTGGGGGTCTTCATTTAAGTAGCCCCTAATTTTAAAGAATGCTTTTCAAAATTTCAAATCTTCAACTAGAGCCAGGTCGACAGGGGGTTCGTCAATTTGGGGAAAATCTTTTGCATGGTTTAAGCGCTAGGAGTGTTCATAGACAGACGGGCGGGCGGACGTTTTGCTTTCAATTGGTTTTTCGGCAACAAGGACCAACAAAACATGGATTCTGGCTGCACCCCGTGTTAGAGGATTTTTTCTCTTAATTTAGCAATTAATTTTAAGCACTTTGTTACCAGATCCCAACAATAATTTTTTTCCTCCGAAAATCCGCCGTTATTAAATCTACGTACGTATCTAAATATACGAGAAAGTAACTAGAGGTGCTAGAAAATGGCACAGACTTTCTCGTAGGAAATTTTTCTAATTTCCTTGGTGGACTGGCTTTACGATAATGCTCCATTCTCTGGCCAGCTGCCATCTATGGTCGCCCTAAGTACATTTTTTAAAACATTTTCTCAGTATTTCGGTTTCCTAATAATAGAACCGCAATATTACCTCAAGAATATTAAAGAAGAGTGAAACTCGTCCTAAAAAGAAATTTGCATTAAAAAATTTGGAGCCGCTTTTAAGAAAATGGCGATTAAGCATTAAGTACTGTAAATGCGAAATTCGAATCTCTTTATCGCAGGAATTTATTGATTTTAAAAATTTAAACGCAAATGCAATGATGTATTCAAATCTATCGGAATGTGCGTGAGGATATTTCAAAAAAATTACATTTGTGTAATTTAAAAAAAAATAAAGGGAAACTTCTAAGTGAATTTTATGTCATCTTAAGTAATTTTCGCTATCCGTACACAAAATTTGAAGGAAAAATTTGGAGCCATTTTTAAGAAAATGGTGTTTTTAAGAAAATGGTGTACCTGAAAATACAGAATTTAAAGTATATTTTAAAAGAAAACTGTTGAGTTTTCGAGAAACCTTGTAGGCCATTATTTAAAGCACAAGTACTCATAATTACAACAACGTGAAGAAATTGCCTATAATGCAAATATTACCGATGTGAGAGACAAGTCAAAAAAAATAAATTTTTGTATTTTTTTAAAACAAACGAATATAGCAATATGGGGTTTATGTCAACTTATGGGTTTGTTTGGCATTATATCTACCAAAAATTTAAAGAAAAAATTTGGAGCCATTTTTGAAAAAATCGTATTTTTGGAATTTTTTAAAATTCAAATATTGCTCGTACTATTGCTCGAAAACTACCAAAATTTTGAAAAATGTACACGACTTTTATGAAAGAAATATTTATGGTCAACAATTTTCATTTGTAGGAAAAATCTGTCTTCAATAGTTGTAGGAGGACGCCGAAAAAAATTCAAACGTTTGCAATTTTCGAAAATTCAGAGGTAACCACGAAAATCGGACCTATGACTCCTTTATAAGTTTATTTTTCCTTATTCTTACAAAAATTTGAAAGAAAAAATTTGCAGACGTTTTTGAGAAACTTTTGAAAATGTCTGTGGGGCTACATGTAAAGTACCCGCAAATTTTAAAGAATGTTTTTCAAATCCCAAAGCTTCAGCTAGAGCCAGTTAGGCAGGGGTTTCTTCAATTTGAAAAAAAAAAAAAAATCCTATGCATCGTTTCGGCGCTAGCAGTGTTCACGGACGGACAGGCAGGTAGACAGACAGACGGACGGACGTTTTGCTTTCAATTGGTGTTTCGGCAACAAGGACCCACAAAACTGAGATTCTGACTGCACCACGTGTTAGATGATTTTTTTCTCTTTCTTTTTAGCAACTAGATTTATCCACTTTCTTGTCTTCACAGCCCGACAATGAATATTTTCTGTCGAAAATTCGCCCTTTTGCGCGCAGCGTTACATAACTTCCTCTATACTACGTATATTACTCCGTATATACGTATACGAGGAAGTAAAAGTGCATCAAACCAGTTGCTAAATTAATGGAAACTAGAGGTGCTACAAAATGGCACATACACTCTCGTAACAAATTTTTACTGTTTCGTATACGTATATACGGCGTATTATACTTAATATAGAGAAAGTTATGTAATGCTGCACGAAAAAACAGCGGATTTTCGGCACAAAAAAAATTCATTGCCGGGCCCTGATAACGGAAAAATTGATAAATCCAGTTGCTAAATTAAAAAAATTCTCTAACACGTGGTATAGCCAGAATCCCTATTTTGTAGGTTCTTGATGCCGAGAAACCAATTGAAGGCAAAACGTCCGTCCGTCTGTTTCTCTGTCCGTCCGTCCGTCTGTCGTATGTGTACCAGACTAGCGCCTAAACCGTGCGTAGGATTTTTTCCAAATTAAAGAAACCTCTGCCGCCTTTGCGTGAGCTGGAAGCTCTGCGATTTTGAAAAACATTCATTAATTTTTAGGGGAACTTTACATGAAGCCCTAGGAACAAACTTTTCTCAAAAACTGCTTCTAATTTTTTCTTTAAATTTCTTGTAAGAATAGAGTTAAGTACACTTATAAAGGTGGCATAGGTCCGATTTTCAGCATAAACTAAATTTTCGGAAATTGTAAAAGTATGATTTTTTTGGCAACTTGTTCCAACTACAATATTGAAGATAGAGGCTTTTCCTTCAAATGAAATTTGTTGTTCTGAATAGTTCTTTCATTAAGTCATGTAGATTTTCTTGTAAACTTAAGTAGTTTTCGTGCAATAGTGGTAAATTTGCAATTTTAAAAAATTACATAGAGTGAGTAAAGTAGGTCAGGTAAATGTGATTTAAATAATGTCATATAAAATTCCTTGAAAATTAAAGTTTTCTGTTAAAATAAGCTCAAAATTTCGCATTTTCAGAAACTCTCAATCTCCATTTTCTCAAAAGTGGCCGCAATTTTTTTCTTCAAACTTTTCCAACGGATAGTGCTGATTGCACTGTTTAATATGACGTAATGGTCATTTTCCTGAATTCATTTTTTTTCAATAGTTACACAAATGTATTTATATAAATAGTTCTCACGCTGTTAGTATGCACATTTCCATCTATTTGAATACATTATTGCATTTGTGAGTGGAAGAGCTTGAAGTAACTTTAAATGAAGTTTATTGAAAACTCAAACGATTCCTGTGAAAAAGAGCTTCAAATTTTACATACATTAAAGTAATGCTTTATCGCCATTTTCGTAAACACAGCTTCGCATTTTTCAATGAAAATTTCTTGTTAGGACGAGTATTTTACTCTTATTTAATATTCTTAAAGTAATATTTCGGATCTACAATTACGAAACCGAAAAGTAGAAATGTTTTAAAAAATGTTCTTCGACGATAGATGACAGCTGGCCAGACGATGTGTCAAGACTGTAATGCCAGTCATTATCAAGGAAATTAGAAAACATTACTACGAGAGAGTCGGTGCCATTCTGTAGCACCACTAGTTTCCTTAAACTTTCATGTTAGAATAGAACTTCTACACACACTTCTAAAAATGACATAGGTCCGATTTTCACTGCCAAGTCTGAAATTTCGGAAATTAGGAAAGTTTGAATTTGTTTCGGCGTCTTCCTACAATTACAATATTGAAGATTAATGTTTCTACTTCAAATGAAATTTCTCTCAATAATTGCTTCTTTCGTTAATGTTTTGTACTTTTTTTTAAGTTACACTATTTTCGCGCAATTTTGTGTGAAATATGGGCCATATTAAAAAATATCAAAAAGAAGAATTTCTCAACAATCGTAGGTTAGCATAACAGCAGATGAATACGGGAGCAGAATCCTAACAAACGGCCATGGACCACGTGCGATCTTTCCTTTCCTCCTCTTTCGTTTACTATCTGCACCCCTTACTTCCACTCACAAATGAGCTTGAAATTCATGAGATTCTTCATGAGCTTGAAATTTATTTTCAGAAACTGTTTACTGTAATTCTTCTTGAACGGATAGTGCTAAATGAACTGAATGTCATGATATCGATGCCACTCTCGTGTATTCTTCTGTAATTGTTTTTTTTAATTACATAAATGTAATGATTTTGAAATATCTCTCACCCCATTAATATTTGAATTACCAACTATTTGTATACATTATTACATTTGTGTGTAGAATAACTTCAATTTTTTAAAATCAAGTTTCTCAAATATTTAAAAGTTTGACATGAGGAGGACATGTAACATGAGGAGGCAGAAAGATTATAAGCGCGGAAATAGTACCACTTCGTTGCTGTAACGGCATTTTAGTCAAGGCCGCCTCGAACGGTAGCCGCACGTGGGGCACGCGAGTGGCGAATGATTTTCGCGTAATAGCAGTCTGATTGAGGCCAGCTTTGTCACGTATTTTGCAATTTTTTCGGAAACTCGCATTACTTCATGAAAGTGAAAAACAATCTGAAAACTGCTGAAGAGTTAAATGGAGAGACGTCATGGGACATCAGTACCTAGTCGCCGTATTTATGCACACGGACCTCTTCTCATTACAAACTAATGGCGCAACACCATAACACAAACTATCTCGGGTCAATTATAACGGTTAGGTAAAATTATGTGGTTTGCGTCATGAAAATGCTATGCCTCAAGGCCTGCTTAGTCGTATTCTTTTTTTTTTTTAACATGCATTAGCCCTCCTCTCCGTTTCGCCCCTCGCGAAGTGACTCAGGCATCAACCGATGTCCTGCACTGCCTGTGACCAGGAGGTCCTGGGTTCGGGTCCCGACGGAGGTAGGATTTTCGATACGACTTGTCAGCTAGTCGAGCTCAGTCGTATTCTGGGGAGAATTCTAGCGGCCGGTTGCTCTAATCGGTAGTTTTCCGTGGTTTCTCCGATCAACACCAGGCAAATGCCGGAGCAGTACCCTAACAAACGGGCAACGGACTGAGCGCGATCTCTCCTTTCTCTTCCTTGTTCTGTCATCACCCCTTACTTACACACTAACATACAATACACTGCTACACATGACGGGAGACCGGTCGAAAGCTTAGAGCTTGACCGGGCTGAGGCGGTGACCTGTAGGTGGGAGACATATGCTTGGGGAAAACCCCGCTAGCCGCCGGTAGGTCGGCACCGAATCTCGCCATCCAGGGGTGGGGAAGATCACCGCTACCTTCCGAGGCCAAAACATGCACTACACTTACGGGTATAATGACCTTAGTAGTTGTCGCGCGCGGAATCACAAACAATCAATCAATCAATTGTCGTTTCTGATAACATGAGGTCCCGGGTAGGCATTATCGTGTTATATGAGAGTCCGTGAGGTGTATGAAGTTGGTGGGGTGAATTCTGAAAATCTCAAATATTTTGAGAGTTCTGCGCCGCGAGCAAAGAGTGCTAGAATTCTCAAAAATTTTCGAAAAAAGTTATGCAAAAATTCAACTAGAGCTACAACAGCACATACATTCTTGCATTATTCGAAATATTACGTAATATTGAAATATTGCAATTTCTGCCCTACTAACACCTCAGCTATAACTGCATATAATTGTGAGTGAAAGTGCTTCAAATGACTGCAAATGAAGTTTTTCGAAAACTCAATAGATTCCTGTAAAGAGAGCTTCAAAGTTCGCATTTACAGTAACGCTTAAACGCCATTTTTTTAAAAACAGCTTTAAGTTCTTCAATGAAAATTGCTATTTATGACGAGGTTTTACTCTTCTTTAATTTTCTTAAAGTAATATTTCAGTTATCCAATTAGGAAACCGAAAAATTGGAAAAATGTTAAAAAAAATGTACTTGGGGGCGATAGATGGTAGCTGACAAAGAGGATAGGGCAAGACCTTAATCCAATCCACATCAAGGAAATTCTATTTTATAGATGTAGGAAGACGCCGAAAATAAACTTTTGCAGTTTTGGCAGCAAAATTCAGAGTTAACTGCGAAAATGGGAGCTATGCCACATTTATAAGTGTATTTTCCTCTATTCTATCAAGATATTTAAAGAAGAAATTTGAATCCATTTTTGAGAAAATTTTGAAAATGTCCGAGAGGCTTTATTTTAAGTACCCCCAAATTTTAAAGAATGTTTTTCAAAATCTCAAAGCTTCAACTAGAGCCAGATGTACAGGTGTTTCTTCAATTTGGAAAATATCGTAGGCATTGATTGGACGTTAGCAGTATTCACAGGCGGACACACGCACAGATGGACAGAGACAGATAGACGGACGGACTGACTGACGTTTTGAAAAAAACACTTTTTCGGGATCAGGGGGACCCCAAAAAGTGTATATCCGTTGAAATCTCGAAATCGATTTTCCGCAGCATTATATAAATTTCTCTATACTACTTATCTGTATATATGTATGTATACGAAAAAGTAATTAAGAGGAAAAAATCCTCTAACTCGTTGTGTAGCCAGAATCCCTGTTTTGTGGGTCCTTGATGCCGGAAAACCAATTGGAAGCAAAACGTCCGTCCGTCTGTCCGTCCGTCCTTCCGTCCGCCCGTCTGTGAACAATGCTAGCGCCTAAACTATGCGAACGAGTTTTTCAAATTAGAAGAAACACCTGTCATTTCAGCTCTAGTTGAAGCTGTGAAATTTTGAAAAACATTCTTTAAAATTGGGGAATTTGGTAATTTACATGATAATTTAAAAAGTTTGATTTTTGATTGATTGATTGATTTTTTCGTGTTTCCGGGCGCGTCAACTGCTTTGGTTATTACTCCCGTTAGTGTAGTGCATGTTTTTTCTCGGGACATGGCGGTGATCTTCCCCCGCTGGTTGGCGACATCCGGCGCCGACCTACCGTCGGCTAGTGGGGTTTCCCCCTAACCAGGTCCCACCAGCGGGCACCGCCCAGCCGGGACAAGCTTTAAGTTCCCGCCGATCTCTTGGAATATGTGGTAGTGTTGTGCTGTTAGTGTGATGTGTGTGTGTGTGTGAGTGTGTGTGTAAGGGGAGAGGATAGGACAAGGAAGAGGAAGGAAGATCGCGCGGGTCCGTGGCCCGTTTGGTAGGGTACTGCTCCGGCATTCGCCTGGTGTTGATCGGAGAAACCACGGAAAACTACCGATCAGAGCTGCCGGCCGCTAGAATTCTCTTCCAGACAGCGACTGAATTCGATCTAGCTGAAAAGCTAGTGTCGAAAATCCTGCCGCTGTCAGGATTCGAACCTAGGCCCTCCCGGTCAGAGGCGCTGCAGGACATCAGTTGAGGCACTTAGCTACCGCTCCCGGTAAGGTTGATTTTTTTCGGTTTCTTCCTACAACTACAAAATTGAAGACAGATTTTGTTGTCCAAAATAGTTTTCATAAAGATTGTTCATGTAGATTTTCTTGGAAATTTTAGTAGTTTTCGTGTAATAGTGTGTTCATTTGATGTTTTAAATACAAAAACAAGATTTTCTCAAAACCGGCTCCAAATTTTTCTTTGCATTTTTGGTAGGGCTAGTGCCAAACGAACCCTACACGATGACCTAAACGCCATATTGCTCTATTCTTTTAGTATTCAAAAATTACAAAAATTTGATTTTTTTGACTCGCTTCTCACGTTGTTAATATTTACATTACTGACAATTTGTTAGAACTGTGGTATTTGTTAGTACATAAGATTTAAATAATATATAAAGTTTCTCGAAAACTCCACAACTTCTTTTGAAATGTACTCAAAATTCCGCATTTTCAGAAACGCTGAAACGCAATTTTTCCAAAAAATTGCCCCAATTTTTTCTTCAAACCTTTCCAATGGATAATGCTAATGGCACTGATTAATATACGTAAGTTCTTTTTCTCAAAAATTAGACAAATGTAATTTGTTTCAAATATCTCTTTATGCTATTAATGTGCATAATTCTATCGATTTGTATACAATATTACTTTTGTGAGTGGAAGTGTTTCAAATAACTTCAAATGAAGTTTTTCGAAAACTTAATAGATTCCTGTGAATAAGAGCCTCAAATTTCGTATTTACAGTAACGCTTAAAAGCCATTTTTTTCAAAACGGCTTTATATCTGTCAATGAAAATTGCTATTTAGAACGAGGTTTTAGCCTTGCTTAAATTTCTTATAATAATATTTCGGTTCTACTGTTAGGAAACCGAAAAGTTGAGAAAATTTAAAAAAATGTTCTTTGGGCGACGATATATGGCATCAGTCAAGAAGGAGGAGCAAAACTGTACAGTACCACTCCACACCAAGGAAATTAAAAAAACTTTATTTCGAGAAAACCTGTATCATTCTGTAGCACCTCTAGTTACTTTCTCGTATACATACGTATGTACGCAGTAATATAAGTAGTATAGAAACGGTATGTAATGATACGGAAAATTGATTTCGAAATTTCAATGGAAATGCACGTTTTGGGGGTCCCCTGATACCGAAGAAGTGTTTTTTTAACGTCCATCTGTCCGTGTGTCTGTCCGTCCGTCTGTGAACACTATTAGCGCCTAAACCATTCGTAGAATTTTTTCAAAATTGAAGAAACCCCTGACCATCCGGCTCTAATTGAAGCTTGGAAATTTTGAAAAGCTTTTTTTAAAATTTTGGAGTACTTTACATGAAGGCCTCCGGACATTTTCAAAATTTTCTCAAAACCGGCTCCAAATTTTTTCTTTACATTTCTTTTAAGAATAAAGTATAATATACTTATAAAGGTGGCATAGGCCATTCTCACGCTTAACTCTGAATTTTCGAAACTTTCATAAGATTGAATCATTTCCGGCGTCAACAACTACAAAATTAAAGATAGAGATTTTTCCTTCAAATGAAATTGGTTTAATTCTTTAATGTAGGTCATGTGGACGTTTTTGAAAATTTTAGTAGTTTTCGTGCAATCGTACATTGAAGATTTTCGATTTTAGCTAGAGGTGTTTAAGAATGGCACAGACTTTCTCGTAGTTAAGTTTTCTAATTTCCTTGGCTTTACGGACTTGCCCTATCCTCTTTCTAGCTACCATCTATCGTCGCCTAAAGTACATTTTTTGACATTTTCTCAACTTTTTGGTTTCCTTATAGTGGAACCGAAATATTATTTTAATATTAAAGATATGTATAACCTCTTTAAATTTTCATTAAAATTTTAACCTTTTTCCTTTTCCCAGGAATTATTGAGTTTGAAAAATTTAAACGTTTGAAGCACTTCCATTCAAAATGTAATAATGTATACAAATCGATGGAAATGTGCATATTAACAGCGTAAGAGACTTTTCGAAAATATTACATTTGTGTAATTTTTGAAAAAAGAAACAAACTAGTACACCAAAATGAACTTTACGTTATATTAAACAGTGCAATTAGCACTATACATTAGAAAAAATTGAAGAAACAAATGGAGCCATTTTTGAGAAAATGAATTTCGTGTGTTTCTGAAAATGTGGAATTTTGAGTTAATTTTCGTAGAAAACTGTTGTGTTATCGAGAAACGTTATTTGACATTATTTAACCCAAATGTACTAATAAATACAATAACGTAAAGAAATCGCTTAAACGCCATTTTCATCAAAATGGCTTCAATTTTTTCCATAAAAATTTCTATTGAGGATGAGGTTTTACTCTTCTTTAATATTCTTAAAGTAATATTTCTGATCTACAATTACGAAACCGAAAAGTTGAGAAAATGTGTTTAAAAAATGTAGTTTGGGTGGCAGCTGGCAAGCGGGCAGGGCAAGCCCGTAAAGTCAGTCTATACCAAGGAAATTAGGAAACATTACTACGAAAATGTCTGTGCCATTCTGTAGCCCCACTAGTTTATTGTTTGATAATTATCCAGCATTATTAATGATTTATATTTATCATTTAAAAATGAAGAATTCAACTTCAACAGCTGGGAGGGGCTTCTCTTTTTGTTTCAATAAGGTGCATTCACTAGCAGAATCAAATAAAAAGTAAATTTTCTCGTTAATTCTTCTTCTTCAGTTGTATTTAACGTATTTAAGTATTTCCTTTTTTTAATACACATATTTCATGTATTTAAACATTTCTCAAAATACTTCTTCAAAAACTTAAAAATACAATTTTTCAAAAACAAAAAGTATTTAAGATACATATTTCAAATGCAAATATTTAAATACAGCCCAGCTCTGGGGGACCAGAAGGGTGCGATGAGGGACAGAGTCAAACGAATGTTGTAGATCAAGCAGCGCTAGTGTAATGTTCCTCCTGTCGTAGTCCGATTTGGCGCTGTAGAGCAGAATTATGCTGCAGGACGCAAACGAAGGGCGTGAAGCCCTTAGGGGTAGAGAGAGTGCGGTGTTATTCTCGGCCCAGGTTCCTTACCGCGCGGTCCATAGCCCCGTGAACAGTTATCGGGGTTCATCGGGCGCCAGTTCGACATTCCGTCACGGTTACCTCTCTTGGGATTAAGATTGTTTTTGATTTTCTCCAGGAGTAGGGGATTCTGCCTGCTTTTCAAACCACTTTAAACATGAGAGTGAAGAACTTTGCCTCTGGATCCACGGTCCGGGGATGGCCGTGAGTGATGAGGTCCTCACCCGGGGCAGTGTTTTCACTGGGGACTTTTCTAAGAATAAATTCGCCGCAGTGTATCGGTTTGCGAACTTCTTCGGAAGATGGAAGCGTCGTATTTTGTGGAGTCGTGTTTTCCGGCGCTCCCTGTGCCCCTGAAGATTTCCTCGACTCCCTTGAGCGGGATTTGGCACCTTCCCGCTGATCCAGCGCATAGCTGTGCTCTTCGGGATTGTGAATGTTCTTCTGCTTCTGCTTTTATCAACCGCAGGGTTAATTATTTTGTTCCAAGAGGGGGTTTTCCGATGATCGCCGTAGGAGGTAGTTCTTACTCTCCCGTTTGTTATTTACCCTTAATGTCATAATTCTCTTCGAGGCCCTCTTGCAGTGAGTGGGACTCCTGGGCAAGGCAGGGACTCCAGAGCAAGAGCAGCATCCGCGGGCGCATCCTATAGGTCAGGTGACCATTTTGTGACCCCGGGTACCCTTCTGCTCGCAGGCTTTCTGAGAGGGTGTTGCGTGACCGTGGCGGTTTCCGCATTACCCGACATTAGTTGCCGAACTGGGTTGGCTGTTTTCCGTCCGTACAGAAGCTGCTTCTGATTGGAGCTCGTTCGCGTCTTCTGGAAGCGTTATATCATTTTGGGCAGGGGTCAGGTGTCGGTATCGGTAGTTGTTCTCATTCCTTGCCGCTGCTATGCGGGAGCAGAACATGTTTCTGTCAGCAAGACACACGCAAGCCTTTAGCGTTGTCTATCGTGCTTGGCGTATAGCTCCTTGGGTCATTTTTTTCTTCGTCTGCCCTGTAACTATTCTTTGGGCGTTTTCCGGCGGATGGGTCGACGACACACTTTATTCGACACCTTTTTACACTGCCGTGTTTGGGCATACTCGTTCCTGATCTGCTTTTCTCTAGCTTCATTCGCTGCGGGCGCCCGGAAGGGACATGCTGTCTGCTTTGCAATGGCAAACCGAGAATTGCAACCCGGGTGAGTGTATCTGACCAGCAGCGCGGCTCGCGGAATGGAGGGGGGGCAACACACTTAGCTCCATTGCACTCCCTTCGGTGTCTGTCCCATTCATCCACGCTTCTGTGGCAGCCTCCGCATATGACGAGCGTCTTATTTGTTCTAAGTTTTCTGTGGAGGTACTCTGTAAACAAGCTGCGTCTAGTCGCGTCGCTGGCGGCACTAGACAAAGGGGCGTCACAAATGGGGCATACTATTACAACGTTCGAAGGCGCTAATAGTAAGACTGTTCTGGCCATTTAGTGTAGGCCTCCTCTCCCAACCCTCTTCATTAAATGCCGGGCATTCACGCACCCGCCATCTTGCCGACTCATTGACGAATTTGGTGCATTTTTATCACTTAGGTAGCGATATTTACTACAGCGGGGCCGGTCTGGTATTTCAATTCCACAGCCAAGGCATCTAATGGTGCGTTGTTTCTTGTGAACCGCCGTCGCATGCTTCTCCATGACTTGCACCCGGTTTTCTATTCCCTTTCTTGAAGATACTGGAGGGGCACTTTGAAGACAGCAGGGACAGCATAGGGACTATAATTGGGGCGGGAGGAATAGAGCTATTGGGCGACTTTCTGCGTTAAGGTGGTAGGTAGCAGAGTTGGGAGGGCGTTAGTCACGAATTGAGGTCGCCTTTCGTTACTATGCGTTACGTGGTCTTCCTGGAGGCCAGTGTCTGCTGCCCTCCCTCCTTTGTTGGTAGGTAAGACTAAGGTTTTCAAATCTGCGGTTTAGCACGGCCGAATATGAGGCTGCTGGCTCTCTTTGGTTGGCTGGACTCGGGCTCCTGGGGTTAGGAGCTCGCGTGTGCCCCTCCCACTGGTGGTCGCGTCTGAGACCCACGAGGGGTTGCAGACGAGACGAGAGTGGGCTCTCTAGGTATGCTGCAGTGGTTCGCGCTACCAAGATTGATTACAGGTGAAGACAGGAGCGATTTTGGATTGTAGTGAGGCTGTGTCTCAGTGAAGGGTTCCTTGATCTTCCTGGTTTTACTTTAGGTCCGCCGAATCACTGTCAAACTAAGTCTTTCAGGGAGGTGGGGTCCGGAGCTTCGCTTCCCGGGGGAGTTCTAAGGAGGTTTTCCTCAAGCGGGAGCAGATCGGGCCGTTCTACTTCCAAGAATATGTCTTTAGAGCCATCGCGTTTGATTATGTGATGAATTGCGGTTCATAGGTCCGTCTTCCATGTACACCTACACGACAACCTTCTTACTTGGTATACGCAAGTGGTTGTATAATCGGGTAGCCCTGACTGACATCAATGGATCTGATTTGGGTGTTGCAGCAGTGGGTGTGGATTGGTATCGTGGGGTGTGAGACAGAAGGACGATACAAGACCCTTCACCGCCGGGCAGGCGTCCGATAGGGTTCAGCTCTTCCTTCGCCTTCCTCCTCAAACTCCACCGTGCGGGCTGGCTTGGGTGGCACAGCGCTAGCCTGTTCGGTCCTTACATCCTGAAACCTCTGAGGAGCCGGGTTAGGAGCGAGCGGGCTGCGGGGAGGGGGGACCTTGATGGGACTCGCGTTAGCGGTGAGCTGCACTCGCTGTTGTCCGTGCTCGACCTTCTGCAAGGCGACAGTGTTCAGGGGCTCCGCTGTTGTGTCGGCTATTCTTAATGAAGTGGAGCAGCTTGGTCATCCAGGCATTCTGGTTCTATAGATATTGGGGAGTCTGCATGTGGGATTCCAAAGCCTCCGCCCCCAACAGGGGTGGTGTGGGGGACTGCATGTGTGGCCAACGCACCTTGCTGCAGAGCTGGGAGCGCGGGCCTTCCTTAGGCAGCTCAATCCACAGGTCTTCCAGCAGCGGGAAGACGGGGAGCGGGTCCTGTTCCCGGCCGCATGTAAGCAAACTGCACATGTATTCGGGACCGGGCTTTCCTGGTTGGCTAGCATGCGCGGAGCGCGAAACCGCGTGAAATTCGTATGTTCTCTTTCTACGGAATTGTTGAAGGTTCGTTTTAAGCAGTTTTATTCCGTTTTTCTGTTATTTGTATTTTGTTGTTGTTTTATTTCATTTTATTCCTACTAATACATATATAATTTTTCATTGACACATAGGCGAATCAAGGATTTTATTCTGTTCATGTCTCAATATTTGTAATGGGCCGTTAAAAAAATGTTTAGTTTTAGAGGAAAGAAAATGTGACAAAAACAAAGGAGGCTGAAGGGATTGATGGAAACAAAGTTTTCTCAGTATTATTTCCAATTTTGAGCAACAGTAAAATAAAATGAATTTAGATTGCATATTGAAAATTTTATTCAAATACTATGAACTTTACATTTTGTTACATTTTTATATTATTAGAGTATATTGTATCTTTTAAGGTAATTTGATTTATTTCAGGAGGTAAATAGTTGTAATATCAAGGGTTTTCAAATTTCTCAATAATGTGTTCCAAGAACTCATTTTTAAAATTTTCAATAGCATCTAATTGAATTTGAACACATTTATTGAGGATATTTTTTATAATGGTTTTAGCGCCTGAAATCTTTAAAATCTGCACATATACATAAAAATAAAGCTATAAATGTTTGATCATGTATTTCATACTATTGAAATTAATTAATTACATTACATTGTGAATACTAGCAAAAAAAAAAAAAAAAAAAACATAATGTAAAAATGATACAGACTGACTAACCCTGACTCTACTTGACCCTACTACTACTCCCCAATAAATGATACAGAGAAACTTGGCCTGACCTGCTCTAGTTATGATCATGCCGGTGGTGCACAGTTCTTTCTGTTGGATTTGTATGACCACTGGCAGAATCTTCTTCACAAATATCTTCATCTAATTCAAGAAGAGTCTGATGATATTTGCATGATTCTGCTATACTCATTCCCATTTTACAATATTGAAGGAATACTTGCCTTGTAGCCTTATCAGCTGGCAGGAACCACAGTGTTTCAGCAGTTCTTGCATTGTGTTATTACTTTTCTTTATTGTTATTGCCTTGCACAATCCTACTTGAAAATATAAATAAGTTATTTAATTGTTAAAATGAAATTTTTTGACAATTCAAAGGGATAAACCTAATAAAAGTTGTAATGATCACAATTTAATGTGTTAACCTTTTCGGATACACTACTGATTATTAATAAGTCTATTAAAACAATAAATCATGTTAAATTTTCTAAATTGTACATACTTCAGTAATATTTTTATTATTATTATTATTATTATTATTATTATTATTATTATTATTATTAAAACTAATATCTTTTCTGAGTTTCCTAATTTTTTTCATTAAATGGGAACATATTTCTTTTCCATCGGTGATTGTGCATGACATTATGAAAAGTGACAATTTCTTTTGCCTAAGAATATAAAATAAAATTATATTAATTTTTGTTTACGTTTAATTTTTAACATTAAAATTAGAAGTTTTACAGATTATAAATTACAGGAATTTTAATAGCTAGATCAAGTTCTGATTATATAAGAAGCCATAGGTGTATTATTTAAATGTGAATAGTTAATTATTAAATTATTAATCAATAGATTCACAAATTTAACATTTAATCATTTTTATTTGATTCTACTAAATTTTGGATATTTACTTATGATTCCCATATCAATTATTTATGTGTATTCCACAATTGCCAAAGTAGGATTTTTGAGGAATTTTTTTAATTGATGTTTTTATTTGTATACGTCAATTTTATATTTCTTAAGGGGTTTAGTTTGCTAGGCAGAATAAAGATAAATTTTCGTAAACTAAATTTTATTACACTGGACTGAAAAAAAGCACGAATGGTGGTTGGGGATATATAAATGGCCCGTCGAACTCACTGTTTCATTCTTTGATTAAAATTCAATTCAATTCATTCATTTGATTCAAAGAGTGATACACCGGATGTTTGCAATTCTAAACAACTGATTGCGCGTTATTACGTGGGAGAAATTTCTACGAATACAGTGGGCCTAAACTTGTACGCACACGCGGTTTGATTCGAGAATGCTGTGTGCCTAAACTACCTAACCAAGTTTCAGAAAAACTAAATTAAATGCCTCTACAGGACGAGGCACACAATGACAACAATCACAAGTAGCCCCGATTTTTAATGAATTGAACCATTCATGGTTCCTTGGAGAATCGAGAATATTAGTTTTAGAACAACTATTATAACTCGAAATTAATGTTCACGTCTTCACAAATACTGTATGTGACAGTTTTTTTGAAACTGTACCAAGACGTCTGTAAACAAATTTAAAAACATTGTAACAAATCGAAAACCCTACGCTCCTTAATAAAGGCATCTTTTCTTCTTGCTGTGTAGTGTTAAGTTTTATTTTTACAGACAATGTAGCTGTACAAATAGCATTTTTAGAAAGTTCTGTTTTCTCTCCTACTACTTTTCTGTATGTACTATGATGATATACAGGACAATATTTACTATAATAAAATATAATAAAACAAAAACAGAAGGTGTATTTCTCTCAACTTACGAACAAACAAATCGTTTTCATGATCTAACATTCCATTTCGTGTGGGTGATCCTCGCGTATTACTCTACCCAATTATTAATGTCTTCAATTCAACTTATTTATGACGGTTTCTTCTTCATTATACTTTATAACTTCATAACTGTAATTCGCTTAGAAATAATATAATTTAGTTTCCTAGTTTGCATTTATTCATATAAAATCAAATTATAAAGTTAAGTACTTACAGACACAACACGTTGGATTGTTAATTCCCATAACGGGAGTCGATCGCTTCGTCCACGAACACAGTAGCCGAGTCCACGTACACTGACGCTCGCTGTGGCTCTGCAGGGATCCGTGGAAGGAGAACATTCGAATTTCGCGCGGTTTCGCGCTCCGCGTCCGCTAGCTAATCAGGGAAGCTCGGTGCCGAACACATGTGCAGTTAGCTTATATGCTTCCCGGCCAGTGAGCGGGGGTGGGGGTGCGGGGTGGGGGCCGGGTTCGGCGGGTCGGTAATAGCGGCACTACATCATCACTGGAGGTGCTCAGCTTGGTCTGCACGCTGATCGGGTCCATCCTTAACGCCGCTCTACAATAGCCCGCGGACGGGAACGCGAACGCGAACAGGAACGCAAAGAAAGAAGGACATCTCAGGCAGGTTAAGGGAAAATACCCGGGAACGCGAAGCCTCTTGACCAATAAAAGTGCAGCAAATGGCGGCGAAGCAGCTTTCCAGCTGATCGAGCGCGCCAACTGCACGCGACAGGCGACACTGGTCTGAAGCGGAATTGAGAGTGTAGGGCGATATTGAGGTTAGAGCGTGGATTTGCGAGGTTAGGGTTTGAAGTGGGTTTTGTTAGTCATTGTTGAGTTGTTTTAGTTTTTTAGTAGTTATAGTATAATTGTTTTTCTACTCATATTAATACTTAGAATTAAATTTTCCACATTAAAAAAATGTTTCGTTAAAGTACATTGGAGCTGTTTGTTTATTGACAAAATTTTAGTTTCTCGTAGTTATATTTTCCGCAAGTTCGTAGTAGTTTTGCCATTCTTTGTACTTATAGTTATATTTTCTAATTAGTATTATTTCGTTAAAGTATTTTTTATTCATAGCAGCTCACGCAAACACATCCGACAGATGGCAATATAAAGACTAACAGTAGCATAGCTAGAATTGCTTTGGTTTCGGCAACTGCTTCTTAAAGTTCTCGTTTTAACCGCTACTTGTTCATAGCGCTATTCCACTTCCCGTTGGCGTTTATTGTGAAGCTCACGTATCTCCCGTTCCCGTCCTCCTTCACGTTTCCATTCCCGTTCGCGGGCTATTGTGGAGCGGCCTTTACCGGTGCGCTTCCTATAAGAGCTTATAGAGAGCTTATATAATGCGCTTTATAAATGCGTTTATGGAGAGGCGGTGGCGTAGTATTATACGCGCACGTTTTCTTGAAACCCGGAGTGCCTACCCCCACTCCTTTCTCAACGTTAGTTGAATTAAGAATAAATGATAGCAGTGAGCATTGTAGACAAAATTTGATAACCAGAAATGTTCGCTCCCGTGTAATAGAAACTATTTTTCAACGATAAACGAACTACAAATTTGATATGAAATTATTTTGTCTAAGTAACCAAACTCCCCACTCCTCGCGCAACAAGCGAAGCGAGGGCTCAAGCAGCGTCCTCTGGAATATTCTGGAGGGCGCTGCTTCAAGAAAACGTGCGCGGGTAATAGGTAGGGGGAGGGCGGTTCAGTTTCGTGGGCTGTGGTGGTCAGCGGCGCAACGTGACGGGAACAAGAACTATCCACTTTTTCGTTACCTGGGCCCGGCAATAAGAGTTTTTCTGCCGAAAGTTCGCCGTTTTCCGGTACACGATTACAATACTTTCTCTTCTTGCGAAGTACGTGCGAGAATATAAACTAGTGATCCTACAGAATGGCCCAGACTTTCTCGTAGTAAAGTTTTTTAAATTTCCTTGGTGACGGCTAGCTTTACGGTCTTGCCCCATCCTCTTGTCATCTGCCATCTATCGCCGCACAAAATACATTTTTTAAGTTTTCTCACTTTTTCCATTTCTTAATGGTAGATTCGAAATATATTTTAATTACGAAAGAAGAGTAAAACCTTGTCCTTTATGAAAATTTTCTTTGAAAAATTTGAAGCCGTACTTTTAGAAAAAAAAAATCTATTAAACTCTGGTGAAAATGCAAAATTTGAAGCTCTTTTCTACAGGAACCTTTGTGTTTTCGGAAACCTTTATTTGAAGCACTTTCACTTACAAATGGAATAATGTATACAAATCGCTGGAAATGTCCATATTAGCGGAGTGAATGAGATTTAAATAAATACATTTGTATTTAAAAAAAAAGACCGCCAAATTAATTGTATGCTATCTTAAACAGTGCAATTAGCACTATTCGTACGAAAAGTTTCAAGAAAAAATTTGGAGCTATGTTGGAAAAATGGCCTTTTGAGTTTTCTGAAAATATGAAATTTTGAGCTCGGTTTCACCGAAAAATTTTGAGTTTTCGAGAAACTTTATAAAACTTAATTTAAAGAACAGGTACTCATAAATCCACTAATGTGAAGGAATCGCCTCTAATGTAACGACGTGAGAGGCTAGTTAAAAAATTACTTTTTGTAAGTTTTGAAAAAACAAAAAATAGAACAAAATGACATTGATGTCATCTCATAAAGTACATTTAGTACAACCCTATCAAAAGTTTAAAGAAATAGTTAGGAGCTATTTTTGAGAAATCTTGTTTTTGTTATTTTTTAAAAAATTGCACATGTTGCGAGCAATATTGCGCGAAAAACTACTAAAATTTTCAAAAAAATGTAAATGGCCATAATGAAATAACTATGGAGAAAAAATTAATTTGAAGGACACATATCTACGTTTAGCACTGTATTAGGAATAAGCCGAAAAAAATCCAAACTTTTGAAATTTTCGAAAGTTCAGAGTTAAAGGTGTAAAACGGACCTAATGCCATCTATATAAGTGTATTTTACTCTATTCTTTCAAAAAAATTGAGAAAAAATTTGAAGCCATTTTTGAGAAAATTTTGAAAATGGGGCTTCATGAGAAGTACCCCCAAATTTTAAAGAATGTACTTCAAAATCGCAGCACCTCGAGTCGAGCAAGATCGACCGCGGAATATCCATTTTCGAAAAAATCCTACATACGGTTTAGGCACTAGTGGGGTTCAGACAGACAGATGGACGTTAAAAAAACACTTTTTGGGTATCGGGAACCCCAAAACGTGTATTTCCATTGAAACCTGGAAATCGATTTTACGCAGCATTATATAACTTTCTCTATACTATATTACTCTGTATATACCTACGTATACGAGAAAGTAACTAGTGGTGTTACAGAATCACACACTTTCTCACAATAAAGTTTTATAATTTCCTTGGTGTTGGCTAGCTTTACGGTCTTATCCCATTCTCTTCCCACTTGCCATTTGTCGCCACACTTTTTTTTACGTTTTCATATTTTTCCGTTTTCTTAATGGTAGACTCGAAATATTACTTTTAAAAATATTAAAGTAAAATGAAACCTCGTCCTGCATGGTAATTTTCGTTGAAAAATGTGGAGCGTTTTTAAGGAAAAGGCTCTAATGTAAATGCGAGATTTAAAGCTCTTGGAAGGAATATCTTCTTCTTCTTCTTCTTCTTCTTCAGATATGTAGGCACTACGTGTTACGCCTCCGTTCCCATCTAGTCACCCGATCGTTTCTTCTGTCGGCCAGGATTTTTTCGTCCTTGAGGGCGGTATTTTAGAATTCCTTTCGGTAGGCGATTGTCACATCCCTAAAAAAACAAAATCTTCACTAAGAAAGAACGAAAAAAAAGGGAAAAAAAAAGGGAAAAAAAAATTTAAGGTTGCAAAAATGCGATCGTTTAGGGAACATGGGAAAATATTAATACGAGTGATTTAAGGGGGAGAAGCAGAATACATAAATGTTTGGCTTAAGTTGGAAAGGACACGTGAGAAAATCCGTGGAAGAAGAAGTAATTTGCGAAAGAATTAGGATAGCAAAGTCAAGGAATAAATGAGTTAACATGGACGAACGAACAACCAATCAGGATAGGACTATGGAGAAATGAAATGTACTGCGCATCATACCGGAGGAAGAAAATCGAGAGAGAGATAGTTGAAAGGCGCATAATATGAACAAAAGAGGAGAACTGATCCGGTGTTGATGGAGTACAGATCGCAAAGAGAACGGGCGGGTTGATAGTATGCAGATTGAGAGAGAGAGAAAGAGAAAGAGAAAGAGAAAGAGAAAGAGAAAGAGAAAGAGAAAGAGAAAGAGAAAGAGAAAGAGAAAGAGAAAGAGAAGAAAAAGAGAAAGAGAAAGAGAAAGAGAAAGAGAAAGAGAAAGAGAAAGAGAAAGAGAAAGAGAAAGAGAAAGAGAAAGAGAAAGAGAAAGAGAAAGAGAAAGAGAAAGAGAAAGAGAAAGAGAAAGAGAAAGAGAAAGAGAAAGAGAAAGAGAAAGAGAAAGAGAAAGAGAAAGAGAAAGAGAAAGAGAAAGAGAAAGAGAAAGAGAAAGAGAAAGAGAAAGAGAAAGAGAAAGAGAAAGAGAAAGAGAAAGAGAAAGAGAAAGAGAAAGAGAAAGAGAAAGAGAAAGAGAAAAAGAGAAAGAGAAAGAGAAAGAGAAAGAGAAAGAGAAAGAGAAAGAGAAAGAGAAAGAGAAAGAGAAAGAGAAAGAGAAAGAGAAAGAGAAAGAGAAAGAGAAAGAGAAAGAGAAAGAGAAAGAGAAAAAGAGAAAGAGAAAGAGAAAGAGAAAGAGAAAGAGAAAGAGAAAGAGAAGGAAAGAGTAAGGAGAAGAAGATAGGAGAAGGAGAAGTGAGAAGGAAATGGAGAAGGAGAAGGAGAAGGAGAAGGAGAATGAAAGAGAAGAGTAAGGAGAATGAGAAGGAGAAGGAGAATGAGAATGAAAGGAGTAAGGAGAAGGAGAAGGAGAAGGATGAATGAGAATGAGTAAGAAATGAGAATGATAATGAGTAAAGTGATAAGATGAATGATAATGAGTAATGATAATGATAATGATAATGATAATGATAATGATAATGATAATGGAGAATGATAATGATAATGATAATGGATAATGATAATGATAATGATAATGATAATGATAATGAAATGATAATGATAATGATAATGATAATGAAAGTGATAATGGATAATGATAATGATAAATGATAATGATAATGGAGAATGAGAAGTGAGAATGATAAGGAGAAGGAGAATGATAAGAGAAGGAGAAGATAAGGTGAAGGATAATGATAAGAGTAAGAAAGGATAAGGATAAGAGAAGGAGAAGGAGAAGGAGAAGGAGAAGGAGAAGGAGAAGGAGAAGGAGAAGGAGAAGGAGAAGGAGAAGGAGAAGGAGAAGGAGAAGGAGAAGGAGAAGAAGGAGAAGGAGAAGGAGAAGGAGAAAGAGGAGAAAGAGAAAGAGGAGAAAGAGAAAGAGGAGAAAGAGAGAGAGGGGGGAGGGCTACACGCGTTGTCGGTATATTTAATTTTAAAGATAGCAGAACGAAAACAGCGTGACTAGGTGAAAAGTCTTTTTATATCACGGAATTAAATTTTTAATGTTTAAATAACACGGGTTACATTGTTTGTAGCTAAATTACACAAAAAATAAACATATTTTCAAAAAATTGAATATGACCTTTGAAGATGTTTTTTATGAACACACTTCCTTTTTTAAAAAATGTATCTTCACAATTGTAGTTTTAGGAAGACGCCGAAACATTTTTAATTTTTTAAAAATTTTCGTCATGTTAGGCATTTCAACGAACATGAAATCTGCACCCTTCTCTTAAGCGTCCTTTACGCTATCTGAAGTCTAAATTTAATTAAAAATGCTATTATATGACGTTAAAAAAATGGTTTAAAGAAAATATAAAGTGGCTAAGTGTGACCCAAAATTTCGCAAAAGAATACTGATGTTTTTGAAAAATTGAACATGTTCTTATTTGGAGATCTGTTTTTAATGAACACATTTCATTAAGAAAAAATGTTTATCTTTATAATTATAATTGTAGGAAGACGTCGAAAATATTTTAATTTTTTTTCAATTTTCGAAAAACCAAAGTTTTCAGCAAATATGAGACCTGGATCATTCTCATAAATGTCCTTCACACTATCCAATAACAAAGTTTCATAATAAAATGTTGGAGCCATTTTCTTTTAATTTTTAAAACGTCCATGGACTTTATGTAAAGTATCACCCAGAACTAAAATATCGGTTTCAAATTCAAGGGGTTGTGACATCAGCCAGATCGATTGGGGAATATCAATTTTGGAGAAAGTCGGCTGAACGGTTGAGCCGCTAGCGTTGTTCACAGCCAGAGAGACGGACGTTTTGCCGTCAATCGATTTTTGGGTATCAAGGACTCACAAAACATGTATTCTGGCTACACCACGTGTTAAGAGATTTTGTTTTTCTAAATTTAACAACTGCATTTATCCGCTTTGACTTTGGCAGGGCCCTATAACGAGAGTTTTTCTGCCGAAAAGTCGCCGTTTTTCGCGCAAAATTACATAACTTTCTCTCTACTGCGGTAGCAAGGAAGTAAAAGAACGTTTTCACACACACGCGCGCGCGCGCTCTTGATACGTAATATACATTTTCCGTGTGAGAAACTTTAGGCAGGTGGCGAATGTACTCACGATCTTAATCTTGTATTGTCCCAGTCAGTCAGTTTTAATAAACCAGTCGAAGTGTTTTTCATCAATCTTTCTGGATTCTTTTCAGGCTTTTTCTCCTATCCTCAATCCAAACGCGTGCTCAGATTTGATTGTAAAGTGGCGTCTTTCCTCAGTTTCAAATACAAGATGGATTTTTTTATAGTCGCATTGTTCAAACCGTGTGTGAACAGAAAGTTGATTTTGAATGTCTGTTTGAATTTAGTTTGAAGTCAGTTTCATTTGCAATCCGTTTGAAACAAACATTCCAAAACAATTTTGTTCATACACTGTGATGAAAAATGAGCACTGGAAATGGAATCATAGAATTGTTGTCGTGCTAGTGATTGATTCAATACGCTGAAAGACTTTGTAATTTTTTACTTAAAGTATTTGCTGAAATTTTCCACAGTCTGGTTTATTTCAAATACTTCAGGAAAAATTATTGATATTGCTTTTTGCAACAAGAAAATTGAAGGGCTTAAGAAATGTATTCAAGATTTGAGTAATAATTGCGATAGTGTTTGGAAACGTACGCGACAGGAACTTGATCGTGAGAATTGCACTCCATTCAAAGACCCTGTATTGGTGAAATTTTCAGGGAAGATAGAAAAACAAAATTTAAAATGTGCAATGAACTTCAGGATGTTATCATGTTTAATGCATATCAAATATTTTGTGAAAATCCTAAATTAAAGTTCATATGCTTATTGGCTTTCACTCAAGTCGTTCATTTTGACTAATTTTCAGAAAGTATTCTGTCATCTCTGAGCGACAGTTACGGCGCACTTTTGACATTGATTGAAAAATGAATTGATAGTTTTATACAAGATTCGGGTACGAAAAAAGTGTGATGGAGCTTCTTCTATATATGAAATCAATGGAGTTATACGGTAAATTTTCAGATAACCAAACTAGTATGTGATCTAATTTCGACCATTCCCATCAACGAAAGTTACAGGAGATCTTTTTCATTTTTAAAACGAAAAAAATTACCGTCTCACTACCCAAAGATTAGAGACTCGCTCCTTTGGAGTAATGATCATTGAAAGTTGGATGGCCTTAGATCAACTAATGTCATTGACATCTTTGGAAAGGAAAATCGAAGAATCGATCTTCAATGCAAACATTTAGTAAGTTCTCTTGAGCCCAGTTCCAGATTACCGAACATGCTGAGTAAGCTACAGCCTGGGGCGCGCGATTTTGGGGGGCGAACGAATTTCAGCGGATTCAAAATTTCATTAGGCGAACTTTTGAATTTTTTTAATAGAAGTATCTTTCCATATTTGTAACAAAAGAAAGTGTAAATTAATAAAATATATATCCATTGATATATGCAGATAAAATGAATGCAAAAATATCGTATATTTATTAAATCAATATCGTGGTGAGAATTATTTATATGTATACGTATAACAATACAACAATTTTTTTATTTAAAGTATTATAAATAGCTTTAATGATCTAAAAAGCAAATTAAAAGGGCGCTAAAACAATTGACAACCTAGGGCACACACGTCAAAGTCGGGCACTGCTTGAGCCCCTGAACACCTACTCCCACTCCTTTACTAATATTAGTTGAATTGAGAATAAATGATAGCAACAAGCGTTGTTACAAAATCTGATAACCAGAAATGTTCGCTCCCGTATGATAGAAACTATTTTTGCATCGTAAAAGGAGCTACAGATTTGGTATTACAGTTCTGTTGACGAAATAGTCGACCATCCAATTCCTCTTGCATCTAGCCAAATGATGGATCAAGAAAACGTGCGCGGAAAACACGTGCGTGCTAGTAGAATTTTCTGCATTGTGTCATCGTGACTAGCTCTGGTTATGTTCTTATGCTTATTGTCAATCTTAGGACACAGATTGTTCCACCTGTTCAGCAGGAGTGTTGTTGCTTTGTATTGCTCTTGCGTAAGTCAGGACGCAATGCGTGAGTACAGTTCCTTCATTGCACCGTTCGGATCGCTTTAGTCACCTTGGTCACTGTCGCGCTGCATCTGTAGAGAAAGATAAACGCTAGACACAATACTACCGCGGGTATATCGTGTCTAATTAAAACTAGTAAAACTATTTATTTATTTATTTATTTTACGTCAAAAAACAGTTAAAAACTGCGTATGACGTGCTATGGGGAAAAATGAATTGTGTGTACATTTTCAAAATTCTGTGATCCCTACACTAAGTCATATACTACTTAAATTTTGAATTTTGAAAGGGAGAAAAAAAAAAGGGTACGAATATTGTCTTCCGTGAGATTAGTGTCACAATTGCAAATGTAGTATGAATTTGGAACACTCAGTAAACTTTCTCATTTGCCATTCGGTAAACAATATTTCTTAAAAACGCAATATTTCTAGCAATGACGGACATTAACCTCAGGGCTTCGAAAAAATATATCTAATTAGTTATTTCCTTGGTGACACCTAGCTACGATCAATAAGTGTGTTGCCGTTCCTTTTTTATGAAGCAAAATCTTTCGACTTATCTTCCCTGTCTCTGTTGCCTTCAAAAACTGATAAATGCAGCATTATTAATAACAGTGGCAACTAGCTGCAGGTAAAATACATTGCCTTTAAGTTACGAAAACGCTGATCAATAATAATAATAACAGAATGTGTCTTAAAGTACTTCAATGTTAGTAGGATGAATGAAATTACATATTATAGCAGTTTATGAATGAAATTACTGCTTATGGTATAATGTAACGACTGTGCTCAGAAGACTGCAAGAACACCGTTTCTCATACACGTTTTAAGAATGAATTTAGGTTTCGGCGGTGCTTCCAACATCAATTTGTATTTCCTACCTAACAGATCCGCATCAGCCCAGTGTTTTGTTTTCCCATATGACAGTGAAATAAATTATGCCTCATTGTCAGTGTGAAGGCTGTGAGGTTGCTGCCAGTTGCTGCGTTATACCACTTACGATCAGTCAGTAGTGGACACCCTGCCATTCAAATAAAACATTAATGAAGGCTAAAGAATAAGTTGAAAAGGAAGAGATAATAGTATCAGTTTTCACGGTTATTTTAGTGACGTGTCGAGTCAAAAGGATTTTGAAACCGACAAAGACCGTCTCGCTTTAGGTTCAGTTTATGTATCTTATTACGAGAACGGTATGTAGTGTTGTTATACGGCAGTCTAAACCGGTTTTTGTCCAACACGGCCTGTGCCGTTACCGTTATCTCTCGGGACAGGAAAACAGGCTGAGACCTACTGATATACGTGTCAGTGGTGTAAGATCACTACGTAGCGTACAATCCTCCGTGCTTCAGTGCAGCCGTTTGTTTATCCCAGTGACTCAACGTTTTTGTGTACGTTTGTCGTATCTCTGTGCAAGGAATTCTGTTTTATTGATCACAAAATACTCTGAAAACCTTTTTAGCGGAGTGTGTGGGAAACACACAAACATGCCCGATGCAAAACCATTTGTGAGGCTGCCGAAATCGGTGGTTCCAGAGCACTATGAACTATTATTGAAACCTGATTTAAAGACTTTCCTGTTTGAAGGAAAGGTTAAAGTGAGAGTGCAGGTAAGCACAAAATATGTGCGTTTGACTTTCAAATGAGTTAAGTCTAGCATAAAAAAATAAATTTCGTAAATGTGATGTGTAATATTCAGGTTATGTTGACATTGTAGGTGAAATGTGCAACAGATAAAATAGTTCTGAACACTTTAGACCTTACCTACCAAAAGGTGGAATTTATAGCAGAAAATGGTGGAAAGCACTTTCCATCTGACCGTGTTATATCAGTAGAAGATGAAACACTTACCCTTCTGTTTCCCCATCCATTGGCCTGTGGGAAGGGGGAGCTTCTTTTTGAATACACAGGTGAAATTAATGACAAGATGAAAGGATTCTACCGAAGCAAGTATGTGAGGTAATTAACCAGCGTAATTTCTGTGTGTATTATGCTACAGATATTTGGGAACTGTGATTATAAAGCATGGACGTGTTGTGTATAGTGTGTGTGTGCAGATGTGATTTGTCTCTACTCGCTGTAGGGTGGGTAAAGATGGCAAGTCCGAGCAGGCTTTCTCAGCTGTGACCCAGCTGTGTGCAACTCAAGCTCGTCGAATGTTTCCTTGCTGGGACGAGCCTGCAGTGAAGGCCCAATTCTCCATCAGTTTGGTAGCAGAGGCGTATTTGGTTGCCCTGTCTAATATGGTAAGCCTTAATATTCTGTTTGCAGCCCTGATGGTGACGAGAGGTATGCAGCAGTGACTCAGTTTGAAGCTACAGATGCTAGGCGTTGCTTTCCTTGCTGGGATGAACCAGCTATTAAGGCAACCTTTGATATAACAATGAATGTACCTGAGAGTAAGGTGGCGCTATCCAACATGGTAAGTTTGATTTGCTCTCTTATCTTGCGATGCACAAATGACTTTCAAATTAAGATAACAAGAGATCCCAGTTCAACACTTTGTTATTTTATTGCCACTCTTAATTTGGTGAATCTTATGTTATGAATTTGCAACTTGTTATGTCTTGTGTAACGTTACACATTTAAATGAACTTCAATTTTCTGTAAAACAAAATTGCATAGCCCTTCAACGTGGAATCCCATCTTCAAATGGATCGTATGTTCTACCTCAGTTCGCAGGGTGCCAAACCTAAATAATTTCCTTTGAATGACAAGATGGTGTATGGTGGCAGAAGGTAGTTGTAGTGGTGCACTAAATTGGCTACCTGCTACTGCGATTATGTACGCACCCCCTTTCGCTTCTCCTGTGTTGGAATGCTTCCTCACCCAACCTAGGCCCCTCGTTGAAGGGTTAATAGGCATGTGTTGTGTATTGTTGGCATTGCATGTAGATAAAAGTAGTCCTGGAGAGTTGAAATTTTTGATGACTTCTTGCTTAAAAAAAGTAAAGTAGCGCCATCTTACTCTAGTGATAGACTTTGATTAAAACAAAACCTCATGTGTTATTGAAATTAATTGTGTATTATTTACATAATGCTTAAGTACATTTCTTGCTTAAAGTAGTGTAGAGTATTGCACATTAAGCATATCCTGTGTGACATCTGAGATTTCAAATAATTTTGGTGAATTTATTTTGTTGTAACCCATATTTTGAATATATGTGCATGAATGTTTTATGGATGATCTGCTTTGTTCCGTAATTGATTTCTTATATTATCGTCACTTTACCTTTTTATCACTCTTGTTCTAATAAAAAAGGAAATTTTGACTATCAACAATGAAAGAAATGAGATTCAGTAAGTGAGGAATGTGTATCAATAGAGTTCACTGCTTGGTAATAAACCATGAGTGATGCTACGTAATGAAAGTTTAATTTGTAGATTTGTCTTTTCGAACTTTACACTAGAACATGATTACAGTGATCACACCTTGAAATAAAAATTAAGAGGGATTAGAGGTCTACAATTGCATGCTTTTAAGTAATATAAGATTAAGTACAAATTGTTCTTAAGCTTAAAATGAAATGGAATGATCACAAATGTCTTTTAAAACCAATGGGATTTCATTTGACTGAGCTTTTTATTTGAAAATAATTTTTAGAGGCAGTTTTGTAATTTGTCATTGTACTTTTTACAAAAATGTGTATTTTTAATATTCTACCATTTAACTTTTCCTAACTTTTTTGCACAATCTTTTTGCTTGCACTTTTTAAAAATTAATTTTTTCATATATGTATGTATAGAAAGAGTTATATAATGCTCCAGAAAAAAACTGTTGTTGAGATTTTGACAGAATGGTACATTTTGGGAGTCCCTGAATACCAAGAATTATTTGCACCAAATGGATGTTCTTCTATTTATTTGGCTTACCTCAATGCTTGCAAAATTTTAAATGGATCTAAACATTTTTGGGGGTACTTCATACATCAAGGACATTTCCAAACTGTTCTCAACAATTGCTTCAAATTTATTTCTTTAATTACTTTGCTAGGATAGAGGAGAGTGCATTTATAGATATGATGAAAGTCCCATATTCATTAAAATCTTTGAATTTTTGAAAATTGTGGAAATTCAAATTTTTTGCGAAATTTTCCCTTAATTCTAAATTCCATTTCTTCAATATTAGATCTTTAAATCATTTAATGTTTTCATTATTTCCAAAATGTTTGCATACTTTTTGAAGACAAGAGTGAAAATTCCGAAGACATGAGAACAAGATTTTCTCAAAAACAAAGTTAGGGCGTTTTTTTTTTTTTGTAAAGTTAACAAGAATTAAATTCTATGGCATTATCATTAAGACTTTTGTAGAAAGTTGTAGGTATGTTTTCTTTGCAACAGTATTCAATATAACTTTCATAATATGAAAGTTATGTAATGTAGAGAAAAAGCAGATTTTGTTGAGAGAAAAACAAATTTTTGAGATCCAGATACAGCAAAAGTGGATTTTTCTTGCTCATATTCGAAGTATTTTATGTAATTTATAGTTATCTCATATATGATGTTAGTCAAAATTCTTGTTTTGCTGAAGTTTGTTACTGACAAAGTGTTTTTCTCAAAGCAATCTGCCTCTGCCTCTTTGTCTCTCTGTCTGTTTCCCTCCCTCTTCTTCCGATAGTCTTCTTCCATCCAACCATTTGTTTGACTGCCCAACTCTTTGTCCTTTCTTTCCACTCACCTGCCTCTCTGAATATTGGATTTGCACTTAAACTGAATTTTGGATTTTCACCAAAATTGTTACTCCCTTGTCATTTGGGCTGATCTTGGTGCTCCTTGTACTTCTAATGAATGTTTTAATTACTTTACATGAAGCCTCTAATGCATTTTCAAAATTATTGAAAAATGGCTTCGAATTTTTGCCAAAAATTATTTTCCTGGAACCGTAGTGCAGTTATAAAAATTGCATAGGTCAGACTTTCAGTAAAACCTGTGAATTTTTGAAAATTTTCAGTTAAAATTTTTTCAATGCTCCATGGAAATCTGGTTTCCTACTGATCTGCATGCTCAAAGTTTCAGCCTGGGTAACTTATTTAAAGATACATAAATTCAGTCGGCATAAGCACATTAAACAATTATGACATTATAATGGTGTGATTTTGATATTCACATAAATGTTTGATATAAGTTACGATATTATGTCTAAAAATCTCTATATCCTGATAAAAAATGACAAGGCCACGAACACTTCTAGCCAAGTGTCAAAAGGTGATTTAAATGTAAAAGTCACTGCAGTAAAAATTTCACTTTAGTGGATAGTACATAGATAGGTATATTAGATCGTGTACAGTACTGCAGGACAGAGGAAGATGTCTGAGGAAGAGAAGACAAATATTTTTGTTTGTTTTTTCTTTTAATTTTTTTTAAATGGAGCTCAATACAATGACAGGAAGCTATTTTCAATCAAACTTTTAAATTGACACAAGATATTGTAGAGTAAGTGAGTTAGGAGTTTTCTTTTTTGACTAAATAAATAAATCAAATTGGAAACGCTGATTGTACATAAATCAGCCATACAAGATCCCTTAGGTGAAACGTAACCACTTGAAAAGGTTTTAGTTTCAACCTGTTGATTTATCTGGATCTTCCAAGTTCTACTCTCCAGCTTTAGTGGGATTCATAAGCCAGCTTTTTTAAAAAATCGTGTGGTAAGAAAAATCTGTAGATCTGTTCTTTAAAATGTTTTGTGATTTACACTTGTCTTGGACAGTTTTCTATTTTTTAAGAAGTGGTGCACAGTTGTCCCTGCAAAACACGGTCACAGGCATACATGCAGACCCTTCCTGTAGGACAAGAGCTTACTATTCTGCACTAAAGCACTTAACTAAATATTTGTAAAAATGATTTCAATCAAATAAAAATTGTTTTTTCAGATGTTATTTTATTATATTAGTTTCAAATTCGAATTTCTTAATCTCTTAATACTCTAAAGTTTGTCAATGATCTATCTCAGCCAAATTTTATCTTTTTTTGATGATTTGAACAATAAACTGCTCATCTGGAAGCAAACTATTCCTCTTGCCCCACAAGTGCTACTACTTAAATAATGAGACCTTCAGAGACCTCTTGTGCAGTTACCCCTTCAGGTAGAGGCAAGTGTGTGTCAGGGACTACTGAATTTAATTATTTATTTTAATAAATGATGTAGTAAAACATGAATTCAAATTCAATTTCAGAACAAAATCGACAAAAACATTTGAAAAAATAAGAAAATTCTTGAGTTAAAATTCAGTACTTTAGAGTCACTTCAAGTCAAAATTTGTAAAATCTAATGCTCACTTACTCCACATTACCAATATTTTCATTCACAAGTTTTTCAAGTGATTGCTGAATGTTAGGGTCTAAGTGACAGTGTTAGAATATGTAATTTTTGTAAATCCATGAGAAAAAATGTGATGTCCTAGCATCACTGGTTTACTGTTATTTTCAAAAGTACTTATTTATGAATTGTTTGAGTTATTAGCACATGTATGTATGGAGGTCGTTCTGAAAGTTTTGAGCAGCGAGTGTACAAGGAATTCGAGAAGACTTGAATCGACAGGGCCTGAAAACACGCTCTTTTGTGGCCTCAAATCCAAACAGTTGAAGAGATGAGGTGGGGAACCAAGCGAACAGAGGGGTAAAACAGCCATGGTTGCAAACTTGCTGTGCTCTGAGTAACATCTTGCTTTTCATGCCATGATTTTGTAGATTTTAAAAAGGGCTTAAGTGCGGAGGAATCCCACAGTTCCTTGACATCTGTTTTTGGTGTATCTGCACCGTCTAGAGCATCAGTGGGAAATTAGTTTTGAGAATTGTTAAGAGGAAGACCTTCTCTGGAAGAAGATGAACCACATTCTGGACATCCAGGCACAGCAGTGATGGAAGAAAACATTAACGCTGTGAGCAGAATGGTGACAGAAGACCCACACTTGACATTTGATGACATTGAACAGACTCTAAATATTGGGTCGACTGTAGCATGAACCATTTTGCTTCAACATTTGAGACTCGCAAAGCGATGTGCTCGCTGGGTGCCACATTCATTGACTAAGGAGCAAAAATCCACAAGGGTGGACTGGTGCAAGTTCGTGTTACAAAAATTTGACGGAGGCCGGTCTAAGGACGTTTTCGACATTGTAACAGGCAATGAATCATGGATACTATGAACCGAACGAAAAGACGGCATGTTTTGGTGCTGTCCCCCGGTGAACGGTCGCAGCTGCTTAAAAAAAGATTGCATCACCTTCACAAAGAAAGGTCATCTGACTACTGTGACCCTAGACGATCAACACACTGTGACTGCTGAGTGTATGTGACACAATGCTTGCTGAAAGTCATCACTACATGGACATCAAGCGTCGAAAATCCAAACAAGGTCCCATTTTGCTGTACAACGATAATGTTCCTGTTCTAATGGCTGTGAGCACAATCGACTTTCTCAACTATGAAGATGTGCGATTGTTGCCCTATCCACCCTATTCGCCCAACTTGGCCCCTTGTGATATCTTTTTGTTCCCCCAAATAAAGCAAAAGATCCGAGGACATCGTTTTTCTTCAGATGAAGAAGCTGTGGACACCCACATTGCTGCTATAAACACCATTCTTGAAGAGACATGGAGTGACACCTTTTGTAAGTGGTTCCAAAGCATGGAAAAGTGTATATGTGCTAGTGGAGAGTATTTTGAAAAAACGTAATGGTTAGACTTTCAATAAATTAATTATTTTTAATTCTGCTAAAAGCTTTTGGTATAACCCTCGTATGTCTTGACTGGTAATCCTATTTTTATCATAACTAATTCTCGAGTGCATTTGAATTTAATGATAAATTCACAAGTTGCAAAGCAGCAATTGGGTACATCAAGGATATCCAATGTCAAGGGTTTCAATACTATCATAGATAAATTTATTAATAAACTATTCAATAAACAAATAAGATGAACAAATGTAGACATTGTATATTAAGAAAGCAGTTGTTATAAAGTTGTCTCCTAGAATGAAATAATATGACAAGGAAGTTATATAAGGAAATTATTTCAGAATGTTTTGTTTAAATTCTAAAATACCTATTTAGCAACAAGAAACTTAAAAATTACTTCTAGCATTTGTTTTTGATTTTTCTCCTTTCAAAATTCAAATTTATTGCTTATTTATTTTTGAAAATAGATTTTACTACATGGGAGTTTTTTTTTTTTTTTTTTTCCCTTTCAAAATTCAAAATTTAAGTAGTATATGACTTGGTGTAAGGATCACAGAATTTTGAAAATGTGCACACAATTCATTTTCCCCAGCATTATAAGAAACTAAAAAAATTAACTAATTGAAGGAACAATTATTAAAACTGCAATTACCACTAGCTATTTATTCAAAGTGTTTGCCATCCCTTTGTTTGTTGTATGTGATGAAAGATCATAATTTCACAGTAGAACAACTAGCATTTTTTCCAAATACTTTCCTTATTATATTGCTCTTTTTAGGGGGTATTGAGTAGCACATGAAGTTTCACTGAAATGTTTCAGTGCTTTAATAAATAGATTTTGTTGTTGATTTTTCACTCAATAACGAAATAAACACATTGAGTAAAAATATTTGACTAATGAAAGAGAAACAGGTGCGCTTAGCATGAATTCAGGGGCGGATCCAGCCAATCATTTCGGAGAGGGCCATCATAGATTTTTATTAAATAATAAACATTTGTTACTATATTATATATTATTTTTGTAGTGTAGATCTGATACTACACAATTTTATTTTTTTAAATAATTACTTAATTCTAACATAAATATTTAAATAAATTTTGCCGAATAAAGGAAGGTAACAAACGAAAATTCAAGACCTTTTGGGGAAGTGAAACGGTCAAGTTAAGTTTTTCAAGGGATGCACTCCGAACTATTTCATACGAATCTTCAGAAAAAATATAATGTAAAATGAAACTTTTTGAGGTATTGAAAGTTTTCATCGAGTTGAATAAAAAGTCATTAAAATTGTTTTGAGTAACAGTAAGTATAAACAGACGAACTGATAGTGGTAACCAGTTGCCACGAGTGCAAAATTCTAACATTATTTGGTAAAAAAAGTGTGTGTGGTGCTTTCCGGGATTTTTTAAATTAAATTAGAAGACTAATATACAACTTATTACGTAGTTTTTAAAAAAGTTAAAAGTTGTGCAAAGCAGATCTAAGAGTTCATAATTCACAAAATTCAGAGGTATGTTTTCAAAGTCGCATCATTCATATTAAATATTATAATTGTTGTTTTAAAAATACATTTGTTTTAATAATCAAAATAATTGGGCTTGGTGCTTACTTCAAACATTTTTACAGGTACATAAAATTGTAAAATATTTAAAATTGTAGTGCGATTTTTGCATTTGAATGTATTGTTAGGTTGAAATTAAGAATTTGATGATCATGTGAATGAAATAAAATGCAAAATACTGTGCTATGTAATTCATTTTAGTTCCTTTCTTAAGTTAGGTGTATTAAAGAGAGTTATTAGACTGCAATTATGTATAGACAATCGAGATTTTTCTTTAGCAATATTCTGAAATCTGTATTTCATTTATTAAAATATTTCTAAACATCAATTATATAATTATTTATTATTTTCATTGTTTCAGCCTGTTGTATCTGAGGACCCTGTTGCTGAAAACCCGGGAATGAAACTGGTTAAATTTGATACTACGCCTATTATGTCAACTTATCTAGTAGCTGTAGTTGTGGGAGAATATGATTATGTGGAGGATCACTCTTCAGATGGTGTTGTGGTGCGTGTATACACACCTATTGGAAAAAAGGAGCAAGGGAGGTTTGCTTTAGAGGTCGCTACAAAAGTGTTACCATACTACAAAGAGTACTTTCAAATTGCATATCCTCTTCCAAAAATGGACCTGATTGCAATAGCAGATTTCTCTGCAGGTAATGATACATGTTCACACATTCTTATTTACTTAATTTAACACATAGAAATAAAAAATCTGAGAGATTAATTGAAAAAGTCATGTGAAAGCTTCAGTTTGTGGATGCATAATGTTATATGTAGAGCCCAGAAGTTCAGGCATTTATTTTACCTAAAATAGGCAGGCAAATAGGCATTTATTGTTAATAAAATAGGCATGAAAAAAGGCATTTATTCTAGCTAAAGTAGGGTGCAAAAAGTGAATGATGAAAAATCACTTTTAAAAGTAATTGTTATAAAAAATTAATTAAAATTATTCACATTTTTATTTTAACTGTAAAATTTACATTAGTAATTACAAGTAAGAAACAATGTTTTCTTGGTAATCTTGATTCCACATGACCATAAGATGATGACTATGGATTTGTTTTATTCGCGAAACTCTCTCTTTGAAATGATTTTGGGAACTCCCTTTGAAATCTTGAAATGGCAATACTGAAAAGGGAATTTTCCTTTTCGTCTTTGCACTTGTGTAATCGCAGCAATGAGAACAGTTTATCATACACAGAGAGTCTTCAGAAGGGATCTGAGGTCATACTCGAAAGTAGGATGGGATTCCTTGTGAGTGAAATTACTTGGGGTTCCATAACTAATCAATAGCAACACGATTGCATTTGCAGAACTTGTCGGCTGGTATCCTTTTCCTTTTTCATTTAAATTTTTAACAACGTCTCTGCTTTCGCATAAAGACAAAATACAGCCTACCTTTCTGTTGTCTAGGCTTGCAGGTATTTATTGAGCTTGCCCGAGATCGATGAGAGAGAAAAGCGAAATAATGACGTAAAAGGCACAAAGAGACAAATTGGTAAAAATTTAGGCATCGGAAGATAAAATAGGCAAAAAAAGGCAAAATGAAAATCTGCTAAAACAACTCCAGAAGCACAATCAACTGATTCCTATTGTTAAAAGTCATGAAATAGTAACCTTAACAAAATGGCACTTTGCCAAACTTCTGGGCTTTAGTTATATGTAAGAAGTAAAGTGTTAATGTGAATATGTAAAGTGACCCATATTAATGATCTGTTAGAGGAAGCAGAACAATTTCAGAAAATTTTGTATTTGTAATGTTTTATTTACTTAATTTTGAGAGCAATTGCGCCCTCTTTTAAGCATTGTATTTACCTGACAGATGAGCAAATTGGTACAGAAGAAACTTATTTTTAAGGTTGAATTTGTAGGCTTCCATGGCCGGAGTCATTTGATTCTTGACGGTCCAGCTCGATTGACTGAGATACGGCTCATCCCAGACCACCACGAATCAAGCTAATTTCATTTGTATTTAATATTCAGTATAAATTAGCACAGGTGCAGCATATAATCTTCAAATTTGCATGAAGGATGAATGTATCACCTGAATCACAGTATTCATCAAAATATATTGTGGAATGAAAATTCCTTCTTCTCTCTGTAATCTATTTGTTGAATGGTCTGTCTTCAGGAGCCATGGAGAACTGGGGTTTGGTAACATACCGCGAGACCTGCCTGTTAGTTGATCCTGAGAATACCTCTGCAGAGCGCAAACAATGGATTGCTTTGGTGGTGGGGCATGAACTGGCTCATCAGTGGTTCGGGAACCTTGTTACAATGGTTAGTAATTTGTATTCATTTTTTGGTTTCTTTTTATTGCTAATACCATTCAAATAACTGACTTGCGTTAAATTGCCTTGGATTTAATTTAAATCGTGAGCTAAGTAGTAAGTATGTCACATATTACAATTGTAAATAAAAGCATCAAAATAATATAACAAAATATGTAAGCAAGCAGGCCAAGATTAGTTCACATTAGTTCAGAGGTGAAGTGGTACGTTCATCCATGAAGCAGGTGTACAAAGCTTTGATAAGAGAGGAGACTGTGTTTAAAAGTTTGTTCCAAGATTCCCCTACCCTTTTAGTCAGAAAGTTTTGCTAGCTTGAATTTCGACTTCCATCAGTTTTACAAAGTGGCTTCAGAATTGGGGATTTGGCGAAATTTGGAAGATTCCACAAAGATCAGAGTGTGTAATATCTGTAATATGTGTGTAAGATCTTAAATGTCTCTTTGTTTTAATCTGTCTCTATTAGTTAAAAGTGAAAGAATCTTTGGTTGTCCTGGGGGTTTTCTTTGTGCAGATTTCAATTACACATGCCTGAGAAATGATTGGATTCATAATTTTTTGAGCAATGGTTTAAGGACTTGTGAGTGTTATTGTTCGCAACATATATTTATTGATTACGAAAGTGTTATACTCTCGAGAAATTTCCCCGTAATGTGCTTCCTTGTTTTAGATGTGAATGTATATGCAAAATGGGTTTATAAAATACAGTAGAACCCCTCTTTTACACTTTTCAAGGGACCACAAAAAGTGTGTAAATTGCGGGAAAGTGTAAACTGAGGGAAAACCCTTTTGCGTGTGTAACAAAATTCTGAAAATTTACAATCCACTTTTTATTTAAATATTAAAAAATATATATTACTTCAAAATACAAAAATTTTAGTGTATTTAAAAAAAGTCTAATATGGACATTGTTTTGCCTTCTTCTGGTGAATTCTTTCAACTTGCTTTTCAAGTTCATACACATGTCAAAACTATTAACACCACCATCTGCACCAGTAATATATTTTTTGTAATGTTAATTGCAGAAACTTCAGCACAAGAAGGCACATTACTTCATCATTAAAAATCAGTATCACTGTCACTTTTTTCTGAACTGAATTGATCAAACTTTCTACCAACACTGCACAGTTGCAAGTTAATTGTCAAAATGAAGAAAGTCTTTAACTTCATAATCAATTTTCAGTTTCACTCGTGCAGAAATAAGATCACTATCACGTTCTTCACTTCTTCTTCTCCTTCTCCTTCTCCTCCTTCTTCTTCACTTCTTCCTCATGGGTTTGGAAGAAGCCAGCTTTTCTGAAGCTGTTACTTATGGTGGATTGACTCACGTCCTTCCATGTCTTTGCAATATAATGCATTGCAGTTAAGATTGATATTTTGAATGTCATTGTGTCCTTCCTTGACTCCATCAAACCTAATAATTTCTTTACATTTTTCGGTAGTAAGTCTTGAAAGCCTGGATTATTTTTAAATCTATTGGCTGTAACTTCCTTGTGCAGTTCGCTGGCAAGAATTCAATTCTAATATTTCTCAAGTTGATTTGCTTTGGATGTGCCGAGCACTGATAACAGATAAAAGAATTCTTTTGTTTTGCACTACCATCGTTGGGTCAAGAGCATACATTTGCCTCTCAGGTCGGAAGTCATCCAAGCTTTTTTTATTGGCCTCGTATTTTGTGAGCAAATTTTCACATTCTTGAAGCATCAAGGTTTATTGGACTCTCCTGTAACAAATGGGCAAAGCTTTTCAGACTTCATCAGCATTTGCTCCCAACATTACAGTAAGTCTAAGTTTACTGTTTTTGCCTCTATGGTGTTCTTGCTTTTAAACGTGAAAGTTCTATTCAGAACACACAAAAAAGGTCCATTTTATCTCTGTTGAATATGTCCTTGGGTGAATACTCCTTCACGAGGCCCTTCAGTTTCCCCACTTGCCATTTCCAAACACTTTCTTCTGGCACAGCATTCCTTCTCCACACACAATCTTATAACACTTTTTGATTTGATCAAGCGGCTTTTAGGTGCAGGGAAGTTCGCAATGGAAAGCTTATCCGCCACGCTCAACACTTTTTCACGAAATAACACGCCACTCACAGAGATGTTTGAAGCCTGTGCCGTGTGGAACCAGTTCTTCAGAATTTCGTCCAGCTCTACATACTTTGGCATACTTCCTCTTCTTACAAAAATTTCCACTTTCATTTCCACTTTTATAATAATTGAGTCCTTGTTTCTTACTATCATGTTAAGAGCAGATATCGAAATCCCCAACTTTTTAGCTTTCGCAACAAATAATCCTTTATGAACTTCAACTTCCTCTAAAATTTTGGATTTTTCTTGAATAGAAAGACTCAGTGTCTTTCTTTTTAAATCCGTTACAGGGCAAAATTAACACTATTAAAATGAAAACTTTTTTAAAAGCTTAAAACTACGATATCCTACATGTTACTGTACTCTGCTTCAATACTCATCCCGACACAATATCGAGGATCACTTTACACTACAACTGTTCTAAAGTGAATGAAAAATGAATGAATGAAAAGAGAGCTCTTTCCACGATGAATGACTTCAAGCAAGACCAAAATTCATAGCTCACAAGATAAATCTCATTGCGAGAGAGAACATTGCAAGAGAAAGCAAAAATATCATGAAAAAATAGATCCGTGATAGCTTAAAAGTGTAAATACAGTAGTGGGAAAAATTTAATTTTGAAAGTCTAAAAGCAGGGATACATTATTGACATAGGAAAATTGAAGGGACAGAAAAAAGCGGTGTGAACTGCAGGAAAATGTAAAATCCGAGAATGTGAAAGTGGGGTTGTGCTGTATATATTTTGTTTGTGAAGTGTATTTTGTATTTTCTCATCCTGTCCCTTGTTATAAGGTGCCATTATTATATCGTTTTCATGAAAATTGGATTACCAGTTGGCAGAGACACAGTTCAGTCAGTCGTTTTCATCTAACTTTCTAATTTTTTTTTCAATCGACTCAAAACCCAATTCACTAAAATATGCAGTCCCTTAAACCTGTTATTTTCCTGTATTCAAAATATTGTGTTAAATAATAATTAAAGATTATTAATATCAGAACAATTTTGTCAATATTTCTGAACGCTTAAGTTATATTCTCCAAGAATTAGATTTTGATAAAATAATTAAAAGGCCTGTGGGGTTAGAAACTAATAATTTGCTGGATACTTTTATTTCATGATAGTTCTTTTCATGATATTTCGGGTGCTATGAGCTAGCCTTTTTCAAGTGAAACATATTCCAACACATAGTCACCAATATGCCCAGTAACAGTAGTTTATGCAATTATTTTATAATGTTTTATGAATACAGGTTTTTGAAAATGAGTGACCTTAGGAATGAGTTTTCAAATTTGTAAAGTGAATGCAATAACACAACATTATAAATGACTTGCATACACTATTTTTTTTATAACAGCATTATACATTTATAAGAGAATTCAATTTAATTTTGTGAAGCAACTTTTGTGTGACATTTCAGGTATATGTCATTATGCAAGAAAACGGTTGGCTGTTCCGGTTGCCCTACCTCCCCACGATTCTCTCGCTGCAAATGGCTGAATGGGTGACCAACCATTCATGCCGTAAATTCTAATACATCATCATTTGTACATAAAAAGCCCTTTTATGAACGATTTCTTGCAACAGAAAAGTTCGTTTATAATGCTGGGAGACAAAAAATTCTATTGTACTTGATCTTTCACCTTTAACTGAAGAGTTTTTTTTTTTTTCCTTTCTAGATGTACCTTTTTTTTATTAAACAGGCAGTTACAACTGATGTTGTTCAGTTATAGTTTGGAGCTACACATACTTGATACATTTGTGACATGACATTCTTTGCATCATTTTGCTCTATCTTCTTATTTTTATACTTAAGATATGTTCATAATGAGACCTTTTCATGACAATAACAGTAAAAACAGTAGGGGTCAAAACATCGTCAAAAACGATCATTAAAATCTCTCAAAATGTATTTAAAATGCCCTAAAATCAAAGAAAAATGACGTAAAAAATGTGATCAAAACCAATTCAGATTATTAAAAAAACCAACTTAAGCTGTTTGATATTTTACCAATGTAATCATGGCTTCCACTATTCATCCAACTCAGCTTTCGTACTTTTGGTTTGGTCTGTTTTTACCAGAAAATCTTTGTCTTTAGTTATGAAAATTGAATGAACTGCCAATGGGATGACAGGCATCACAGGAACCTTAGATTACATATTCACAATGGCTGACATTACAATTTCTGAGCAAATAAATCGAATACGCTACTCAGGAATTCAATCAAGAACATTTCTTCTGTCTTGTAAATATTATTTGAAGCAAGTATCATTAAAATGGCATTAAATTGATGAAATAAGCGAGAAATGCATTAAAAATGAAGGGAAAAGATATAAAATGACGTATTAGCTGAAATCAACAAAAAATGAAAAAAAAATGACGTATAAAAACGGGCCATTTGCTTTTTTCGTAACATAAAATGAATTTCTAGACTAAACAGCTTTTTTCTAAAGTGAAAAGGAAAAAAAATGACATATCTTTAAAATGTGCCCCTTACTCATCAGTAAACAGATAACTTCAAAATATTAACATAATTGTCTGCTGGTAGAATATTCAAATTTGAACTCTGTAATAGGTGGTGTTTTTATTTATTTATGTTTTGACTCAATATAGTCAACCCAGGTAGAGCTGTATAGCCTTTGCACCTGACCAGTTACTTATTCGACTTGCCCCTCTAATTGTTGGTGGCAGATATTGAGCAGAAAATTTTCCCTGGTTGGAAAAGGTGCGGCCAGGAGAATGGGTAGTAATGATAAAGAAAACAAAAAAAGGTAGCAATGGAAAAAAGTGGAAATAAAGTTGCAAATTTGTATTTGGTCTATTTGATTGAAAATGAAAGACAGTAGCTTTCAACTTCATTTCAGTGGTTTTGAGATTTTAGTGGAGAAAAAGGTTCAGTATGAGATTTAGGTGAGGTTTCCCCATATAAGAACAAAATAATTTGTAATTGTGGTAACAATTTGACACTGTTTTGTTATTGTAACTTGATTTTTTTTTAAAATAACATTATTCTTCAATTTTTTTATAGGAATGGTGGACTCATCTGTGGCTAAACGAAGGATATGCTTCATTTGTGGAATTTTTGTGTGTTGCACATTTGTTCCCTGAATATGATATTTGGACCCAGTTTGTCTGTGATACATATTCACGTGCACTAGAACTGGACTGGTTGAAAAATAGTCACCCAATTGAGGTAATTTAAAATTAATATTGGATTTTTTGATTGCTTCCCTACTGGAAAGAGCTTTATGTACATTATATACTCATAAATATTTTGTATTTAACTGTTAATAGCTGATAATGATAGTGGTATTTGTAGTTTTCTGGCTTCTCTTACCGAGCCAGAATAAAATACAGGAATGCTCCCCCCCCTTCCCCCTCTCCCATCCCCATCCCCAAGTAATTGATTTTGTTGGATAATCAAAAGGAATGCATAGTAATAATTTGCATGTTTGAAATAAAAAAAAAAACAACACAACCTTGACCTTGCTGGGATGTTTGTTTGTAACAATTTTGTATTGGTCAGGGAATGGAATGAATCCTTTTCATTATATGGTAAAACCCATTTTACATCCCCGCAATTTATGTTTTCTGCCATTTACAACATTATTCATTTAATATATGTTCAATATAACATAATTTCAATTTTCTCGCAATTTACAACAGTGTGCTTGCCACAACACCCTCTGAAAAGCACTTTGAGTTGCACACAACATGCATTGTCACTGCACTTTCCCACCTCCTTGCCATGTTAAACATGGCCATAACAGAAAGACTATTGAAATGGTGTAATATTATAAAGAGTTATGAAATGTTACACAAAGACTAGAAGATTTAAATACCATGAAAATCATTATTGAGCTGCTAGGCCTATACAAACTTTCATTTCATGACATTACAGAGGTATTTAAAAAGGTAGAAAAAATCACCAATCAGCATTGGTAAAAGAATGTAAGGTCTGTCCACTTGAGCGTTCATTGATGTGCCAGCTGCATTGATACTGCGCACACGAGTCACTTAATGTGCATGGTAATAACACAGTATCTTATGCGAAATGACACCCAAGTACTCTTGGCGATTTGCGTTTTGCCAACGCTCGTTGCCTAGCAGGCGTCACATGTTAAAAGTTAGAAAACACACTTTATCTTTACTTACATTGTTACTCTTGACTTAGCTTGAGCTGTGGGCACAATGCACATTGACAAGAACACTCGTGTGCCATTTCACATAAGATAGTGTTAATCTACGATGTGTGTTATGTAACATGTGCACATGCATCAACACAGCTCACATCATCAGCGTTAGGTGACACGCGTCAACACAACACTCATGTCTCACAGGCTAAGAGAGGTAGCCTCATGATCATTTGTTTATTTTACATCATCCTCCTTCACGATTTCACACTTTCTAATTCTACAATAAACTTAATTTTATCCCATCCTTTAATAGCTGAAACATCAAAGTATGGAATTTTCCATATGTTTTTAACAGTAAATACACTTCATGAACCCTCTTACTATTATTTCATAAATAAATAAATAAATTTAAAAAATTACTAGTTGGAAATTGTTACGAACTGCCGACAACAAACATTTTATTGAGTTAGGTAGAATGTAAACTTCGCCCTATTTTTTCCTTACTGTTGAAATACCATTTCCCTCCCTTCATCCAACAATGAATACATGAATACACATCAGAAGCGACTTGTCAGTGGATGCAGGGACTCGTGGAAGTAGTGTTGCGACATTTAAAGTTCACGCCGCCTTCGATTCCCATATCATAAATTTTTGTCAGATTTCTATTTGACCTTGAAAAATTGTTTATTACGTATCTACCACAGCATATTAAAGCATATTATAATCCATATTGATTGTATGTATCAAAATTCACTATACTCTACTCATAGTTTCAAAGAAAATAATTTTCCCTTATTTACCCTTCCTGCAATTTACACAATTTTCCCTAGGGTCCCATGAAAAGTTTAAAAGAGAGGTTTTACTGTATATGGTAAGTGGAAGTAATTTTATTTATATCCTCACTGCATCCTGTTCTGCTTCTCTCTGCTCTGCCTTGCCCTCTTGCCATCCCAGCCATGCTCTGCCCTAAATGCCTTGGCCCTCCCAGTCACACCTTGCCTCACTGCCTGCCACCTGAGCATATGCTGCATGTCCAACCTGCATCACTACTCCTCAATACCTACATATGTACTTCACAGATTGCATTAAAACAAATTATAATATTTATTTATGTGTATACAAAAATTATTGATGTAATTTTGAGATGAAATACTAAATTGTGTTGGAAGATTCCATGAAAATCAGATTATCAGTTGAAAAGTATTTGCAGGACAAACAAAAATATATTTAAATTTTTACTATATTAGGTTCTTGAACTGTTGGAATGATGTTTTTTCATTCTTGGGGTGCAAGTCATAAGAAAGAAAATGAACTTCACACTGCCAAAGTTTCAGCCCTTTTTATTTTGCCTTAATTGGAAGCTGATATAATAAAGGTTAATTACATAAAGTTATTAAATTATGTTAGTTACATAAAGATGAAGTAAAGGCAAGGAAATATTTAATGCACATTGTTATGGTATTCAATAATACATGTGGCATTGTCCAAAATATACCTGATTACTACCACTACATGGGCATTGTATTCAACATTTTTTTGTTCTGTTGTGTGGTTTCTCTAAAAAAAAAATCTTCCTAGGTTGGTTTAAGAATAACAATAACACAACACCTGACAATAGTTGAAGCAATCTGGCATTGCTTGGGCATTTATTTATTACAGTAATCTATTAGGGTGAAAAAGGAATTAATTCTATCCAAAGTAGAAGATGGAAACACTCTGCACCAAGCCCATTCTCTTCTCCCCTCTTCCCCATCTATCGTCCATGCCATGCTCCACCATTACTGCTCTGCCTGCCCCTTTTTCTAGCCTGTCCCTCCTCTGCTTACCTTACCTTACTCCCTGCCCTGCCTTGCTTGGTCTCCCTCCTCATTGTTGGTCCACCAGCACTGCTCTATCACACACATCATGGGTTGCCACCAAAGAGAGCAAAAAACAATTTCATCTCAAAAATGAAGAAAAAAAAACAACTTACGGGAACCCATGCCCTCAGCTTGTCTTCTAGGGTGGAGCTGGTCCTGCTCGCAAAGCTTTCAAACGAGCCTTCAATTACCTCTTTGGATGGTATGAGAGCTTTCAATTGGAACCAAACATTATATAATGGGTGCTTAGCTCTTTATAACATTCAAAATGTCTCTCTGAAATGACTTTTTCACCACCCTTTTTGTTTGGAAATGGCAATATTGCAATATTGTTCTGCCCGATGAGCTGGATTTGTGAGGAATTGGAATTTGTGAGGTGATGGGACCTGCTATCCCCACACAAATTCAATTGCGATTTGAGGAATTGATTGCTCATGCATTTCTGAGACCAAACGGAGCTTCACCATTGAACTTAACAATCTTGAAAACGGGACTTGGATTTGAAAAAGGAATTTTTTAATTATTTGAATTTTATTGATAACTAGATTAGATTCAGAATAGTGCATGATTCACTTAGTAAATGATTTAATGGCTGTTGTAAACAAGGAATGTATTAGATAACAAAGAGTTATAAAGACCTTGCTTAACTAAGGATTCAGGACTTACACTTAAGTTAGCTTGCCTCATAGTTGTATAGTATAACACTAGTGATATAGTTGCTGATCAATGTAATGTAATGGTCTGGAACCCAATTATTGTTTCAGTCGTTGTCTTGCCCTTTTGATGAGACTGGGAATAACAGCTGCCAAATCATCTGGGAAATTGTCATTTCGGAACCTGTGATCCCCAAACCTATAATTTTCAGGGGTGCCCAGAGAAAATAAGGGATCAGGGACAGTAGAATAGGGTTCAAATACTTCCCATAAAATAAGGGATTGTTCCGATTACTGTCCTGGTGTTCTGGAGAACTTGGTTGGGGCACCAAAATCTATATTGCTTCATTGTGTTTTTTCTTTATTTGCAGCTGCATGATTCAAAAATACAAATTATAGTTTTCTACTTAAGATCACATGAAATGAAAAATGTAACTTCTACCTGAATTCCTACACCCACTCGAGAGGGAACTTTTTAATATTTACATTCTAACCACTCTAAACACAACTACAAAGTGAAAAGGAAAATCTTACATTATTTTACAGGATTAGAAAAGGAAAACCAAACCCAAAATGCTGCAGAATCAGAAGAATTGGAATGAAATTTTATGAATGATACGGATTAATGAAATAAAAACATAAAACATAATTTAAATGTTGCATTTATATACCTTATTGTTACAAAAAAAGTTCAAATTGACTGTTCAGTGTCTGATGCACTTTTGTGCTCAACTAATCATATTGAGTATTGTCTGGCACAAAAATTTGCTGACATTTGCTTTGAATATTCCCCTTCCATTCATTAGTATTGTGGGGATTAGATGCATAAACTCTCTCCTTTAAGGAGTCCCAAAGAAAAAAAATCACAAGTAGACAACTCTGGGGAATGAGAGGCTACTGTTCCTTGCTAACAGTTTATTCATTGAGAACTGCATGAACATGCTTTAGTGAAACATTTGATGTGTGACTCATAATCACTTGATGAATGGCAGCAGCAATCAGTAGTAATTACAACAATCATTCTGCATGACAGGAAAGCAGTTGATTTGTCATTCATTCTGTGCATTTTGTCTCGTTCTACAGCAGCCAATAGAAAAGCAATACCGCAAACACAATCTCTTCTCTCTGCACTGAGCGAATGGTCACCCACCTGCCCGGCTGACACTGATAATAGTTGCGTTACTGATCTTAGTTGTGTGAAAGTCATTCATAAATAGTGTTGGTAACAGTTTCATGGGCTCAGTTTTACATTCTCTCCTCTCTCCCCTCTCCTTCCTCTCTCTCCCTCTCTCCTTCTCCTCTCCCCCTCTCTACCTCTCTCTGTCTCTTTCTCCTTTTCTCAACTTTTGGAGAACATCAACTAAACAGTTTAGATTCTAGCATTGACCTGAGACAGACGTGCATAATGACAGACGGTTTGCTGTCAATCAATTTTTCAGTATCAAACATGGATTTCACAAATCACGGATTTTGACTACACAACTTATTAGAGGAAATAATTAACAATATATGTAAGGAAGAAAATTTATATACTTAGTTACCAGGACCAAACGATAAGAGTTTTTCTGCTGAAAAATCCCCAATTACTGGCATACGATTACAAAAGTTTCTCTTTCCTTCTTACATAGTAAGTTGGTAAAGTAAAAAAAAAATTCTGAATTGACAGAATTGGGGTGTATATTGCAACATTTCCGTTTTACACATGGACCTCGGATCATGTCCCACTACATCAACTGACCATTTGAATCACAGTGTACATAGTGGTTCATAATTACACAATTAATCTTCCAAATCTTTAACAGTGCTTTGAGACATGCAAGTAATTTTTAATGTTTTAAAATTCTTTTTGAATATGTTCCCATCTAGGTGCCTGTGGGTCATCCTTCTGAAATTGATGAAATTTTTGATGATATATCATACAACAAAGGAGCTTCGGTCATTCGTATGTTACATAAGTACATTGGGGATGAGGTAAGATTCAATATTTCTTAATGGTGTTACATCTAATATTTATATTCTTTATCCGATGAGAGAATGAAGGTAATGTAAACAAACTGGAATGTGTGCTGAAGCACGTGGCAGGGATCTCTGCTGACAATGCTCTGCTGCCACCACTGGCTGTTAGCAATCTTGAATTAATCTCCACAATGCACAATATACTTTTATCTATTTGAGTGTGCAAGGAAAATGGACATTTGCTTGACAATCAGGGATCGACATTATAGCACTTGCTGGGTCATTAATGCGTTTCACTCAGAACCTTAAAAAAAAAAAAATTTCTGGAAACTTTCAGGGTGGCCACTTTCTGGAAAACATGGGAAAAATCAGGAAAGTTTATTGCTCTGGAAAAGTTAGGGCAAAATACGGGAATTTGTGGAAGAATCATCTGAAGTCAGGGAAAAGTTTGAGATAGTATTAAAAGTAGATATTATTTTTTTAAAAAATAATAATACCTAAAAATTGGGGTTTTTTTTATTGTCATATCGTTTAATTTTTAAGATTTTGATCAGTGGTTAAATAATTAAAAAGATTTATTTTGAATTTATTTTTATGATTATTTTTTTGATATTAATATTGATATCTATTGTGCTTTTTCGAGAATTGATATATTATCTTTCTATATTTTCTTTGAAAGTAGATCAATTCCTACATTATTTTTTTAGTTTATCAGCATAAGTTTTTGCTCAACTTCTATTTGGTGAGTGTTTAAAATTTGTTCTTTATCATGACGAAATCAAAGAGATGACTAATTTCAGGCTTCCTTTAATATTTTCTTTAAATAGCATGAAATACTCTACAAATCCATGAAATATTTTTAAAAAATGTTATGTTATGACAAAAGGCACCGTTGTTCCCATTTGTGGGAGCATCAAAGTTCTATACATTAATATATAAAATGTATGTTATGTTCAATATATTGGCCCAAAATTGATACAGTAATCTGTCGTTAATTTAACTTGAATTTTAGATGTTACTGCATGAAAATAAAAAGATGTTCATTCTGAATCGATGGTAGCTATATCTTTTATCAGTTCCTGATTCTTCTTGCTTAATGAATTAAATTTATTTAAAATGACTGTTGCCATCATCTTTGTTGCCTTTTTCCATGAATGTTTTACATTCTCCGAAGTTAAAGGCAATAAAGATGATTATAAAGCATTGAAGGCTTTCATGGCCAGAGTCAATATTCATGTTTTCTTCCGGGCTGATGGGCTGTGGTCCAATTGGCTTTGAATCGAGACCATCACGGCCATTGAGCCAAGACCATCGCGGTAACAGTGGCCAGTCAGCTGTCGTCCTGGACACTTCGCCCGAGACCTCACCACTGAAGATGCCCACCGCAGTTGTAGGCGAAACGTTTGGCAGTTCAAAGCCAATTGGACCACGGCCCATCAGCCCGGAAGAAAACATGAATAATAAAGATGATTGTTCTATTGTGACGTGTGACAAACATTGCAACCACCATTACATATTACATTGTAGGTAACTGATCTTGACACTGGAATGCAAAATTTACGTTAATTTATGCTCATTCATTCTGTACAAATCAAGTACAGTAATTTCACTACCCCCAAAAGCGTACGTATTACAGAATCCGCTACTTCATTGACAAAATATATCTCTGGATTTAAGAGGTGTAATATTCAGTTTCTTTTGAATTTCTCAAAAGAAGAGTATTCTGCATCAAAATGTGTGCAAGCCAATAAATGAAATCACATGCATAGACAATGTAAACTTCTAAATATACTATTTAGTAACATTGTGATGATTATTGGTTTTCAGGATTTTCGCAAAGGTATGAATTTGTACCTTACACGTCATCAGTACAAGAACACTTTCACTGAGGACTTATGGACGGCATTAGAGGAGGCTAGCAACAAACCAGTAGGAGCAGTGATGTCGACATGGACAAAACAGACTGGCTACCCAGTTGTCAAAGTTTCCAGTCAGCAAGAGGGTTCTGCACGTAAAATATGTCTTACTCAAGAAAAGTTTTGTGCAGATAAGAATGCTCCGAGTATGTATTAATTTACCTAACTTGTTCTAGTTTCGTATAAATATCTTGATTGTATTTGTAGCTTGGAAAATACTATGTTAAATTGTACAGGTTGCTAGTTTTATTAAGTGTATTAGTAATTAGGTTTAGTATTTATTACAGGAGTTCCACCTGAGAGATTAGTATTTTCTAAGGGGGTACAGTTTTTCTTGGCAATGTTGGCTATAATGTTCCTGAAAATTCATAAGATATTTCATCAGATGACAAGTTGCTGCATTTATAACAGATTCACAACCTTCCTGTCAACTTACCTTTATAGTACTTTGATATCAAAAGAAACTGACATGGCTGCTGAATTTTTGCCATTAGATACTGTTGTTTTCACAGGAGACAGGTGTTCAGAAAGATATGGGGCTTAGTAAGATATTTATGTATTTCACATACCACTTTTGAATGACATAATGGACTATACATTTACATACAAGCAGACCTACTGGACAAAATAATAAACTCAAAAATTTCGGCTACACGGTTGTGGCTATCAAGGTGACGGTGCCAATGGCTGTTTCCCCAGGCCTTTCTGGCGAGACAGGCTGTGCTGATTGGCTTACTCGGAGCCAACAACCTTCACTAGTCCAAAAGCTATGTGAGCAACTGGGACTGACTCAAGCCAGAGTTCAGGCAGCTGCATTTGGTCGGTGGTCAGTTTGAGCATCAGCGGATGGCAGGCTGCGACCACAGAGGTGTACCTGGCGACAGGTCCAGGAATAGCCGTTTGGCTGGTAGCTGTCATATGCCCTTTTTTCCTTAAGGAGTGGCAAACCGTAACCCCAGCTCTGCCCCTTTACTGGTGTGTGGAACCACATTCCTACTCGCTGTAACGTGGACATATGGATTTTTAGTGTGCGTCCATGAGTTTTATGTCCAATGTGGAGCTGGGCCTATTGAGGCATCTGCTGATTCTGCCTCTGGACAATGCACCATCACTGCTCCTGATGGTGCATTGTCTAGCACTGTTCATGGCTCCTTCATGTGTTGGGGTCTGTGTGGCTGTTGCAGGCTGAAAAATAGTAATTGTTACTCTTATTTACCTAGTGTTATGGGTCATCGATTCTATGAGGATTGCATCTTCTTGTATTCTCATTTTTGTGGCATGGGCGAGAAATCCCCACGTCCACTCTTATTCTGATGTTTAATCTTCCAACTCTCCCTCAAAAGATCTTCTGCAGATTCTATAATCTTCACATACGGCAATATGTCCCCCACCCTTTGCGGTGTTGTAAGTGCCAGAGGTTCGACCATACACAGCAGCGGTGCATGGCAGGTAACCCGGTGTGCGGTAAGTGCGAGAGAACGATGCACGAACCTGAACCCTGTGCAACTACACCGCATTGTGTTAATTGCAAAGGTGACCACCCGGGCAATTACAAGCAATGCCCTACTTTCTTGTGGGAACGCGCCATACAGAAGATTCGAGCAGTTGACAAAGTGTCCTTTCCTGAGGCCAAACGACGATACCAGGCGAGGAACCCTGTGGATCTCTCTCGCTCTTTCTCCGATGCCATGACAGTAAAGACACCGAGGATAGCAGCGGACTGCCAAACGGAACGAGCTACTCTCCAAGTGGTGAGTTTCGCATGTCAGGTGTCTCCAGTGGATGCCTCTCCCCTCCAAGGTGGGAGAGTGATCATCCCTACAAAATATAAGATGGACAGAAAAACTCTGCTGTCGCAGTCAATTAAACAAATATCCAACAGAAACAGTTGCTTCTTCTTTGATGAGCCAACTCATTTTGCCGTCACCACAACTTCAACAGAAAATGTTAGATGCAAATCTGCCTCAGACACGGCCATGAAAGGCTCATCAAAGCCACGTGTCACTCCTTCCGAAATTCGCACTGAGCGAGCATCCAGCCCCCCTGGCAGTGCCCGGTAGGTCTCGGCTTCGGAGGAGGCTCCTGTTGGGGAGGAGTCTTGCAAATCCGGATCCCAACGTCAGAGGAAAAAACAAAATTGAATACACCATGGCTCTGATATGGAACATGAATGGTTTCTCCTTGTGACGGGACGATCTTAAACTTCTGTTGTCCCATCACAATCCTTAATATCTAATCCATCATAATCCTTAATAATCTGTCTCCAAGAGGCTCACTTCATCCCACCTCGACCCTTTCTCTTTGTGGTTTCTCCCCTTACAGGTTTGATGTGGATGATGGTCTCCATGCTCATGGCGGATTGCTTTGCTGGTACATGATTTGCTGCTATCTACAGAAGTGCCTGTTCAGACTGACTTTCAAGCAGTGTGTGTGCAGGTGCACCTCCCATCCCTCACACTCACTGTATGCAATATTTACATCCCTCCAGGACTGACTGTATCTGCTCATGAACTTCTGGACTTGATAAACCAACTGCCTCTCCGTTCATGGTTCGGGAATGTAAATACCCATAGTCCTCTTTGGGGCTCCTCCCAACCTGTCCGAGAGGCAGTGTATTAGAATCAGTAATAGACACGGCGAACTTGATTATTCTGAATTCCGGTGAGCCAACTCATTTTGCCGTCACCACAAATTCGAGCATGTGTATCGATCTAGTACTCTGCAGCCCTTCTCTTGCAACCATCCTGCAATGGTCCATCCTAGATGACCTGTGCGGAAGTGACCATTACCCCGTTATGGTCCACATTGATGGACTTGCTCGTAGTTTGGCACCCCCCTCAATGGTGAGTTCAACGTATTGACTGGCTGACATTTCAAGCAAACGTCAGTCTATCGGAGGGCAAGTTTGCTAGTGTGGAAGAAATGGCAGCACATTTTAACAGTGCTGTACTACAAGCTGTGGACATTGCAATTTCCAAGTCAACCGTCAGAACGTGATACCCTTTCGTTCCGTGATGGAACTTGGATTGCGCAAGGGCTGTTGGTGGTAAGAAAGCGTTGGCGTGTCTAAAACACTATCCAACTGCGGATGACCTCATTGATTACAAGAGGTGCAGAGCGAAGGCGAGAAGAACCATTTTAGAAAGTAAAAATGCATTATGGAGAACATACGTCTCCTCTCTGAATTGCCATACGCCACGTCTGGTTTGGAGGAAGGTGCGTCGTATTAAAGGATACCCTTCCCAAAACTTAGTGTCAGGTCTTCTTAAAAATGGTCAAATGATCACAGCTTGAGATGCCATTGTAGAGGAACGTACCATTCACTATGAAAGTATGTTGAGTTCGGTAAACTATGTTCTCAACTTCCTCTTGCTGAAAGAAAGAATGGAAAACCGTACTTTGGATTTTTCAAACCGAGCACATGATTACAATACTCCTTTCTCAATGAATGAAATGCGCTCTGCTCTAATGCTTGCACACCAGGTCCAGACAAAATTCACAATTTAATGCTGCAACATCTTCCCGAAACAGCCACGCAATTTCTTGTCCTGCTCTATAACTGAATCTGGGAAGAGCACACCATCCCTACCTTTTGGCGAGAAGCCATCATCATCCCAGTTCCGAAAGAAGGGAAAGATTGATCACTGCCATCAAGTTATCGACCTATTCAGAAGCTGTGTTTGCAAAGTACTGGAAGTACAAAATACCTCACAAGCTGTATTTGCAAAGTACTGGAACGCATGGTGAATCAGCGTCTGGTCTGGACCTTGGAGTACAAAAATTTGACGCCAATCCAAAGCGGGTTTAGAAGAAACCGGTCAACCTTGGACCACCTCATTTCACTGGCAACAGCTGTTTCTACATCGTTCATTTTGAGACAACATCTTGTGGCCATATTATTCGATATAGAAATGGCCTACGATACCACTTGGAGGCACAGCATTCTACAAACCCTGCACTCTTGGGGATTTAGGGGGAAGCTTCCTCTATTCCTCCAAAATTTTCTTTCGAACAGATCCTTCAATGGTATACCGTCAACTGTGCGTGATCCTGTAAAGGCATCATTTCTAGATGATTTTGCCATCTTCTGTTCATCCAGCAGTACCAGTGTGATTCAGAGGCAACTCCAAATGGTGCTGAACAAGCTCCATGAATGGAGCACGTCAACAGGCTTTAATTTTTCTGCCACTAAATGTATCGGTTTGCATTTCTGTAGGATATATCATTTGCACAGCAATCCAGTCCTTTACCTGGGAGGAAATCTGATTCCATTCACAGAATCTGCCAGGTTCCTGGGGCTCACTTTTGACAAGTCACTTACGTGGCGTGTTCATATCCGTGAACTACAAACCAGATGTGTCTCCCCCCTTAATCTTCTTCAAATGCTAAATGGCACATCATGGGGTGCTGACCGCACTACCCTATTGTGGTTATATAGATTGATCATCCGCTCAGTTTTGGATTACGGTAGTAAAGTATATGGCTCGGCAGCTCCCTCCACTCTGCGACCCATCAATAGTATACACCACGCTGGTATCCGTCTATAAACAGGTGCGTACCGCACCAGCCGAATTGAGTGCCTTGTAGCCGAGGCTGGTGAGTCTTCCTTAAAAGGAAGGTAGGATATTTTATTAGCATCTTATGGTGCTAAAGTATCAGGACTCTCTAATCATCCTTGTTGCCAAATAATTATCCATCCTGAATATGAAACATCGTATATTCTTCGAACATTGCTGCCGCAGCCTCCAGGTATTCGATTGCAAATCTTTTGCGGGACCTTAATGTTGACTTCCCACTCCTTTGAAACCCCCAAGTCACCCCATTCCCCCTTGGAAACTCCTCCGACCGAATATTGACCTCAGACTATCTCATCTTCCCAAATAAACGACTAGTCCTCTTGTTTACCAGATGCATTTTCAGGAAATGAGGGTAGCCTATCCAGATCATGTATTCCTATACACAAATGGTTCATCATACAACGACACAGTGGCATGTAGTTTTTATTGTATCAGAGTGACCAAATCATATCAGCTACATTCTCAGTGCAGTACCTGCACTGCTGAAATGTATGCAATTCTTGAAGCCCTAAAATACATCGAGTCAGTGACTTTGCGCCGAGCAGTTCTCTGTTCTGATTCTCTCAGCTCACTACAAGCTATCTCCCGTTCTTCCTCAGACTATCTGACAGAATTAATTCAAAACCTCATTCATCGCTTTGTGTCTCACCACTATGATCTGGCACTGAGAATCGGCGACGGAGAATACTCGTGTTGACATTCCTTTTGTTCCATCGTCTGATGTTAAAGCTTTTTAAAAACGATCCATCTTAGAGTGTGGCAAACAGAGTGGCACAATACCACCTATAAACTAAGTGCAATAAAAGATTCTGTTAATTCCTGTTCTGTTCCTCATCCCGACCTTCCAGGCGTGATGAGATTATTTTAACCCATCTTCGTATCAGACACTGCCACTTTTCTCACAGTTTCCTCATTTGAGGTGAATCTCCTCCTACCTGTGATTCATGCAGGGTGATTCTTTCTGTGGAACACGTCCTCCTGCATTGTTTGAAATTTGTTGCCAGTCAACAAAGACATGGTTTGGGCAACTCTCTAGAGATGTCTGCGCTCTCAAAACTTTTTTGTTTCTTGAGAGAATGCAGATTATATAATTTTATCTGACGTATAAGGGCAATAAAGTTTTTATGTTTTTCTGGCCTCAGATTTGTTTTGAACTTTGTTTTTATCTACTTGTATCTTTTATGCATAATTGTAGCTCTCCTTTTTAGGGTATGTATGTGCTTTTAAATTTGCTGGTAAATTACACCAGCAACTTCAATTTATTTATTTTAGAAATACTTTAAACCTAATCAATCAATCAATCATTGCTGGAATTCATTTTGGATGAGATTTTAACAACCTAATGTATATTGTGTCATTTAGCTTCAATTGTGAGTTTTTGATGCATTTTAGCCATTTTCTGGATTCTAAAAATGCTAGCTTCCTCTATAAGAGTAGCCTGCCTCGGCCCTCATCAACACTTGCTGTGGTTAAAAATCTGCTGGGGTCAAACATTTGTGTATTTAAAAAAGCCTTTACTGCCAGGACTGCAGAAGGGAAAAAATCGTCACTGAAAGTTAAGGGTTGACTTCGTTCATCTTGTTGCTATGATTACTTGCAGTTTTTAATTTTGAAAACACATATTCACACTTAGCTGGCATATAAATTTTCATTCATTTTACCTAATTGTAGTGATCTGAATTTTTTTTTAATAAACTTTGAATGCCACCTAAGAGTGAACTGAGCTGCCAGAAGTTTTGCAATGATAGCATTCTTTTGATATTTCTTTAGTGTTTTCTTTTGTTGGTCTGATTCCGTGTTTATCTACAATATGGCCAAGATAATTTACAGTAGTATTAAAAATGTCACCTGTCTTCAAATAACATCTTTTAATAATTGTTATAATTTTTATATATTATTTTACCGATAATTATGTCCGATTTAAAATCCTACACAAAATTAAGATAGTTCACTGTTACGTAAGCATGAAAATAATACCATAAAACAAAAAAGAAAAAAATAATTAACACAAAACAGTCAATTCTACTGGAAGATTTTAGATCTTAAAAAATTATTGAATTCAGTTGAACTGATATCCATAATTTCAACTTTGTATTTATTTGCAAAACTACAGGTTCTGGAGAGAAAGTTTCTTAGAGTAATACTATAAAAGGATCTTAGAGTTATACTATAAAACAAAGGACTGATAATGTCATGATGGTGTAACAGGGGCAAGACGGGAAAGTCAACGACTGGCTGTCGAATGTGCCATGCCACAATTTGTATAAATGCGTAAGGTCATTGTAAATTCTAGGTGATTCCAGAGTTGAGTAGTAGATGCCAGAGATATAATCATGATCCAGAAATGGACAAGGAAGACCTAATCAAGGTGCAAAAATTCTGAAAAATTTGGGTTGGACTCTCGTTTGCCTATTAATATAATCGAAGTTTGGTGACCCAACAGTGGAGGCAAAAAGATGAGATCATGTGAAAGTATAAAGTTCTCAGAGCAATACTTCTGATCCTGCTCCATGTTCACCTAATCAATCCAAGCAGTATTGGGATTTATTGATCTTATTGATATGCTAACTGAAAGTAATTTTTGCATCAAAGATAACACATATCATAATTGAAAATACCTGTTTGAGATTCACCTCATCAATTGAAGAAGAGCATCAAAGGTCTTTCTACTACTCAAAAGAGAAATTTACACTTCCTAGAATGGAGATGTAGATCATTTGATAAGCACCAGATATGAAGTGTAGATAGATTCTCCTACAAATCTTTAATGTCCTCAGTGGATTTAATGCTTTTAAACCGTTTTGATCAGCACAAAGCAGAAATTCAACTTTCCTTACAGTCAGCCAAATGTCATCAATAAACACTATCAAAAGTAGTGGTCATAAATGTACACCTTGGGACACAAGGATCTCTCGGGAGATGAAATTTCTGTTTTTAACAAATTGAAATGTTTTGCTGGTAATGAGTCCCTGATATTCTAATAGAATTAAGTTTTAAAATTAGTAAATTGTGATTAACAAAGTTAAATGCCTTGCTAAGATACTATCAAGTTGAGTAAATACTATCAAGTTGAGTTTTCTTATCAAGTGAATCAAGAATGTACTGGCTGTACAAAATCTAGTTACTCCTGTATTTCATCTGGGTAAACACCCATGTTAATTTACTGATAAATGGAACAATTTTAGGTTCAAACATACCAGTCACTAGTCCTTCAAAAATCTTAAGTATAACACTGAGGATAGAGATTGGCCTATAGTTAGACACCTTATTTTCAGACACAGATGTATGATTGGAGAAATATTAGTGGATTTTCGTTTGGCAGAAAATTTCTTCAGTTAATGACTTCTCAATCAAAACTTTACAACAAGTTTACAAGTTTTTCGAAAAATTTCATTGTTCCTCGAGAGTTACCTCAAGAGTTGAAAAATGTATTGGTGACTGATCATGGAAGTTGAAGGTAGCCATGTCAACGCTATCAGAGGGTGTATAGAACTTTGCAATGTATTTGGCAAAAGCATTAACAATGGACGTACCATCTTTCAACAAATTAGATGCATATTGCATAATACTTGGGAGACATTTTAGGCCGTTTAGAATAATATTTCCAAAAACTTTTGGGATTTACAACAAACGATTCTTCCATATCATCACAGTATTTCCTAAAGTCCTTCCTAGACTGAGATTTGTTAGGTGTCCATATTTTTCTGGTGTCTTGTATGTTGCAATTTTCGTTAATTCTAATGTTGGATCCTTTGTTTGTGTTGCATTTCATTTGTTACTGTGATTGAATAATGAATTGAGAGTGCGCTAAGAACAATCAAAAACCATGTTGCTTCAAAGCAACACTGGTAGTTAAAGAGTAAACTGGCCCAGTGACTATTGGCATCATGCAAAAGCTTGGCGTGCTGGCACGTGGAAACTTCACTGCCAATTCATGCCACTTCACTACCAGCTTCTCGCTTAAGGAGGGGCAGCTTGAGGCGGAACGTCTATGCCTTTTCATAAGCCTCCTCTTCCATACAGAGTAGAGGAGCATAACCCCAACTGTGCCCCTTTTACTGCTGGGTTCCACAGTTTCATTTTAACTTTTCTTTTTCTTTGTATTTCTAATTTTTATTCACTATTGCAGGCCATTAGCCCCAACAATTCTGAGTATAATCAACCCCATTCTGAAGAGTTATTAAGTCATTAATGGATTGTCAGCATTTGATGACATTCATTCATTCAATTTTACTTTTTTGTGTGTACAGTATAGATAAAGTATTGTAATGCTGTAGTAAGAAGTGATCCCCTGTCAAAACATACTTCTAAGGATCTTGATGTCTAAACCATACTCCAGATTTTCACCAAAAGCAATAATCCCCACAGAACCTGGCTCCCGTTCAACATTTTCTCAAAAAGACTCCCATGTTTTTTTTATTAAACATTGCCCTGAGTGTAGAGAATGTTTTTAAAATGGTGCAGGTCTTATTTTCATTAAATCTCTGAATTTTCAAAAATTGGAAAAGTGTTTAATTTTTCAGTGTCTTTCTGTAACTACAATATTGAAGAAAGAGATTTTTTCCTTTAATGAAATCTGTTGTTCAAAGACAGATCTTATAATACAGTTTTTCAAAAATAAAAGTAGTTTTCGTGAAAGTTTGGATGCAATATAGGCATTTTTAAAAAATATATTTTTTTCAAAATGGCTCCAAATGTTTTCCTCGTCTGTAGCAAAGAATAAAAAATTCAAAAATTTTCGAAAATTGCAAAAAATTAACATTGCAGAAGTACAATGTTGATGATGAGAGATTGTTTTGTTAAATGAAATCCCTTCCTAAACAATATTCCTTTAAATCAGGCCTTGTATGATTTTTTTAATAAATGATTGGTTTTCACATAATTTCTGTTTTAAAAGATCTCTTAATTACAAAAATTCATTAAGCTCATAATATATTGTTTTCTGAAATAAAACTACAAAATGTGTAATATTAAATTAAGAATTTTCTCTTCGTCTTTTATGATCATCAGTCATTGTTAGGATGGTCAGAAAACTCAAGAAATTATAACTTTATATTTAAAATGTTACTCTACTGCACAAAAAAATATCTGCATTACACACTGCACAAATTTAGGCGAGATCTTAAAAAATGTTTATAATACTCTGCATTTTGTAACCATTGCATAACAGTGAAGATTAGAAACCTGCTACTCACAGAAGCAGTAGATCTCTGATTCTATTCTATTGGAAATAGAATTATTTACAAAAATATTGGTATGCACAATTATTATCTTTTAGTCATTTATGTCCAATTCAGTTTCCTGATTATGTATGCTGTACAAAATGGAGAAAAACATAAGGGGCTCGATGAATTAAATAATTATTTTCAAAGAGGTAGATTCAAGAAAAAGGTTAAAGATTCACTGCAGTATACCGAAGCTAACAATCTTGCCAGAGTGGGGATTTGATTCTCAGGGTGGAGGTGGAACATGGATACTCTTTGCATTGACCTGGCTAAGAATTGACTGATATATTGCTTGCTTATACTTTGAGCTAAAACATTCTGTATACATATGATTTGTGGGGTGTGTTAATGGTCACTGCTTTACTGTAACATCGAAAACTGCTTTACCACTTAATCCAGAACAAACCCTGGCCTGTACCTAATCACCAATTACTAATGGCATAAACTATAAATGGAGAAAACAGTAACTCAATCTAGTAGTCCATTCCTAAGTAGAAAAAGAGTTGGTTTTTCAAATGGGCATCCACTTTTTCACCAGGCAAGTTGTTGATTGAATTGGCTATTGAGTTTTTTTGGCATCTGTATTCATGTGATCATTTAAAAAAATTAATCTTGAGAGATTTCAATGGACAAATTTTGGGTGTCCCCGAGACTAAATAGGTCAATTTTTCTAATGTCAGATAGTAGAAAATGTTAGGAAATGGACATTGTGGACTGGATTTTGAATGGTATGATTGCAATATTTATAATATATAGGTTATAATATAATTTTTCATACTGTTACTTATGACATTTCAACTTACAAGCCTTTAACTACAAATATGAAAAATCTGAATCATGCTATCAGATTAAAAGAATAACTAATAGAAGTGAAGAATAAAAAACATCTCACTTATGGTATCTTCCTCTTACTTCTACCCCTGCCCTTTCTGAAATACAGCATATGATTTTGATAAACTATTTCCTCATAGCCTGTTTGTAATGTAATTTATGAACAACTCATTACATGGATGAAGAGTTTTGAAAGTGTTTAAAACACAAAGATAAGTGTTTCTGTGTGGGCTCGTAATCATCATGACTTCAGTTACTTGCAATTCAATGTCAATGCTGTATGTAAAGCAGTGCCTGTTCTATATAAGAAGATAAAATGTTTCTCACCTGATCTGACCTATCTTTGCACATGCACAGAATAAGCGGGGGCTTCTTGAAGCTTAAATTTGACACTAGTGCCAGAAATTGTGTTTTCCACATATTCCTAGATGTCAGACGGCAAACATTACCTGTGTATGCTATATTGAATTGAATGCCTTTTGAAAAGTTTCTTTTATCAAGAATTTTAACAGTGCATGATACTGTAGTTCCACACAGTGCATGTAGGTAATGCTTATTCCTGTGTCTGAGACTTGAGAGCAAGCAGAAAAGAACACAACTAAGAGCACTTGTGTCTTAAACTTTAACTTTCAGGAAGACTCCAAATAATTTTTTCAATGCATGAGCAAAGTAAGGCTGGGAACTTTTGGACTTTCCTTTGTAACTTCCCTAGAATATGTTGGAAGCCCTCTGTTTTCCTACACTGTATTTTAGCAAATGTCTAGCAGTAATTGGCCATGATATGAACTTTCTCTATCAAGTGTTGCTTTTGTGACTAATGCAATTGAATACTTTTTGTTTATTTAGCCAGGGGAAAAAAAAGAATGTTCATACCTTTGAAATACTCTGCAACAATTTCTCATAAACTGTCACATTCTTTTTTAAATTAACTACTTCAAGTTCATCAGGTTCATTGAAAAAAAAACAGGATAAACTTTGTTTATAATTCCAAATACTGTATTTTTAATTCCAAAACATAATGATTAGGGACGATGAACTTTCACATACTCAGGGTGGAAACCAATGAAAAACTGTTTTGTGAATCAAGGGCCCCTGCACAAAAACTTAAATAAAATGGAGTTGCTAGACCGAGAATAAAGGAACAAAATTTGTATTAAAACTTAAAAAAAAATTTCTATTCAGTATTTACAAAAAATTGCAAGTATAATTATTAAGTCATGAGTTCTGGGCACTGTATTGCCTAGAAGACACCCACGGTCTTTCCCTTGATATATCCACCTCAGGCCAACTGGAAAATTGTAATATTTAAATGACAGTGTATTTTTCTTAATGTGTGGAAAATCTTTGTCACGATTTTTGCTAATGCAGTTGAGAAGAACGATCTGCACAACATGCTGGAATTTCAATCTTGTAGGGATCAAATTTTAATTACAATATAATGATGAAGACAATCAGTTGTAGAAGTACTCTAAAATCTGTGTTTAAAGAATTAGGAATGAAAATCTAAAAATATTGTAAAGGAACAAGGATTGTTTTACATCACTCTGAACTGCCACCAAATAAATGGATATCTTTGTCATCCATTTGATCACCTGCCAAACTGCCTCAGCACTAGACATGGGCGCACTCTGCAATCACCCAGGTGCTCTGAAACTAAGGGGCCCAAAAGCGGGATAGTTTATGGAACATGATATTCCTAAAAAAAATTGTTATTTTGATTTTATGTCACATATAGTAGTCTCGTATTGTAAATTTTGTGCAGTTAATTTGAGAAGTATAACAAATTTGCATAAAAATATATTTCTGATTTCACCTCTTTGAGATGGTCTGCCCTGAATTTCAGTTTTGTCTGGCCCAAAATTGTGAAGCTCTTGCACTGCTTCAAAATTACTATCACAAAGTAATTTCATTATTGTTTACACAATTTTTGTTTGGATCTAACAAAATTTTCTAAATGTTTCTTTTAGTAATAAATAATCCTGTCAACTATCAAAGAATAATGCTGCAATATATTGTATTTGTGGTTGCAGAGAAAGGTGTATTAAAAGGTTTTCTACATTGGTTTCTACAAAATATGTTCATGTGAAATGTAACAGCTTATTATCTTGAATTCAAAATCCAGGTGTCTGTTCATGAAATGATTTATAATTTATCACTTACATTCTATTAAAAATTCATAATTTTAAAGGAAAAATTGTATAATGTGAACAGATTCATAATATAATATATTTTGTATTAAATGAATATGAAGAAATTATTATTTCTTGCCTGCTTTAAAATCTTTCTTCCACAGTGTCATTTTGAATTTACTGCTACAGTAAACTGATACAGTGTTATTCACTGTCAACTATAGTGTCAATTGATATGTTATTCAAATGTCATGAACATTGCTCAGGTAGTACAAGACTCATTCAGAGTATAAGCACACTATGTATCAAGCTTCCAAAAAAGTCCATCTGACTAGATATGAGGACTGAGAGGGATATAAATGTTCCTTTGAAGTGCTTTGAGCAAATGCAACTTGATTTGGTGGGCTTTAGCTCTTCTTTTCGATGCAGTCAAATTATCTGTCAAATTTCCATTGTCCAAAGATTTCAGACAGCTGATTTTCCATACCAACAATAAAAATGTGATAGAATTAATGAAAAACTACTTATGAAAAATAAGATATTCCAGTAGTTTTGTTTCTTCTGTATGTGCAATTGTAAGCCAAAGAGATGGAATTATAAATACCTAGAACCACTACATAAAGAGTTATCCTCCAAAACCTTATACCTTAGGGTATAGATGTCTCTTCTATGTGCACTGCTTATACTTTTCAATAAGATCTTTTAGTACCTGATGGTTTTGGTTTGTTTTGCTACCAGAAATCAGAACTAACAGTTTTGATCTGTTAGAGCTTCAACCAAGAGTACTGTAACTGTACTAATTTCGTCTCTATAATTTAAACTCATTGCTCAGGATTGAGCAGAACTATGGTTAATGAGAGCAATTATGCCTCCTTACTTGTGATGTCTAAAAGCTGCACAGTTCTTGAAAAGATCTTTTGCATTTTCATTCCTTAAAATTTGTTTCCAATATTATTTTTTTAAATATCAAGGTCCAGAAATGTTGTATACTGTGCTTAGAAAATATGTTCAAAGACCTTTATTTTAGGGTGTATAATAGCAGTCTTATAATGTACTGTAACAATTTTTAAACATTAATTTTTCTGTTTTTACCCAAAATGTGTTGAATTGGGATTTTTTGGATTTTAATCCATTTTATGTATGTATTTTGTGTTAAATGCAGCATATAGTACAATATTTCTTTGCTTAGAAAGAGTAATGAAAGAAATAATGTTTAGGCAATGGCACAATCTGGATGGTTCCAATTACCATAAGTACATCACGCAGTCCTGGAGAAGTGGTACAGAGCACTGTCCTTGAGACTCATTCTGCAGAACTTATTTTGAGTGATGTGTCATCAGAAGATTGGGTAAAAGTTAATCCTGGCACTGTAGGCTTCTATCGCACTCAGTATCCTTCAGAAATGCTGGCACAATTTGTGCCAGCAGTCAAAGATAAAAGCCTACCTCCTCTGGACAGACTAGGTCTTTTGGATGACTTATTTGCATTGGTAAGTAATACAGTTTAACATACCTTATTTTATAAAATGTATGTATACTGTTCCCATAAGAAATTAAGATAGTGTAATGGAAAATGGCATCTGTGACATCCTATTGTTTTTATATTTATTGAATTTAAATTATTGTGTGCTTTTACAATCTTAATTTAGGGGTATGTAAATCTCTAAAGGGGGTAGCGGAATAAGATATGCCCCCAGGGATAAAAATTTTTTATGCTGAAAATCATAATTGAAGTGTAAAGTAAACATGTTTTCCAGAGGCTTTTAATCAATTTACCTTAGTACTTTGTATAAATGAAAAGAAAAGGAAAAAAAAAAACTTTTTTAACTTATATAAGTTTAATTTTTTTTATCACATTATGCCCATGAACATTGACTTAAATTATCCTTGTGGTTTTCTGTGGATGATAAAGATGTTTTGAGGATTTTTTTTAGACATTTATATCCAATTTTGACTGTTACAATCAACAAACAAGAAGGAAAAAATAGAAAGAAAAGAAAAGAAAGGGGAAAAAAATCATCTTTGTTTTTAAAAAATATCTCATGTTGTGATGGAGATCATAAAAAGGACTCAATACAAATAGTAGCCCTGTAAATTTTCTAGTTTATCAAAATGACAACCTTTTATCTTATAATTTGCACCCATTAGCTCAATATAAATAAAAAGGTAATTAAATAATTTCTTATTTATTTTTTAAAATTAAGTTTCGTTTTATTAATTTTTTTTTGCTTTCTGTTTATTAGAAAAGATAAATAATGAAAAACAAAATTGTAAGAATAATATTAAAACTTATTGTAATTTGAATATAAAATGAATTAAAGTTTTAACTAAAAATAATGTTAAATATTATGTGTAATGTTGTTAAAATGTACATTAAGTACTAACTGCATGAGGCACTCTCCCATTGTTTTTGATATAGGCGGCAGATTTTGAAAACAAGCAATTGGGTTCTACATTGCATGTGCATCTACCTGTAAAGCACAATATTTGATACTCGTGTCATCTGGTTTAAAATCATCAGATGCAAAAAGCGCCATCCACATCTACGACATAATGTTACGTATGTCACATCTATGTTAGATACATTGAAGGGTGTAGATTGTTTATCATTTACTTCCATATAGCAAGATTCAGAAAGCTGTAAGAAGCAGAAATAGCAGTCAGAACTATCAGAATCTCTATCGATATCAGAACCATCATCTCAATCAAATTACAAAGATCCATCTTACACAGTACAGACTAAAGACATGAGGAAATAATTATTTAAAATGCCTTTTTCAGAGAACCGTTGCTTCATAAAAATATTGTTTCTTGTGCTTTTCAAACACTGAACTAATTGGTGTTCCTTCCGAAACTCATATTCGTTTTTGTAGCGCCGCACATTTGTTGCGCAGTTGTGGTACACCCTTAGCTTGAAAACAGTTGTTTATTGAATATTTGCATAACTTCAGAGCATTTTCATACACATGCTAAGTAGAGAAACAAGAGTTGTCATTTTTATTAAATATTTTGTCAAATCAAAGCAATGAAATTATTCTGATAAGGTGCAGAAAGTATAAAAACTTATTTTTTTTAGTTAAAACCTTAATTCATTCAATATTCAAATTACAATAGGTTAAAATATTTCAGTGTTTGCTGATGTATATGACACACTTTTTTTCCTTCAGAAACTTGTCAAAAAACAGGATGTATCTTATAAAACGAATGGGAATTTTTGTAATTGTTTGAATGTTCAGTATACAGCATTACAAAAATCAAATTTTTGTACAAAAAACAGGAATTTTATTTCTACAAAATTGATTATTACAGAAAAAGAATTGAAAAATTTGTTGGGTCAGTGTCACGGTATTATGAAAAGACACAGTTTTTCCATGCGTAGTTGAAAAGTATCATTAAGACTCCCCACGGAATATGAAGAAAAGATCATTGCAATGTCACAATTCTCGTTTCTTTCATAAATATAAAATTCAAGTATACAATTTAACATTAAAGAATGAAATCTTGAAAATAGGGATGCATCTTATACACAGCAAACACAATATTCTTACAATTTTGTTTTTCATTATTTATCTTTTCAAAAAAAAAAATTAAAAAAAATTTATTTATATTGAGCTGTCGAGTGCAAATAATAAGATAAAAAGTTGAAATTTTGAGAAACTGTAGAGTTTTAGGGAGGGCTACAATTTGTATTTAGCCCTTTTCATGATCTACATCAGAACATGAGATATTCTTAAAAAATGAAGGAATTTTTTTTCTTCTATTTTTCCCTTCTTGTTTGTTGATTGTAATGGTTAAAATCAGATATAAATGCCTGGAAAAAATTGTCAAAACATCTTCATCGTCTATAGAAAATCGCAAGGATCATGTAAGTCAATATTCATTGGCGTAATGTGGTTAAAAAAATGTTAACTTATAGAAGAAGATTAAAATTTTTTAAGCTTAAAATTGATTTAATTTTATAGCAAACTATTACTTTTATGGTTAATTATATGGTTTTAATTATTGTCTGCATTTATAGCCATGAACCATCTTGATATTTTATTTGTGAACATTGACTAAAATTGTCCTGAAGAAACTTTCATGAGGTTTAAGTCAAAATTTTGTTACTATCCTAACAAATTGTCTCTTCTGAGTACGTCTAGTAAGTGGCTAAAATTCTTGGTTTCTTAATTGGAACAGTATTGAAAACTCATGAAGAGACCCTTCCATACCGCAACTGATGACCAAAATATGACATTTCACTTTGTAAATGAAAATTTTGACAAAATTGCAGAAAATTCGGTAAAATTGTAGATTCTGTTTGTTATTTACAATCAAATTACATTCCTTTTTCTATAAATGATTTATTTCATGTTTTCTTATCAAATTATGTATTTCCTTTTTACCAAATTCTTTATTGCATTAGTTCATGAAGTAAAGAACTTATAGAAAAAGGAATGTAATATGATTGTCAATAGCAAGAGGAACCTATAATTTTACAAAATCACACGTAGGCAATCATACCTTTCAATAATTGCAGTTAATTTGACAATGTACTTCTTGAAATACTGAAGTTTTTGAGAATTGCTTCTAAAGGCATTATCTTCCCTTCAGTAGCTGTGCAAACATTTAAACAAATCTCTCTTCAGTCAGTGATCTTCTGAATTCATCAAAAATGTCTGCAGAAATTTTTAGCAATGTTACTACAAGTCTCATACTCAGTGAATACCTTCCAGTGACTCAACGTACACAACTGACATTGAATTGATGATGAATAATTTGCCTCTGAAACATGAGAGTTTAGGTTATGCATGCAATGTAGAAGAAGCTAGACAAACTGTTCTGAAATATTAATTAATTGTATGAAGGTTGGGGCATAAGTCATGGCACCTTTTTTGTGAGAATATGAGCTTGGGTGGAAAATGTGAAATATACACAAGAAAGGACAAGTTGTGAAATCAGTGTGTGGACATTTAACAACACATCAAAATTGGGTTTCTCACATTTCTTAAGGTATTCGAAATGATAGTACTGATTTCATGATCCTAATCATTATACCATTCCAGAAGCATTACATATCTGTTCTAAAGGATCAATTAGGCAGATGCTGCTCAATTACGCATATGCCACCATATGTTACCAAATTGGTCTACCCATTCCCAGGTCGTCACGTGCATTGCTTATCACTGGTTGCAATACATCCTCACAGAAACTCTCGTGCCCATTTCACAACTGTCCGGTGTGGAAGGGCATTATTTCCAACAGCTTCCACCAATTCATTGTGACATTCTTGGGCATTTCTCTCATGGAGAACTGCTATCTTGGTGTACAAGTGTTGCTTGAAACGGGTTATAATCGTCTCACATGCTGGTAGTCACACATCTTGATTTCACATTGCTCTCACTGCTAATAGAAACACTCGCATAGCCATCAGTTGTTCTAGAATACACATTAGTACAGCATTTCTTTGGCACGACACTATAAAATTGTGTGATCCAGGAACATTTCTTTTAGAAAAAAAATAGTTGCCATGACTTTGCCCGGACCCTCGTATTTGCTGAGTAAATTTTACCCATTTGAGGTTTTTCCTTCTCTCTCTCTCTCCTCTCTCCCCTCTCTCTCTCCCCCCCCCCCTCTCCCCTCTCCCCTCTCCTCCACCCCCGGAACCCTCGTATTTGCTGAGTAAATTTTACCCATGTGGTTTCCTCCTCTCTCTCTCTCTCTCTCTCTCTCTCTCTCTCTCCTCTCTCTCTCTCCCTGCCCCTCTCTCCCTCTCTTCACCCCTCTCTCCCCTCTTGCTCCTCTCTCCCCTCTCTCATCCCCACCCCTGAAACAAATCAATCAATCAATCATTAAGAATTAATACTCTACATAATATTATTATTTCACTTGTGGATTCTAATAGTATAGTGTTTCTTAGTTGTTAAAGTTTGTAAAATTGTAATGTTTTTGAAAATCACAGTTTGTCTCCATTAATGTTCTAAGAATGTTGTGTACACAACAATTTTCTTTCTAAAGATTTCTCTCTCAGAATAAGTCAGGAGTATGTTTTGGTATAGAAAAGAAAAATTTCAAAAGAGACAGAAACACAATCAACACTTGTGAAAGTCTTGCCATTATCCAGTTTACTCATTTGATGTCTTTCCTTTTTTCCCCATTAAATGTACTTAGTTTTAAGGAATTAGTACTCTACAATAATATTCTTTTACCTGTGGATACTAATAGTATAGTGTTGGCAGTAGTTAGTAGTGTCATTTTTGGTCTCCCTGATTGACTGTAGTAGATATCATAATGATAATTTATTGCTTCATGTTTCACATTTCGTGACATTTTTTTTTTTTATGTCCTTCTTTTAAGAAAAGGAAATGATAAGATTTAATTATTCAGTAGTTGGGAAAAAATTTTTTTAAAAAAAAAAAACATATTTAACTTATGAAAATATACATTATAATTCATGGAATTATTATTTTACAAGAATATACTATTTAGGTTGTGTCTCCCATAGAAGATTTATATCTGGTAATCAACAATCAACTTTGGGTGATTACTAGATCCTTTACGCAGTTATCATTCTTTTGTATTAAAAAAATATAACTTCATAAAATATAATAATATGACATTGTGCATTGTGAATGTACACAGTCATATTCTGTCCCCAAGTTAGTATGACTTGCTATCTGACTTTCAGCAGTTGAAGCTTATTACAGCTCAAAACATTCTTAGAAATAGTGAGAAGCAACTGAATATTTTGTCTTTCTGTCTCTCTTCTCTTTGCAAATGAAATATTTTTAACTGAATCCTTGTATTTCAATTATATTTCTAAATGTGTAGTGCTACAAGCTTGCACTTGTCATTATTTGTGAAGGTGATGTAATATTATAATACTACTTGAACTCTAGTGTTGCCCCCACAAGTTTTGCCCATGCTGGGATTCATATTCATATACTTAGGTTGACAAATTTCTCCAGAGGGAGACACTCAGAGCTTCAGAAGGGAATGATCAAAGAATGAAAAGTAAAACAAATACCACCTTATGGAACAGAATTTCACCAAATCCTAATTATGCTCTTGAGTATGTTTTCTTTTTCAAATGCTGTCATTTGGTTTCCTTCATATGAACACTTTAGAAAGTGGGAATCAAAAATGGATTTATTGTATCCCCAACAAAAGATATTCCAACTCTCTAGGGGGATGATCATCAGCACCCCCATTCTCTCTCTGGATATGAGCTACACCAAATTTCTCAGTTCCCTTGACAACCTTTCTAACCCTTAACAAGAAAGTTGAAGAGATGCACCTCAGATACTAAAAAATCATACATCACAGTAATAAAACAGCTAATTTTGAAGAACTGTTTTTATAGAGAAAAAATTACTTTCAGTAGTCTAAATGTAGGATGAGGAAAAAATTTAAACATTTGCTGTTCATTTGCAATTTGAAAATTCAGAGAAAATTGAACCTGGAAAATTTGATAGACAGATTTTATTGAGAAACTAGTGGTGCTAGAGAATAGTACAGACTTCCTTGTATTAGTTGGATTCCTATTCTCTCTTGCATATAAAAGACTACCAGGGCCTCTCATGGTACCTACTGCTCCTCTGGGATGTGGTGAAGAGAAAATTGGACATCTTGAACATCACACAGACCTATCTTGGTCTTGTATTTTTATCTATTTGCCCATGTTATTCGTTGTCCCCACCTCGTTGCTTGTACCATTGAACATGATGTGATATATATGAGGAATTCGGAATTTCCTCAACACGCTGATCACAATTGAAAACATTCAGGTCATGTGTGGGTTTCGGAGAAGGACTTGTGTTTGCCATGTGGCTAAAGCTATTAGGGAGACCAAATACAACTAAAATATGTTAAACGATATTTGTAAATTAAAAGCAAAATTTCATAGGCATCATAAATTTCATTAATTGAACAATGCATTCAATATTTCTTGCATTTATTTAACTTTTTTAAACATTTAAATATAATTTATTACAATTTAAAAACAAACGAATAAACAGTTTATAATTTTAGTTGCAATTTTCTCTTGAGAACTATTTCTGCAAGACTATCTACAACATCAAACGCGTTATTAATTTCAAAATGTATTGTTCCACAACACCCAACAGGCATCGGTCGATCATGCATCATTGTGCATCTAAGCTTATTTTTAATAATTATAAGTTTAGAGAAAACTCTTTCACATTTATAATTAATGACAGGAATAGTTAAAAAATCGGAAATGCTGTTATAGGGTGGCTAGTTTTTCAGTAAACTTCATTTAACAATGTAAATGATTTTTGGTGAATAAGTTTCTTCATTGCAGCACTCTAGCAAATTAGCCTCCACAATTAGCTCTAAAAAATCTACACTAAATTGTTTTGAAATATCTTTAATGTCAAAGATTTTTGACTCCTGTGATGAGGTCTGTAGTTTCTTGAGAATAACGATCATTTTGCAATCCCTTTATCCACCAGAGTAAGAAAAGTATCTATTCCATACTTCATGCTCTTTGGAGGTTTCTATAAATACAATTTCAATGCGATCGGTCAATCAGCAAACAACTTTCCTGTTTCTTATGTCTGGAATGGGTATTTTCTGTTCTTTATAGTTGTCGAAATCTGTTGCAAATAGTGTCTTAAATTTGTTCTTGTCTTGTCAAAGAGACTTCAGAGCAGCTTTTTTGTCATTGACTGTATTCGTCTCTTCAACTAGATCCACCTTTGTGAATTATTGCTTTTTGCTTTGGTGATTAGAATTGATTGCAGAAGTGGATGCTTAATTTCCAAAGAAACAATGAAGTTGAATGATTTTATTCAAGACAAAATAGTTCACAGTGGTGATAGGTGAAACATTAACTATTTCTGCAGTAGCATCTCCAATGAAAAAGAGTTGTGTGTGTATCGCTGAAACAGCTTTGCCTTGACAAGTCTGATAAAGTATAAAGTTGGTTGATAAAGGTTTAAGTGTTAAGATTGGTGTTGATGGATTTTTAGAGTGCTTCCAAATCAAACCAATGTGTTAGACTGCTTTCTTCGAAACTGTAAATCAATTGAATAACACCAAAGAAATGGAAGATACATTTATTGTATTTATTATTATGGAAAGCAGCTTAGAAACGAGATCAATGTGCATAACAATGAAATGCTGGGTTTTCTTGCTTGCTTCAAGCCTGAACTGTTTATACTCCCAGAGATTGTTGAAGCACCATTGAAACTTTTAACAAGAGCATCCTAATCGTTAAAATTAGTTCTAGCATTAATTTTAACTATATATTCAAACACGTATTCGGAATCGGAAATGTAGTATCTTTTAGCAATCGCCTAAGCCCCTTTTGTCAACAGGAATGAGAGCCACAGCCGTTCCATTAATTTCAGTCTTGATAAGTGGCCTAAAAACTTGAATCAATTCATTCTACAATAATTTGCTAACGTAATTAGTTTTTGGCCGTTTATTTACATGATTTTTCAATACATAATATTGAGATAGTGTAATCATTTCAAACAAAAATCCTTGTGGATCTTCAAGTTGTCGTTATGTCTGTGGAAACTCAAACAAGTGTTCATGATTCTACTTGCAGCCTTTCTATTTTTTGTACATCAGCCACTTTCCTCTGTCTAGCATGTTCATGAGAAGCATCAAGAGCACTGTCGAGATGTTATTCATTTCAAACACTGAAGCATGAAGTTGAATTAGGATTTTTTGTTTAACCCCGCATATTACAAACAGATGAAACTTGATTTATTCATTTATTTGCGGGAATATCCCTTACATAGGTTGTAGTGAGTAATATCAATGACAAATTTTACATTGTGTGATAGGTTCTCATGATCTAAAATATAAACAAAATCAATGAATAACAAAAGAATAAAGTGCAAATAAACTGTAAAAATGAACTACCAATAAATATCTTGAGTCAAAAAGTTATTCAAAATGATTGAACACAACTATGTCATGAAACATATGAGAAATTTTTTTTAGCAAAACAATTATCAAATCATGTTCAGTTATATGCTTAAGGAATTTTTAAGAAGTTGTGGATGTAGATACCAAGTAATTCCATAACCATTGTAATTCTTTTCTGATGTGGATTTCAGGGTCATAAAATTATACTTTTTTTGTCCTAATTTCCTTAAATTAACCAGCAGAAGAAAAGAATCATCAAAAATATTCAACCATTTTTGGCCTTTGGGAAGCCTTTCCATCATTCGGGTTTGTTTGGTATGGTGGCTGCCATACCTGCCATATCCACCAAACGCATGTGCACGCCAGTAGTTTCGAACCCACAACCTTAGTGTTCCTGCACTGGCTCACCTGCCAAAGGCCCATGGCTTTGTAACAGTTTGATAAAGCCAGTATAACTAAAACTGACCTTTGTATGTATGTGTCTTTGTCAGCACACTGAAGATAGTTATCTAATTAACGGATACCATTCCTTTTAAAGGCAACAATGCTAACAAAGTTACGTAAGCATCAAAATTGTTCAATTGCACTCGGCAATGAACAATTCTCAACATTAACTCAACAGTAAATGTAGAACATAATATTTGCAGTACATATCAGTTATCACAATGGATTAGCTTTTCATGTAGTATTTATTCTGAAGTAATTATGTTATATCAGAAAACACAAAAGTTCATCAAAGTTGAAATATGACTTTAAAAATGTTATGAAATTTCCACATGTAAGTTTCCATTGATAAATTTGGAGTCGCTTTTGACCATTTCTGAAAACTCACAATTTGGAGCTCATTTTCACAGAAAACTTTTGTGATGAAGTGATACATTCATTCACTTGAAGCACTTGCCTTTACAAATGCAATAATGTATAAAAAGACTGTAATGTAAATGTTAACAACATGAAAATATTTCAAAATAAACATTTTTATAATTTTTGAAAAAAAATAAAAGAATACATCAAAATGGCGATTGTCATGTTATTCAGTGCATTTTAGTACTATCCATATGATACAGCACTGACAAATCTCTTGTGTCTTTGCCAGTTATAGGGAAAGATAAAGGTCGGTGAATACTACAGCTTACACTAATGGCGTTCTCCAGAAACCTCTGAAAGTACCAAAAAACACACATTGAAGTTTAAAAAAAATTTTTAAAAAAAAAACAAAAAACCACAAGAAAAAATTATTCAAATTCTAATTTACTAATTGCTAACCTGTTACCTCTTTAAAAAAAATTTTAATTATCAAAACCTAACAATCTAATGTTCAACACCAAAATTTCAATTCCTTATTTTCCCATGTTGGTGCACACATTCGATCTCTGATGTACAAAGCAAGCGAATCACTTTCTCTATAATTATTTAATTTTCCCTACTGAGCAGTACATTCAATGCCACGGAAACCCTCCAGATATCCAGATGCTTGCATTCTATCTTCTACAAGTTCTCAGCAAAGTCTTCTCTTGTTATTATCAATTGCCTCACAACCAGTACTTCCATTGTGTCTACGCACATTCTTCATGATTTCACACATTTTATTAAATAAATTTCTTCCTTTAACTATCATACATTGTGAACTGTCTCAGTATGAAAAGGTTAATAAAAAAATTTGGAAGAAATTTTGAGAAAATCTTGTTTTTAATTGCTCATATATCATGCCAAATTATGCAAAAACTACTTATATTTTTAAAAAATGTACATAACTCTAATGAAAGACATGGTGGAGAACAAATTTCATTTGAAGATAAAAGGCGCTAGTCATTGAAGAAAAAAGTCTTCAATAATCTTCAATAAGGGAGTTCAAACATTTTTAAACTGTGGCATTTTTTGTTTTTTGGAAATTCAGAGTTAACAGTGAACATTAGTCATATGCCATCTTTATAAATGTATTTCACACTATTTGTTCAAGAAATTTAAAGCAAAAATTTAGTCATTTTGAAATTGTCTCACAGGAGCTTAATCTAAAGTACCCCTAAAATTCAAAGAATTGTTTTCAAAATTGCAGAACTTTGAGATAGATCTGGGTATATTTATTTTGATAAAAATTCTACGAATATTTTGGCACTAGTGTTGTTCACCGATAGACAGATGTTTTGGAAGAAAGAAAGAAAGAAAGAAAGAAAGAAAGAAAGAAAGAAAGAAAGAAAGAAAAAATTATTCAGTATCAGGGTACACCAAAAGAGCTGGTGTTTCCAGACATGGGTTGCAAGATAAAATAAAAACTCTATAGGAATTGTTTTAATGAAAGGCTAAGAATTGGATGTTGTTGAATATATGATTCATGTTGGTGCACATTTGCCCACTAACTTGTTAATGGCATGTAAATTAGGAATGCCCAGATTAAATGGAAGCAAGAATAATGACTCCCTATTTGTTTAATTGGGAGTCATATTTGATTTAAAATTGAAAATTAATTTTTTTAAGCTTAGGTCGAAGATATTCTAGTGTATGTCTGATCTTAAGATGTTTTGTTGTAATGTGTTAGCATGATTTGGTCAGTATTTGATTTGACATTCTGCTCATGTCAGCTGATAGCTAAGTTGCTTCATTATTTGTTTGTGTTGGTTTGCTTACAGTATTTTGAGTAATAAAACCTGAGCTATCTGTATACACTTTCTTATGTATGATTTAATATGTCTGCAACTGAAAAAGATATTGAACACCTTTATTCTGCTGATGAAAAGCATTTGCTGCTTTGCTTATGACTTCCTGTCACTCTTCTCTCTGAATCATTAAATTTCGGGGAGAAAAGTATGGGAAGGTTATTCAAATACTAAGTAGAAATGAGGAGATTCATCAAAGCATATGTAATCTAACACAGGTGTGGCTGTTCGGCATTGCCTTTTACTTCCTTAAGTAAATAAGGATCTTCCACTAAGGTATTGTTTTGTGTTTTATTTATTTTGCTTCTTTCTTGTTCTCTTTTTTGATTCATAATGCCTGTTTTATGTCAGATATGTTTCATAGACACTTATTGGTAGAATGCTGAACAGTTCTATTCTGATAAAAGAAAGTGTTGACATTATTTCACAGCAAGAGGGAATTCAATTGTTTTATTAATTTTTAATTATAGACTCATTATTAAGAACAATGTGATGCAACTTAGAGCTATAAAATATTATATTTTCTTGAATTTTTTATAACTCAGTGCACTTGCTTGTTGATTATTGAACCATCTAATTTGTAATATTTTTCTAACTAATAAAGTGAGCAATTCTGAGTAATGGGTTTCATCTTAAGACAAAAGGAAGTTACGAAGCTTCTAAGCAGGTTTTAAAAATGTAGGTGCCAAAAAATTGTAGATGTTGCCAAGAATCTGCTTACAAAAGAAATACATACATTTTAAAAGAAAGAGATGTTTTAGCCAGAGACATTATAATGTCAAACACTTTTTTCTGTAATGCTGAAAGTTTAGATTGTAGCATTTTTCTGTATTGCTCTATCTTTTTAGTAATAGATTTCTTGGAGCATGTAATATTATTGTCTTCTGTTTATTTAGAGTAATAATACTTCTGTTCATTTTCTTTTCTAGAATATTTTCTAGAATGCGCTTCTGAATCCATATTAGTATCGTTAACCAAGGCAAAATTTTAGAAAATAATTTCTCCATTTTATAAAATAAAATGTTCAGTATATTATTCACTTATATATTTCAGTTCACTTAATTTTTTGCAAATGATTAAAGATGTTTAAATTCAAAGGTTTAACTCAGAGGAGATCAAATGAATGAAATAAGTATGATGCATTTGTAGTTTTTCTGTGTTGGCTGCTCAAACTACACATTTGTGGAGGTTTCCCTCGCCTCAAAATTTAGAAACTGTTTACCTCCAATCAGAAATTAAAAACTATTCTTCAAAAATGATATTTTATATTTTGAATTGAAATGATAAAAGAGTTTTTCAAATGTAAGTTTTCACAACTTCCACCTTGGTTGCACCTACTTTGGATAGCATTTTGAACTAGTGGTGCTACAACAGCGCCACACTTTCTCACATTATTTATAACTGCTGTGCAATATTACACTGCTACATGAACCTGCAAAAGTTTTTCAACCAGCAAACATTTTTTCCACGCCAAGGCTGGAACTCAGGTCTTCAAAGTCAACTTGCCACATACCTTGCCTCTACTCCAAGCCAGTCACTCTTGACACACCAACTCATGCTGATGCTTAGAAAGCTAATTGACTCAACCCAATTCCCAACACACAATTTTCAAAAATTCTGAGATATCCATGAAAATGAGACCTCCACTATTCTTTTAAGTGTCTCTTGTTTTATCCATAGAAAAAATTTAAAGCAAAAAATTGGAATGGTTTCTGAGAAAACATTAGTTCTGTAATGTGGGGTAATTTCAGCCAGAAATTACATGAAAACTACTTGTGTCATATATTGTACACACTCTTTTTTAAAGAGGCGAGTTTTTTAGATTTTGTTCAGGCTATCTCTATCTTCAGGGAGAGTTCTCAAATAAAGAACTAGCACCACGTTTTTACCGTTCTTGGATACATGCGAGGAGAACTTGAAACAAATTGCAGTCTTTTTGAGAAAAAAACTGTTTTAAAAACATTTAATGGCCTAAATTTCATGCAAAATTATGCAAAAATACTCATATTTTTGGTAAATTGTACATTATCATATTTGAAGATCTGCCTTTAAAGAACATTTCATTAAGAAAGAAATCTCAATCTTCAATATTGTAGTTGTAGGAAGACACCAATAAAATTACCTTTGTAATTTTCAAAAAATTAAGTCTTTCATTGAAAATGAGACCTGCAAGTACTCTTTAAGTGTTCCTTATGCTATCTGAGGAGAATATTTTAAAAAATATTTGGTGCAATTTTTTGAAATATTTTTAAACTGTTATTGAGAGGCTTCATGTACTGTACCTTCAAAAATCAAAATATCCGTTTCAAACTCACAATACGTTGAGTCTATACGATCTGGGAATATCAGTTTTGGAGAAAATCAGCTGAACAGTTTTCTCCACAGATGGACAGAAAGACAGACCTTTTGTGGCCTAACAATTTTTGGGTATCAAGGACTCTCAAAACATGGATTTTAACTATACTACGTGTTAGAGGAGGTAATCTACTTTATAATAATAATAATAATAATAATTTACTATACATAGGAATGGTATTCATCCATTTTTTCATTACCAGAGCCCAGCAATAAGAGTTTTTCTGCCAAAAATCCGCCATTTTCCCACAAATGATTACAATACTTTCTCTTACATTGTTAGGGCGAGAAAGTAAAAATGTTTTAAAAGTATTCTGAATGAACTTATTAACTTCATTAGCTTGCATATTCATTACACTTTTGTGATTAATGTCAAGGTTTGAGTTTGTTACTTTTTCACTACTCTATAATTAAAGTGAAATCATAAAATTCAGCTTTATTTAATGAGAAACTTGTTTGTGCATAACTAATTTTTGTTAAATTATCAGATTGTTCAAAGTGATGTTAAAGACATATCTCTGTAATCAAAGCAAGTATGAGTAATACATCACTAACTTTTCTGCAAGTTTGTGGTGAAATACTATCGGATTTTGAGATGGAGCAAAGGCTTGAATATATATTGGGCAATTTCTGAACTTGCGTGGATGAGAGTGATCATAGATCACAGTGTCTATTTTTTAAAATAAATTCAACATTCACTATACTACTTGGATTTAACAACAGATATTTTACATCGGCAGATATCGGCAAAATAAGATTATAACGTGTTTATGGGCCCCTATGTTTATATCTGTAAAAGATCACTGGAGTTTCCATAGATTGTACATGGTGACTGTTTGCATGTTTTTGTAAACATCCAATATTTGGATAAACATCCCGAAGACTAAATTCACTGATGGTTCGGAGTAATAAAAATCTTAAACGATGAAACAATGTCTCCTTATTAAAAAATAAACTAGTGGCAATACAGAATGACATAGACATAACAGTACTAGTTAGTTTCATATTCTGAGTTGGGCTATCTTTTGGGTTGTGTTAGCTTATACCAGCTCTTCTTTCAGTGCCTAAATGACTTTCCAGGGCCTCTCAAGGTACCCATCATTCCTCTGGGCAATCTGCAAGGCACATTATCGCTCCCTGAACGTATACCCTGATTATGAGGCCTATCTCAGCACTGTACCTTTGCATGCTTGCCTATGGTATCCCTTGAGTCTCATCTTGGTGCTTGTACCATTTCTGGGTGTAGGGATCCAGTAACTCAATTACACATTTCACACTTAGTCACCTGCAAGACCAGGAAATAATGGAAAGACCGGTGTATGTATGAAATACACGATTGGCTCGGAATGCATCTGCCTTAAAACATCTTGAAACATGTATGCCTGATGAAGGTTTTGAAACAACAGCCTTTGTGTCCACATACTAGAGCACACCTGTTGCAAGACACTACTTCATGTATTCAAATCACATGACTGTACTACTTGTAAACATCTTACACTTACGTAACATAATAATTATTTGATAACACTAGTATAATTAAAAGCTGACCGTTTTTCCATTTGCGATTTTTGATATGTCTAGCCTTAAATCTATGTATCTCAATGACATAAACACCATTCATTTCCCTAACAACGATGCTAAGTTAAGTGAGCATGCAGTAATGAACAGTGTCTGAAAATTAACTGACTACAGAAAATGTTGAACATAATAATTACAGCACATATCAGTTAACTCAATGGTTTAGTTTCCTTTCTCATATTTACTTTTAGAAAATAGTGTTTTATTAAAAAACACATCAAAACATCCAAAAACACGAATTTTTAAATCGTAGAGTTAAAATGTTTCTTTGTGCAAATTTTCACTGAAAATGTTGGGCTGTTTCCGATGAAATGTCTTTTGAGCTCTTCTGAAAATTCATGATTTTAAGCTCATTTTCACAGTAAAGTTTTGAGTTTTTGAGAACTTAAAAAGAAATCATTTTAAACACTCAAACTCACTATTGCAGTAAATTATAACACCTGGTATTACAACAGCACTCACATTATTTCTAAATTTGCAATTTTCAAAAATTCAGTGTGTAACAAAAATGAGACCTGTGCCATTCTTTTAAGCATTTCTTGATCAATCTGTGGACAAAACTTGAAGAGAAACCTTGGAGCTGTTTCTGGAGAATTTTTTTTTTTTTTAATTGCCTTAGTTTCAAGCACAAATTACACTTGTTTTTGCTCCCCCTCCCCCATTTTTGGTTGCCACTGGTTAGATAAAATAATTTACTCCCCATAGGAACAAGATTCACTTTTGTAGTATCAGAGGCCTACAGTACATTTTTTCTGCTTTGTAGTTTTTGTCGTAGTATTTCTGAGATTCATCCTGTGCAAAATTATGCTAAATGGTTAATTTGGATTTTAGGTCATTTCCCTCTTGTTATTTAAGATACCATTTTGGATTTGAAACTCTGTGGGTAAAACTAAAAATTTAAATAGGTACAGAATTTAAGCAATTAGATTAGTAATTTCAATGTGGCCCATAAAATACATCACAAAAACAATCCATACTAACCAAACCTTTCATTAAAAGAAGAGAACAAATGTTACAATCAGCAATGCTTCTGAATATGCACCCAGCACTAATGCTGTGATAAATCAGAAACTAAATTATTGGCTGACTAATGCATGTTTACATGTGTATTTGGGTAGTGTTGGGTGTGCGAGTGAGAACGCATATAAAAATATAAAGAGAGTGTATGTGTGTACTTGCTGTAAATTTTGTGTTTGTTTCACAAGGCACTTTGTCAACATAGTGGTAAAGAAAACTTGACAAGCCATAATTTCATAGATATGATTATCCTGGTTCATTTTTTGGACACAGGTTTTACTTCTTTATTGTGTCTTTTGCATTATATAATAAGCAATATTAATATTTTTGAAGAATTTGTACTTGTCAATTGCATATTTATTGAATGATGTGTAAGTACTTAATCAGTTGCCAAACGTCTAGATCAAGAATTTTTCTTGTTATTTTATTTTTTTTGGTTTGCATGAAAATGGTAATTGGTGTTTCTTTGTGCATTCGTGATGCTGTTGTTACATTACAGAATGATCAATTAAGAATGTGCTTTTGCTTTGTTAGTATTTCCTGTTGTATAGTACAAAGATTTACTAGAATATGTACGAAAATTTCAAAAGCCTTGATATTATTGTTAAAAATTATTTTCAGTTTAAGTGTAGGTATCAAAACATTTTTTGCTCTTGTCTCTCTTCTCATCTCCCCCCCCCCCTCTCAGTATTCTCTCTTGCCATCTCAGTACTCCCCCTCTTTCTCTCTCCTCTCCCCCTCTCCCCCTCAATGCTATCTCTAAATTGCATGATTGGTATAAAATGGAGAAAACTTGCATTTTGAATAAGAATATAGTTTTTGTCTTTAGATGTACTTTCTATTGTTTCTTCATTCATCCTTTTCTGGCCAAGAAGGAATTCCAAAGGTGCCTTTTTTCCTGTTTCTACTTAATATTTCTGTACTGAATATTACTGTAGATTGAAATGTATGATTGGTGTAATTGGGAAGATATTTTTATGGAATGAAAAAAATCAAATTTTACTCTTGTTTTCTTGATGTAAATGTATGTATGTTAAAAGTATTAAATTTGATCAGAAAAAATTAGTATTACCCTCTAACAAGTTAACATGTTTTATTCTACCGAAAAATTGAGATGAAGACAAACAAATTTCAGTGAGTTCGACCAAAAATGTTTTTTCAATTTTTGCTCATGGAAATTAAGAAATATGTTTACAAATTAAAAAATATGTATTATGGGTCGGGATATCTGATCACTAAAGACCTAATTATCTTGTAGTAAAACTTTCTTTTCAAATTTAAATAACATCCCAGCATAGCAACAACATGTACATTGATGAAGGTCTCTGAAATGAAGATGGAGAAGAGAATGTTGGCAGTGGTTTCATAATAACAAGAGAGATCTAAATCCTTTCTAAAGCTATAAGTAAAGTGTTGTGTAAAGAATGATAAACAAAAGTCTATGTTTTGGGAATAATGGTAAAATAAAATAAAAGTTTTGATGAAAATAAGATTCCTGAATTGACTCTTCAACATTTGCGTGCATTTTCCAGTAACTTTTTTTCCATGATAAGTGTACCATTTGCTTAAAACAATATATAAGTTACAAAACACTTCTTTCCCATCTAATTTCATGTCTGGGTAATTTTGTATTCATATTGTTTTTTAAACTTAAATTACTCTTTGCCTGTGGCATGTTTCACGCATAGAATAAAATATTGTACTAGACATGTATAGTTTTTAAATTTCACGTAAATTTGCATACATAATTTCTTTTGTTATTTTTTTGATAAATTTTTTCATAGATAACTTGATTTTTGTAATATGATACAAATTACTGTACTTCATAGCTTTAGGGTTATATTTCATACCAAAACAATTTTGAATGTTTCCAAAATCCCATCAACTTCATATCTTTTAATCTACAGTAGCTTCCAAAATTATAAAAATCAGAAAACTTTTTGCATTTATTCCCTTGTAGGCAATTGTTTTGAACATGGGAAATGTGCACTTTTTTATAAGCTTTTTCTGTCTATAAACACGTTTTTCGTTATAACTATCATATATTTTTTGTTTATGGGTTTTGTTTTGAAGAATTTGAGTTACGTTTGTGGAAGGAACAGAAATGTTGTTTGCTTCTTATGTTAAAATATTTAGAAAGGTGAATTTCCATTTAATAATTTTTACAAAATTTACTTCAAAGGGAGCAATGGAGAATTTTAAACTGTACTATTAGATGAAAAGGACTAAGTCTTAATATGGTGTGCAGGTACAAGCAGGCCAAGCCCCAACTGTTGAAGTTTTAAAATTAATGGAAGCTTACCAAGATGAAGATAACTTTACTGTGTGGTCAAGCATCAACAGTTGTTTGGTTAGACTTTCATTATTGCTCTCGTACACTGATTATGAAGATTCATTTAAAGCTTATGGGCGCAAATTGATGTCAAAAATTTGTTGCCGATTGGGCTGGGATCGACGAGAGAACGAAAGTAAATATTTGATGTATTTAATTTAATTTCATATTATGTTTCATACGTCTCTGTAAATGTCTCTTGAAATTGTCTTTTAATGCTGTGTGTTTGCAGGCCATTTGGACACACTTTTAAGGTCATTGGTTATTGGTCGTCTTGCATGGTTTGAAGATGAGAATGTAATTAATGAGGCCAAAAAACGCTTTGCTGATCATGTATCTGGCAAAGCGTTACTTCCAGCTGATTTGAGGAGTCCTGTATACAAAGCAGTACTTTCAGTAGGAGATGAAGATACTTACAACACAATGTTGAGGGTTGGTATTTCTTTGTGACTTCAGGCAAAGTGGCATAATTAATATTACTTAAAAGAATAATCATGTGAATGAAATATAACTGTGGTAATTTTATTTCAGAATAAAATTGTGGTAACAAATTATTAGCAAAATCATTTCTTATATGCTCTAAATTATGACTTTAAGGTTAATAACGAACTAGTTGGTCAGCCGAAAAATTGTTATATTTCTATAATGTGTTGTGTGCATATTTGGAATCTTCATGTGTAGCTGTGGTTTGAAATGTTCATCTAAGCGAATATGTGTATATATACACACACATCCACTGCAATGACACTGCGTTTGGGCCTTTGCAATGCGATTTGTCAATCCACATTCCAGATTTATGCTCCATCCCAAAACCTCCCCCTATTGTGAAAGGGGGGGGGGGCGGGGTGGTTAGCAGAAATCTGAGTTGCTCTCAGTACGAGACTTCCTGAAAGTGCAAGATGGGCATGGTAATACACGTGTCTCCCGAACACATGCCAGTGTTGAAGTATTACTACACTTCAACTGCAAAAAATTCTTTTAAGGCATGCCCAGACAAATTAATGCTTTAATTCATGCCAAAAATGCTCACACGAAGTATTAATAAGTTTGTTGCTTCTTGAATTCTGTAGTTTAGTCCTAAAGTTTTGAAACAATAAAGAGATTTTTCTATTAAATACCGTTTCAAATAACTTGTCCACGTCTGTATAGCTCTTGATGTTCAGCATTGTTTGTGGTTTCATAAAAATATTATCCTCTTTGTAGCTCTACAGAGAAGCAGATCTCCATGAGGAAAAGGACAGAATTTCTCGGGCTTTGGGTGCTATCAGAGATGAATCTGTTCTCAAGAAGATACTTCAGTTTGCAATCTCTGTAGGTAAATTTACCTTATACTCACATTTTCATACATTCAGTTTGTCTAATAATTGATTATTGGCATTTATTAATTACTCTTTCAGGATGAAGTGAGATCACAAGATTCAGTATTTGTCATTATATCTGTAGCAATGACCAAACGTGGTAGAGAATTAGCATGGGATTTCATTAAGGAAAATTGGAAAATGCTCTGGGATAGGTATGAGGTAAGCATCTTATGTTAAGTGATTAAAGTATTTAATTAGAATTACATATTGTTGAATGTAATTTAAGATTTTATATTCTGCTTTTCTGAAGAAAACAGTTCTTATTTTGCCAATTTTTATGTAAGTTGTCTGGTTCTTTCAAATATTACTTCTAAGGAAAGTTCATTATCAACCATTTCTGACGCCACTCAGTGCATATTTCCATCAAGCAACTTTTCATTTTAGAAACGGGAAATTTGTTGAATTAATAATTAAAGATTAGATTATCTATTGCAGTGGAGTGTCAATATTTCAGATATCAGTGTCTGGACCAACAGTAATTCGAATTCATTCTGGCAGTCAAAACAAAGAATAGTACAAAGTGAATTCCGTATGTACATACTATTTGTTTTAAAAACATTGAGAAAATTAAATAATTTTATTAAAATGTTGATCACAAAAAATTATTTGAATTTAATGTCATTATTGAAAATGTGACTAAATTAATAGTTTCATTCATCTGCTCCATTTCTGTAAGTGAATTATGAATGATTTTATGAACTTGATGTCTACCAGCCCTTTTGGTTCATTTTGAAAATCTAGACAATTTGATAATTCAGAAGGGGTCCAGTGCTAATTAATCTGAATTATTTACTTTCTACTGTCCTTCAGTAATATGGATGGTCAGTAATATTTAAATTTGTATGTACATTAAACAGGGTGGTTTCCTGCTATCACGTTTGGTAAAGTATCCTACAGAAAATTTTTCATCTGAAGAAAGAGCACAAGAGGTTGAACAATTCTTCAAGGAGCATCCATCTCCAGGCACAGAGCGCACAGTCCAACAATGTATAGAGAGTATTCGGTTAAATGCTGCATGGTTGGCTCGAGACCAGGATTCCATACGTGCCTTCCTAACCTCTGCCTCCCAGTAGCCCAGAATCATTAAACCACAGCTCAGGGTCTTGAGTACTTGATAATACTGTATTGTACAATTATAGATATACTTTTTTGGTCTGTATTTTCAGTATTTAGCCCTGTAAAATTGTGGAGATCATGTTATTAACATATATTGTAAAATTAAACAAGTCTTTTTGTCTTTAACTATCTCTAAAACATGCATTCTTTGTTTCTGCCTACACAATCCTCATAATTCTTTTATTGTAATTTTGACCATTGAATTGTTAATATTTGAATTTTCTATTTATTTATTCTAAAAACAAATATAGTCACAAAACAGTACAATAAAAAGTTAATAAAGCCACATTATGAATATATGTATCAGTAAATCCTCATTCCTAATTCAACTTGCTGTAGAAAGTCCCTCTTTAAAATATCCCTGCAAGATTGAAATCTCATTGCTAATGTTTGGCAAATTTTTAATTTGTTGCATTCAAAAGCAGTGTTATGATTAAATTGTGAAAAATCAACTTCATAAGTTAAAGATCCAAAATAATATGTGAGTTGTGTACGTTATATAAGATGTATGGTAACGATTTCAATTCATCTAATGTGATTTTGTTGTTTTTTTACAGCATTTACTAATAGTTAAGCCTGCAGACCTGCAGAAATAAGATATAGATGACAGTAGAATGTTCCTTCATTCTTTACATGCTCTAATTTTGAGAAAGAAAGATAATTCTCCACTACATTTATTAACTGTAAGAAAGTGGTAAATTCTCAAGACTATCTCTAGTAAGGCACGATCCCACAAAAAATTTGTCAACAATAATGCATATTTAACCTTAGTTTGTAAACTGTTTTATTATTCAGATGGTCAGATATATTGACCTTCAAATGTTTTTAAAAGAAGTTTCTCTTAAATATTTACATTCTTCAAGATGTGTTCAGGCGTAGGTTTCAGGAATACATTTGAATAAATTTTAATGCACCAGCTCTGACTTAATAGTATCTCAGTATATGCCAGAAAACACACAAATATTCATACTGGTGCTGCTATAAAATGACAGGCTTTCTTGTGCTAGTTAGTTCCCTTTTTTTATGTGAGTCTGTGTTTATTTTCGCTTTACCCCCTTATTGTAGCCATCTAGCTGACAAAGTATTCCCTGGGATCCCACCTTCTAGGGGCTCCCACTGTAATGACCTTAGGACAAGTCTCAATGAAGAACACCCATGCACCTCCTCAAACACCACTCTCAGATACGTCTGAGTCCCATCTCGGTCCTGTACCATATATTATATGCCAGTGGGTAGCCTGTAGGCTGGCCCCAAAACACTGAAACTGACTAACTTGAACCTACTATTTGTAATAGCTATTAACATACCTAGAAAAACCGATGCGAGCTGAGATTTTTAATTTGGACGAGGCAGTAATAACACTGTAACATTTTGTGGTATGTTCAGCATTTTATTGATACATAAAATCGCACAAGTAATGCAAAATTTATGATATTACATGAATTCTGTTGCTGTGGCATGTTAGTACAATATTGTAGGGTGTTGCTTGCGATATATCTATATAAACAACATTTGTATAGCGTGGTTTGAGAAATTTGAATGCAAATAATTCTCCTGAACCTAATGATACCTAAAGAAATAATGTTCGGTTAGGAAATTGGTATGTTGATTTCCAGTTGCGACACCTCCACATCGGCAGTAAATGCAATCATATTTACCGGAGTAGTTTCATGAGGTTAATTTACCTAATACAGATTTTTCTAATTGTACTATTAATAATATTACAATTAAGAATAATTATTCCCCAAACCAATGTGAATTACTTCTGAATTGTTTGAATCTGATGTTTTGTACATTGCCATCTATTTTTTAAGTTAAACTGACAATTTAATGCGTACATATCCTGTTATGAGTTTTGCAAAATACAATCTAAGTGTCTCGACATTTGACACCATTCATTCCCATTGCAACAATGTAAACAAAGCTGTTAAGATAATATCTTTTGAGTATTTCTGAAAATGGTAAATTTTGAGCTCTTTTACATACAAAAACTGTCAAGGAACTGCAATAGAAATGGTTTGAAGTATTTGTTCTCATAAATGCATCAACGCACAAAAAAATCTATAATGTTAAAATTAACGATGCTTAAAACACCATCAACCTTGCACTTGGTACTGAACAAAGTTCTCAAAATTAAATCTTTTAGAGAAAATGTAGAATGTTATTTACATTTTTTTTTAAAGTAACAACAGTTTAATTTTATTTTTTGTGATAGGGGAAATGTTTATTTGTTTTAAAAAACACTGATACATTGTTTTCAGTTTTCTCATTAAAAGTTAAATTCAAATGAGACCCTTAGAATATCATAGTAAATAATATGTTTTCATATGAAACTTTCTGAGAAGGGGAGTTGGAACTGTTTTGAGAAAATATCCTTTGAGGATTTCTGAAAGGGGTTGAGCTTTTTTTATACAAGAAGATTTTAATATATCAAAGAACTTCATTAGAAAACATTTAAAATATTTGTTCTCAAGAACGCATTAAATTATAAAAAACATATTTTGTAAATATTATAAGCATGAGGTATAATTTAAAACCTTGCATTTGTGTATTTTATAAACTAAAAGTTTTAATTAGAACGGAGCTTTATGTCTTTTGATTTAATGCATTGTGCTCTGTCCATACAAACAGTATAGGTGAAAATTCAATTCCCCCTCTTGTAACCCACCACCTCCACAAAAGTGAAACTGTTTTTAATTAAAAACATTAATCTCAACTTTACTATGGAATTTATTGCACCAAAATTCAATCAGTTTGTTAATGCGCTGTAAAAGTAATGACAATTTCCAAAAAAAAAGAAAAACATTGATATTGGATATTAAAGAAAAATGTTATGACTTTTTAAAATGCAGCTTTACCTCTGTAATTTGTAATTTGCAAATGTAAGGGTGATTCTGTTGTATTAGATCAGTATGGGACTTAAACTCAAAATAATCTAAAACAGATAAAAATGTTCCCCCCTTTGTTAAAAAATATCATGGTCTTTTTAAGAATTAGAGGGGATAAATAAAATTTTCACTTATAAGGATATCAAGAATCATCTTAAGGGGAAACATTTCATTCATTTTGGGTGAAAATTGGGAAGGTATTGACTTAATATCAATATTTTTATTGATATTAAGTCAACTCATTTTACCATTCCGGTAATCCGCACTTTGATGGAAAGACACCAGCTTTGCAAATACAGAGAATGTTCAAATTCAGTAAATCTGCTTGCAGATGTATTCTGTGAAAAAAAATAAGGTCAGGAACATTGATAAGGTGGAGAGATAGGATGTGAATCGTGGACTGTTGGCTCTAGAGTCCAGTCCATGGTTGGGTCTAGAGAAATATCGCAGAAAGACAAATAGAGGAAAGTGATTCACTGGCTATGAAGAAAGAGCTTGGAGGATGGGCAGATCATTTGCAGATCCAGCAGATCATTTGGGAGGGGCCCATCATAGATTTTTGTTAAATAAACATAAATAAAAAATTTTTTTTAAATTTATTATTTTTGTGATGTATATATATACTATAGAATTATTATTAAATAATTACATAGTTTTAACATAAATATTTAAATCAATTTTGCCAAATGAAGATAAACGAAAACTAGGCCTGGGGAGCTCGTGGCTCCCGCGGCCCATGCTTGGATCTGTGACAATTGGGGACCTCCACTATGGGGGAGGTCAATCTACGTCCCAAAAAATAAAGTTGCTCCATGACCGTTTCCAGAAAGCTGCTTCTCTGCTTTTCTTCTTTCTAGAAGAAAAATGTAGGGGTTGGGGATATTGAAGGAGTAAGAGGAGAAACTGATGGATAGTGGAAACATTGAAGTTTTCTTCCTATTTGGCATATCGAATGGAAAAAAAGGTCATTACACTACAGTTTGAGAAAAAGAGAATGGCAGGGCTAGATTTAAGTTTTGTTTGGTACCCCCAAGTACAAAGTTGCGTTGTCCCCCCCCACACACACACACCCCATAAAAATAGGTCCTACTTCAGTGAATAAAAATCTTAACTTAATACAAGTACTTTCTGTACAAATACAATTGAAAACAATTTTAATATAAAATTTTACATATATTTATTACATTAAATACAGTTTATGTTACAAAATATGTCATGCATATTTTTCCGAAGCGCGGGACCCCTCATGGATGGGAGTCCCCAAGCGACTGCTTGTTGGTAAATCTGGCCCTGGAGGATGGGAGGTTTACTTGCACATCTGCTGATCGGAAGATTATTCTGATCTTCCATTTCCATTGAACGGAGTCGAGAGGTATAGCAGACAGTGCTTACGGACCAAAAAGACAGTAACAAGGAGGCAATATCTTTTAACTGGTCCAGAGTAATAAATTGATTGCTCGATCATCTCGAAAAAAAAAATGCATATTTTGTACATAAGTTTCCTAATTTTTTGTCTGTTCAAAACCATCTTTAATTTATTTTTATTGTATCAGGTCTACAAATGGCGACCATTTTTGTTTTACGCCGTGCGCCATTTTTCGCATTTGTAGACATTTACACTTTCCTAAATTATTCAGCTCTAGATTGTCATTTCATTCTAGAATAAATAGCATTGGATTCAGTATACTCTGGCCTACAAATCGAAATATTATTTACTTACCTTCTATGTTGTTTTTGAGAAATATTTAAACCAAATCTACGGATCGCGAAAGACCCAAGTTCGATTTTCAGAGATTAATTTCTCACAGAAGGAATAGAATCTTAGCCTTAATTTTTTTCGAAAAGTTTCAAAAAATTGTACATGAACTTAATGAAAGGCCTAATTATGGACAACAATTTCATTTGAAGGGAAAATCTGTATCTTTAATTTTGTTGTAGGAAGACACCGAAAAAAAATCTAATTTTTGATAATTCAGAGTTAACAGTGAAAATTGGACTTATGCCACCTTTCTAGGAGTACTTTATTCTTACGAGAAATTAAGAGAAAAAATTTGGACCCATTTTTGAGAAAATTTTGAAAATGTTCCAAGGGCGTCGTGTAAAGTACCCCCGAAAATTAATTTATGTTTTTCAAAATCGCAAAGCTTCGACTTAGGCCAAATCGACGGGTTTATTCATTTTGAAGAAAAAAAATCGTACGCATTGTTTAAACGCTAGTGCTGTTCATATACACCAGACAGACGGACGTTTTGAAAAAAACACTTTTTCAGTATCTGGGGACTCCAAAACGTGTATTTCCGTTGAAATCTCGAAATCGATTTTTGGCAGCAGTACATAACTTCCTCTATGCTACGTATATGTCCCGTATATACGTACGTATACGAGAAAGTCGGCGGCGCTAGCCGAATGCATTTACTACGCTCCGTGAAGTCACGAAGGTTAAGCGCATTCGAGACTCGCGGGTTCGTGGTTGGGTGACCGGCCAGGAACCCCGGGATCTAACGGCGTCGAGCCCTGGCCGAAGGGATAAAGGCACTGACTGACTGCGACGTGACGAGACTGACTAATTATTAAAAAGTAAAAGCACATTAATGGAGGATTACTCCCAAGTGTTAAGCGCTCAACGCCCCTTAAGGGGCTTGGAGACGCGTTGCGCCAAGATGTGGACGCAACAAATTAAAATAAAAAAAAAGTAACTAGAAGTGGTATAGAATAACACAGACTTTCTTCGTAGTAATTTTTTCTAATTTCCTTGGCGTGAACTGGCTTTGCAGCGTTGTCCCATCTTCTTGTTATCTATCGCCGCCAAAAATACTTAAAAAAAATTCAACATTTAGGTTCCCTACTAGTAGAACCGAAATATTTCTTTAAGAATATATTAGAAGTGTAAAACGTCGTCCTAAATAGCAATTTTCATTCAAATATTTAGAGCTGTATTTGAAAAACTGGCGTTTAAACTTTACTGTAAATACAAAATTTGAAGCTCCTTTTAAGAAGAATCTATCGAGTTTTCTAAAAACGTCATTTGAGTAATTCGAAGCATTTCACTTTTTTCAAAGCAATTACGAATTCTAATCAAGGAAGAGATTTTAAGAAAATACAATTGTTTAATTGGATTTTAGAAAAATTTGGGCCTTTTTAAATGGCGTTATAGCATTTCTGAAAATGCGGAATTTTGAGCTCGTTTTTACAGAAAACTCATGTGTTTTCGAGGAACATTATATGACATATTTTAAAGCACATGTACTCATAAATGCAATATTGTGAACAAATCGTCTCTAATGTAAATATTACCGACGTGAGAGAAAAGAAAAAAAATACATTTTTGAAAAAAACAAAGGAATAGAGCAATATGTCATTTTATAGGGTACATTTGACACTATTCCTACCAAAAAAATATGAACCCGTTTTTGAGAAAATCTTCTTTTGGTAATTTTTTAAAATTGCTGCTACAGAATGGCACAGACTTTCTCGTAATTTTTTCTAATTTCCTTGGTAGGGACTGTCTTGAAAATCTTGTTCTATTCACTGGCCAGCTTTCGACTATCGTCGCGCTAAATACATTTTTTGACATTTTTCTCAACTTTTCGGTTTCCATATAGTAGAACCTAAATATTAAATCAAGAATATTAAAGAAGAATAAAACCTCGTCCTAAATATAAATTTTTATTGAAAAATTTGAAGCCGTTTCAAAGAAAATGACGTTTAAGCGTTACTGTAAATACGAATTTTAAAGCTCTTTTTCACAGAAATTATTTGTTTCCGATAAATTTCATGTGAAGTCATTTGCACCACTTTCACTTGCAAGTGCAATAAAATATTCACACCCCTGGAAACATATCGCTGCATGTTAACGGTCGCGGCATGAGAGATATTTCAAAAATATTACATTTGTGTAATTAGCACTATTCGTTGTAAAAGTTTGGAGGAAAAAATTGGAGCCGTTTTTTAGTAAATAAAATGTCTTTGAAGGTTTCTGAAGATGCGGACATTCGAGGTCATTTTCACAAAGAAGTTTTGAGTTTTCAAGAAAACTGTAAAAAATTTCAAAAAAATCTTCATGACCTTAATGAAAGAACTATTTATGGTTAAAAAATTTCATTTGAAGGAACATTTTCTGTCTTTAATTTTATAGTTGTAGGAAAACGCCGAAAAAATTCAAACTTTTGCAATTTTCGAAAATTCAGTTAACCCTGAAAATAGGGCCTATGCCACATTTATAAGTGTATATAACTCTATTCTTACAAGAAATTTAAACAAAAAATTTGGAGCAAATTTTGAGGAAATTTTGAAAATGTCCCTAGGGCTTTATATGTCTCCCCAAAAATTAATGAATGAGTTTCAAAATCGCAGAGCTTCGAATCAGGCAAAAACAAGGGTTTCTTCAATTTGGAAAAAATCCTAAGGATTGTTTAGGCGCTAGGTTTGTTCACATACACCAGACGGACGGGCGTTTGGACGTTTGGAATTAATTTTTCGGTATCAAGGATCCACAAAACAAGAATTCTGACTATATCACGTGTTAGAGGATTTTTTCTTAATTTAGCAATTGGATTTAACCACTTTTTCGTTATCAGGGTCCGACAATGGCATTTTTCTGCCGCAAATCAGCCGTTCTTTCGCACAGCATTACATAGTATACTATGTATATTACTCCGTATATACGTACGAATACGAGAAAGTAAAGATGCAGACTCCATCTATCGGAGAACTTTTTGAACCAAGAACGGGTTAGGTTGATCTGTCGAGTTGTGTATTCGGGCTTTATTTGTGACGGACGTTAATAAATACTTTTACTTTGTAGATTCAAAATTACAAATAAAATAAAGTTGATACAAATAAATTAACGGGTTATGGGCCCAGGCAACGTGCGAATCGTATTCTCAAGTGAGTGGATCCGAAATTGAACATCTGAAGAACATGTGTTTTTTTCTTTTTATGCGTCTCAACTGGAACTTTTTGTGTGAATAAACGGCTACCGGGAGTGACTACAAAATACAAGTGTTCGCGAGCGTGTCCGGTTTTGGGAGATGATGAAACTGCGGCACAACAAGCTATTCAGCAATGGAAAAAGGACGACGCTGAAGCGGGCAAGTTTGTTAGCAAGTGCGCTAGAAAAACTATTGTCGAGCTCGTGTTGACATGCACCAGTGCTCCAGTGCTAAAGGGATTTGGACAAAATTGAGTGCACAGTTTGAACGTAGCAGAACACAACGACTGAATATGCTGATCGAGTCATTTTTACACGTGACGACAAAGAAGACATCAGTACGCATGTCGCGAAAGGGCAGAAGTTGTTTTTGGATTTGAAATAAACTTACGAAGAATGAAGAAAATACTTTTTCCGATAGGATTTTGAATGGCCGTATTTTATCAACTTTGGGAAAAGAAGAAGACAATTTAAAAGACTTGTGGGACACGATTTCGTTGGAAAATGAAACTGTGAATTTGTTGTTTTAAAAATAGTGCGCGATTGAATTGCGTGATCAAGGGAATATCGAATTGACTGCGTTTATTGCACGCGGTGGTCCTAACAAGAATCCTCGTCATAAAAGTGACACCGAGGGGAAAATCAAAGAAGGATGTTCAACGTGCAAAGCGAAAGTTTCCATGCCATAAATGTAAGCACTTGTGTCATTGGGCAGCAGAGTGTCCGGAGAAGAAGACACATGGCGCTGCTGGAAACATAAAGTCTGATGCAAATGTGGAGTTTATGACACATATGGAGTTTATGACACATATGACAAATGTGGAGTTTATGACACATATGTATTCGGGCTTTATTTGTGACGGACGTTAATAAATACTTTTACTTTGTAGATTCAAAATTACAAATAAAATAAAGTTGATGCAAATAAATTAACGGGTTATGGGCCCAGGCAACGTGCGAATCGTATTCTCAAGGTAGTGGATCGAATTGAACATCTGAAGAACATTGTTTTTCTTATCGTCTCAACTGGAACTTTTGTGAATAAACGGCTACCGGTGATACAAATACGCCAGTGGCGCAAATCCCTCCGCAAATAAGCAGTATCTTACATCGTCTGAGGAGTTTGCCGTTCCTGAAAAAATGTCGCTTGGGATAAATATGCTGCTCATGGGCAAGGAAGTGTGAACATTCAAGTATGTCTAATAATGCTTGGTCGAGTGCCGTACTGAAAAGTTTGTAGTTCCTGAAGCAAGTGCCCATTTATTTTCCGTGAATGCAGCTGAGAGAAAGGGTTTTTCTACGAGACTTCATGATCGAAGTGTCAGCATTGAAGATCGTGTCACTGGAAAAAGGACAGATGTCAGTCGTGGTCTGTATGTATATGCGCATTGTGAAGCCAGGCCACAAGTTCAAGTAAATATGGGACATCATCACAGACATGGCAAATTTATCATGAAAGGTTTGGCCATCAACATAAACATGTGAAGTGGAAAATGCATAGGTTGCCATTCAAGAAACGATAATGCCGATGGTAACTGGTGAACAAATCCACGCCGATGTGAACGGACCCATGTCGACTGAATCTCTCGGAAAGATGCGCTACTATGTGTGTTTTAAAGATATTGTAGCAAGAATAGTTGAGTTTTCTTTTTGAAGCAGAAAAGTGAAGTTTGCGCTGTTTTGGAATAGTTCTTGAATGAAGTCAAGACGAATGGACATGTTATCAAGCAACTGAGGTATGATGGAGGACAAGAATTTGACAAGGTCTCTGAACTAGCAAGCAGGGGCATAGAACACCGCATTACTGCGCCGTTTACACCACAGCAAAATGGTGTTGCGGATTGTGAAAATTGAACCATTGTCGAGTGTGCGCGTTCCATGTTGAATCCAAGCAAGTTGCCAAAAGAACTGTGGGCAGAAGTGTGCAATACTGCCACATACCTCCTGAATCGCACCAGAAAGTATTTCATTAAAAAGTCTCCCAATGAATTGTTGCATGGACGACCAGTTGAAAGTCTCAATCATTTGAAGATCTTTGGAATAGAATGCTACGTGCACATCAACAAGAACTCCCGCTCTAAGTTTGTCAATAAAGCTGTTCGTGGACATCTGGTTGGATGCGTGAAAGGCAGGGATGGATTCAGGGTCTGGATTCCGACCCAAAGGATGATAGTCCTGAGCCACGATGTGAGATTCAAGCCTGAAGTTGTCGGCAAAGTCGCGTCAATACCGACAAGCATGAAGTTTCATATGAAAAACTCGCATCATCTGGCCAGAAGTCAACGACCATGAAAAGCAAATGTAAAATATATTATGTTTAACAAAGCTTCACGCTGTTTCACCCACGCTTCACGATGTTTCGCACATCGTGAAAAAAATAGATGTTTCGCACACGAAAAATAACAATGAAAAATCGCGTTTCTCGCACGGCGAGTTAAAAAATATTTTGCGAAAAAACACAATTTTTTAAAAAGAATACGTGCGGAAAACGCGGTTTCTCATCCTTGTTTTCCGTGTGCGAAACAGCTAATTTCTTCAGTGTCCGAAACATCGCGAAGGGTGTGCGAAACATCTGTAATGATTTGCAGTTGTCTTTTACCTTGACGTCTTTGTTTATAATTTACAAACAATAATGTTATGACACTGACTGGATGCCATTTATTTTTGTACAAGTAAGGTATTTCTAGTTATTTGATATTTAATTTATATTTCTTTACTTGACACATTGCGTTTTGCTCACCGCGTATTAAAAAGTAGTATATGCAACACAGGCGCGAGTTGATTCCCGCACGGCGTCTCTTTTGTCTTCCCGCTACGCTCGGACTCGTGTGTGAATCACCTGTATCGCGCACTTGTTACGTAAACTACTATTGAAGAAACGATATTTTAAACACTTATTTGGGGTGAACATTTATTTTCCTTCCGTTTTATTGGTGGTGCACTGGCACACTGGCACTACCCTACAAGCAGCTAATGTAACCCTGTATACGCCAAATGTGGTGAAACGTGGAACGAGGAAATACCCTGTTTCTGACCATCCCACTGCGTTAACTGCTATGGTGATCTTACAGCAAATTCGAACCTGTGTTATGTTCATCAAGGAGAGAGAAATACAAAAAATCATGGTGAATAGCAAGTTTTCGTTTCCGGAAGCAAGTTTTCGTTTTCAAGCGCCAAAACAATGCAACGAAAAAAATGTCACACCAAAAACTTACACCGAGTCTGCTCCATTACTTCCGTTGCTACCTGCTAGGCAAATCATAACCAAAGCCCGACCACTCATCTAGAAGGATGAGGGTTAACCACTCAGGCCCCCTGGCTCTAGCAGTGGTCAGGAGAAGGTTCCCGGCGGGGAAAATCTCCCCTGGCGGCGTCTTGGACGTACAACGGAGGCGAACAAAGATCAAGGCACATAAGACTTAAAACTCCTAATGGCTCTCCTATCTTGAAATCTAAATAGTTTGCGCGCCATTTCAGAAGACCTTCGATTAATTCTAATGCGGTTTTGCCCCTCTATTGTGTTAACAGGAAATACATATTTTACATTGGCATCCGCCAGTAGCCGTTTCTCACGTAAGTTCACACGTTCCACGTGTTGGCACGTTGGCAAGTTGACACGTTCCCGAGTCAAAGACCAAGTTCCATTTATGGAACGTGAGAACGTAGTATACAGTTTACCTTGCCAACATCGCAAACTAAATACGTAGGACAAACTAAGCGCCCAATTAAACAAAGAATGAAAGAGCATTCTAGAAATATTAAAGAATCTTCTCCACGACTTAATTCTTTATTTAGACACAGACTAAATTTGTCACACGAATTTGACTTTGAAAACCCACTTATTTTAGACACCGAGGTCAGGAGATTCCCACGACTCATTTCAGAAACACTTCAGATTAAGTTCAATCAGACTCTTAATACCAATGTTGAAATGAATGTTTTTACTAATGCCTATGACAATGTGTTATATAAAATTAAAATTAAAGATCCGGAGAATGTAGATCCAGTATAATTGTTAAGTTGGCACACTGCATATTCATACGCCGTGTTTTACCTCACTACATATTCATACGCCTGTTGGTGTCATTCATTCCTTGGAAATGGAGTGTCTGTCGTCAACTTTAGTTATCTGATATCACCTGTAGTGAGTGTGAGTTAATTTCGTAATGTTTCCTCGATTGTTCTACTGCAGAGGTAATTCAATGGGTACAGTTCCCTCACTAAGGTGAGTGTCTATTTGTATTGTATTGATTTTGTTTTGTTGTGTTGTTGTTTTGTATAAAAATTATAATTTTAAAAGGATCTCTTTTGTAGTAGATATGTTTGATTTTGAGATAATTTTACTCAATAGACTTTTACTTTTGAGACAATTGTAGTTGTTTATACACTATACTATAATTACACTAATTGATATGTAGAATAACGGTTTCTGTGTCCCATTATTTTAGCACCTGATGATGTAACGAAACTAGTTACGAAACGTTGTGCAATTGCTGAAATAAATGACTGAAATAAATGATCATAAAAAACTTTGAATACTTTTATTTGTAAACATATATTGACAATCAATAAGAAATATTGATTTACTGGAAATATTCTAAGTTGAAGTTCAATGTTCACTCTTAAGAAATATCACAAGTCCCGATTTGATAATTAACCTCAAGAAAAACCGCACACGCGATCCGCTCACCACCAAGACACGAGTCGGAATACTCTAATTCCCAATCTGGTCCACCTTTCAAAGTTCGCTGTGGTTTTCTCTCTATTGTTTTTTCGTATAGTTATGGTGTACTCTGCGCCTGCTTCCAAACGAACTCGCTGTTGTTTCGCGTTGCTACGGTGGCATCTGCGTATCTGGACCATAGAAACCCACGTCTTTTGCAATATCTACAACATTTTGACTTTTTTTTGCCTAAATAAAATGTCCGTTATTTTTGGTATGTCACAATATACTGTGTCCGAAGAACCGGAAAGAACGAACACATTTTCCACTAGGGCACATTTCTCCCTTCGGTGATATCGGGCTCAGGCAAATAGGACAAAGTATCTTTGTTCAAGAATCTTAACTTTCTTTTGGGAAGATCTCTCAAGCTCGAAATGAAGATAGACGATCTCAAGGCGATTAAACATGTCCTGGATAAGAAAGTCCTGGCAGACTTAACTTTTCCCGAAAATCCTTCTCCATATCGTCTTATATCTTTGTGACGAGATTTTAGACAGGTAATACCATGAATATTTGGAAACATATTTGTTGTATTTGTGGGTTAATAAATAACATCACTAGCTCGTAACACTAGCAGTTTATTCATCTATAGGATACATTTGATATACGGGCGCGGCACACGCGGTCACAACACCACTCGAGAACATAAAAGCTGCGCTACTGTTGTGCCGGCCGGCGGGAGGAGGGGGAGAAGTCGGAGTCAGTGTTACCAACTGACCTAATACATAACAATATTTCTTGGCAGTTTCCAGTGCGTACTACTAAAATAAGGAATGCTGATGGCGTATCCATTGGACATTGCCAATAATTTTGTTCTAAATCTCTTAATTATACCCTCATTTATTCCGTCATTTCAGAGGAATCTTTAGATTTCTCAAAAAAAGCAACAACAACAACAACAAAAAATGGCTTGCTGAATTACCGTCGTTGTTATTACCATAATCGTGTTTGGGACGCTCTACATTGAGAACCACTTTTTCTCTGAATTGCGTTTCTTGCCTGTATTCAAATTGTAGTTACAGTATTATTTCATTAAAAAACAATATAATCTACTTTTATAACAATAACAATGTAATAGAAATAATTGTTGGTATGTAACTTAGGAGTTGGGTAAACGAATATTACTTTCCGATCAATTGTATTTTTGATTTAATTTTTAAACATGTAAAAAGTGTTACGATGTGTTACTTTGATATCACGTACGTATTTGATCTTTCATCTAGCGTACACCCTTCCTGAGGACGAGTTTTGATGAGACATATTAAGTACATATTTTTTATGTAGCATTTTTTATAAAATAAAATATGCGTAATCCAATCCAGAAGATGTAATATGTACGTAAATAGTATGTTTATGTAACATTAGTAAATAGTCATAACCTATTACAAAAATTAAAATATTTCTCTTTTTTGGTTTATAATATTGAATAAATTTGTTATTTTAGTAAAAAATCAAAATGTTTCTCCTAGGAACTGCGCTGAAAAAGCAGTTCCCGTTCACAGGACGGATCTCGACGAGTCTCATTCGGCGGTCACGCGCGCTCGACGAAAAGATTGTAGTTACTAATGGGGCAAGTTGGGGCATGATTTTACAACTGGATTCGAAAGAGGATGGATTCAGCTAGTAAATGAAATTAGAAACATCGCCAAATTACGCGAAATTGTTAACTTTCGGTCTACGTGAACTTACGAGTAATTAAAATTATTGTATTAACTTGATGCATTTTAATATTTCATCTTACGTCGATATCATGCATTAATGCATTATAAAACATACACGAAAATACTCTACAAACCTTCTGGAACAGAAACCGTACTGCCAGCTTCCTCTGCACAACTTTGTATGGCCACCACTTACAAACAAAGACGGTATCTCTGTAATACTCTGGCACTGCAGGTCTGCATCATGGAAATAATTATTGGAATTAATTATTTCCACTATTTCCACCATGGTCTACATACTTAGGATTTTCTAACGTGGCATCTGCGGGTAATATCTCCCAAGATGGAATACGGCACGACTTTTTGCGTCTTTTTTGGGCCTCTCGCAAGATGTCGCATGATCCCGACCTATCAAGCGGTAATGCAGATCAAGCTACTCTAGCGTGACGACCAAGAAAGACGAAAAGCCGTGACATCTTCCATTTTGGAGATACTATCCTCAGATGCCTCGTTAGAAAAAAAACAGTATAACGCCGCGAAGGGTAAGTTCGGGTGACTACTGGTTCCAGGAGAATTGACCCAGAGGCACGAAGTGGGCAGAAACAGATGTTTCCAAGTATACAGTGTGTCGTAGTATGTGCAAAACGCGATTTCATTTTTTGATGTTTGGGCCAGGATTTCGGGAAAATGCACCACCGTGCGGTAGCATCTTCACAATTGTAGTTGTAGAAAGACGGCGAACATTTTTTTCCCATAATTTTAGTTGTAAGAAGACGTCAAAAATTTTTTGAATATTTTCAATGTCCGAAAAATTAGGGTTTTTAACGAACATGAAATCAGCATCAATCTCTTAAACGTCCATCAACAAAATTTAATAAAACAATGGACTCACTTTTGCGAAAAATTTTGAAACGAAATTAAAAATTGCCTATACTTCATGCAAAATTACGCTGTAGCGTCACGTTGGCGGCCGTGGGTGGGAGGAGGAGCGGATGTATCGCATATCTGCGGGCTAAATAGCCTTGGCGCCACGCCGTTGGGATATATTTAGACTAAGTGGACGCCAGCTTGACCTGGAAGGTCACGGGGTAGACGCGAGCTTCCCTCCTACACCAAGGACGGTCACGTGACGGCTACACTCTAGATATAAAATCGAGCCGACGAGCTCACACTTTTTGTTTGTTTTGGAAACCTCGCGCGATGCGCAAAATTTTACGCCCAGGCTGAAGCGTGTCGTGCCTCTTGCACGGGTGACGAGGTCACGGTATTGGCGCGGGAGAAGCGTCAGTGGAGGCGGGGCCTCCCTAGCTATGTGGGGTATCCACAGGAAAATACTCAAAAGTGTGTAGTTTTGGAGCATAATTTAGTTATTGTACATACGTATCGTAAAAAATTTTAAATTTTTCCATGACCCACAACGGGTATTTCATAAAGGGGTTTGAACCCAGCAGGGAGCCGACTATTATTCATAAAAACTCGTGCACGGGGGCCGACGACTAGTTCATCTACAGCGGCAAAACTTGTAATAGAACTCAAGAACGAGGGCCGTCAGTTCATAAATAGCGGCCGCAGTTATGTTTGAACTCATGCGCGAGGGGCGACGGGTATTTCATAAATAATACTCGTATTCAAATTAACGGCAACAAGGGGGCTGTATCATTCTGGATCGTCGGACCGAAGAGCATAAAATCCAACCAATCCAAGGAAGGAAGGAAGGAAGGACGAGCCATTCCCTGACCAGTCCGAAGCCAAGCAGCCAGGACTCCTTACGTAAGTGTGAGCATATTGCGCAGTGTGGTTATTCAGGCATCATGGCTTATCTTGAACGGTACAGGAAAGAGTACCTTAAGTACGTAGCGAAGGAACTGGGGGAAGCAGTAAACGAGGAGGATACTGTCATAAATATACGTAACTTAATATTAAATAATAGTTCGTATGAGGAAGAAGTAGTCAAAGAATTAATAGAAGGATATAAAGAACAGCAAGAAAGGGAACGCGGGGAAATGAAGGAACAGTTAGAAAGGGAACGCGAGGAAAGGAGGGAACAATTAGAAAGGGAGGAAAGGAGGGAACAGTCCGAACGAGAATTTGAATTAGAAAAACTTCGTTTAGCTAGTTCAACACCGACGGGTCGCTCAGTAGCCGGAAGCGAAGTAAATGCGAGAGTGCAAATAAAAATGCATCATGTAATGGATCCCTTTAAAGGAGAAGAGGACGACAGCACCTCATATTTGAATGTGTTTGAGGCACAAGCTAAGCATATGGGGATACCCGAGGAACACTGGATCACTAATTTGATGGGATTATTGCCAAATCATATAAATTCATGGCTTATGTTCGAATGCAGAAACAGAAGTCTCATACGTGGACGTAAAGAAAAAGTTGTTAGAAATGTACAAGTTCACATCGGAGAAACTCAGGCAACGTTTTACGAGACACGCGAAAAGAGCCGGAACCACGTGGAACGTGTACGCGAGGGAACTGCAGAACTATTGCAGGGAATGAATTAGCGGTCGCAATATTTCGACATTCGAAGCTCTCCTTGATTTGATGGTCACAAATAATATGAAGCGGCGGGTACCTGCGGAAATGAAAGACCATTTCATTGATGAATGGTGTACATTTTCGGTAGCGCTAGATTTAGCCAAAAGACTTGACAATTACGAGAACAACAGGGCCGGCTGGAAGCGCACGTTTTCTAAGCCACACCAGCGAGGGGACAAAACGGCAGCAGTCGCGCCTGCTTTGGAATCGAAATCTACGGGGAAAACCAGCCGAAAGTGAACAAAAGCAATGCAGAATTCGAAAGCCCGAGTAATTTACGTTGCTTCTCGTGCGGGTCGACCGAGCATTTCAAGCGGAATTGCCCGAACAAGGAAACAGTAGAAAAATGTGTCACGTAGTCGACGGGGAGGCCAGGGAACTCCTCCGTTCCCATACGTGCGCGGGATTTGTAAATAACGAGCCAATCACGTTCCTTCGTGGCAGTGGAGCTAGTTTTGACCTTATTAGTGAAAAATATGTGTCGAATGATCAATTTACTGGCGGATCAGTATGGATTTTCCAGCCTTTAGACTCCGAACCGCGAAATTTACCAGTTGCACACGTGCGTCTACAGGGCCCTTTGGTCAGGTAGAAACAAAGGCGGCGGTAATACGACGCGGGTGCGATCTCGAGTATTACATACTCAGCAACCGCACCGCCACCTTAATAGACGAACTCAAAAAGGGTTACTTAGAACCGCAAATTGTAAATGCTGTACAAACACGTGCGTGGGCAGCAAGAGAGCGGGAAACTTCCAAAAGTGAAAGGGAGGCGAACGAGACGCAGCAGGGCGACGCTCCTCTGGACGGGGCCGATGCCTCGGGCGGTAATCCCCTCACAACAGAGCAGGAAAGTGTTCTCGAGCCAGAAATAGCAGCCATTAACATAGACGGTGAGGCTTTCGCGGCAGAACAGCAGCGAGATGCTGACATAAAACAATTGTACGAAGCACATGTCCGAAAGGTACCCGAGAGGGGAAAAGATATGTATTTTGTAAAAGGAAAACTTCTGTTTAAGTCTAGGCACAGCAAACGTGGCGACATCTATAACATGTTGGTTGTACCGCACGTGTACCGAGGTACAATTTTGAAGCTGTGTCACGAGACAGTCAATGCGCATTTGGGGACCACCAAAAGCAAAGACAGCATGGTGAAATATTTCTTTTGGCCGAACTGTTTCAAGGATTGGAAACCTATATCCGGACGTGCAACAGTTGCCAAAAGGTAGGCACCACAGGCGATAAACAGAAAGCGCCACTAAAGCTTGTGTCTATTACGGTGGAAACATTTAGCAAAATAAATGTAGACGCCTGTGGGCCGTTTCCAGAATCAGAATTAGGGCGGAAATATATAATTACCGCGATATGTAGCTACTCGATACCCTGAGGCTATTCCAGTCATCAATCTCACATCAGCGACTTTATAGAAGCTCTTTTAGAACTTTTTAGTCGCATGGGATTTCCACGCGAAATCCAAACCGATCAAGGAACGTGTTTCACTAGCGTTTTGACTGCGGAGTTCGCGCAGCGGTTTGGTATTACTCTAGTGCGGAGCTCACCCTATCACCCGCAGTCGAATGCCATTGAAAGGGTCCACCGTACAATGAACCGTGTGCAAAGGTGCTCTGTTTGGAAGCAGGCTCAGAGTGGGAGAAACAGCTACCCGCTATTCTGTTCGCGCTACGCACAACAGTGCACGAAAGTTTAGGGTACACTCCTGCGGAGCTGGTGTTTGGGCATCTACGCACGCCATCTACGCACGCATATAACTCTTCTGTACGAACACTTAGCGGGAGTGGAAGAGGAAGAAAGTTGGTGGTAGAGCACGTGTTTAAGTTAATAAACAGATTACGTAAATCGAAGGAACTCGCATACCAAAGACTAGGGAGTGAGCTGGAAAAACGTAAAGTTTATTATGACCAGAGAGCGATGCATAGGACGTTAGCTGTCGGGGATCGCGTTCTGCTGTAGGCGCAGAATAAAACACGCAAGTTGTCGAGTTGTCGGTACAGTGGGTCGGGCTGGGAGAAGCGCAGGATCAAGTGTCCGAAACTAATTATATAGTGAGATTGCCCAGCAAGAAAGAAGGGCGGGTCTATCACATCAATATGCTTAAGAAATGTCACCAACGAACCGAGTATTTAAACTTTTTAGGGACTAATGGGAGAATCCGGAAGTGGAAGAAGATGAATTAGATAAGTTCGCAGTAAATCTTGACCCAGAGCCAGTCGATGTTGAATCAATGTTAGAAGGGACGGAAGTCGAATCTGAATTTCATGAAGCACTGATCAACACGATTGTAAAATACAAAGATATATTCTCTGAAAAGCCGGGCCTAACTGATGTAATGGCAATGGATATAGAGGTGACAGACAAGTCCAAAACTATACGTAGCACGCCGCATCGTATGTCGTGCAGGCAGTCAGAGATAATGAAAGAGGAAATATCGAAAATGTTGAGGGACAACATTATTGGAGTAGGGGACTCGGACTATACTTCACCTATGATATTAGTCGAGGCACCCGGGAGAAAACCCAGACCATGTATAGATGACAGGAAATTAAACAGCGTGGTCAAAACTGAGTACTACCCCCTACCAAACATGGAAGAGCGGATAGAAACAGTGGCGGCGGCTAGCATTATTACTACGCTCGATTTAGCAAAGTGCTATTGGCAGATCGCATTAACCCAAGAGCGCAGAGATACGCTGCGTTCGTGACTAGTTTTGGCACGTATCGCCCACTGCGCCTTCCATTTGTGGTAAAGAATGCCCCGTATCAATGAAGTCGCATGATTGCGTCACTGTTAAGCGACTGCGGGACATTCGCATTGTCTTTAATGGACGATATTGCAGTTTTTAGCAATACGTGGCAAGAGCATATTATCCATCTAGACAAGATGTTCAAAATACTCAGAAAGGCTAAACTTCACGTACAACCAAAGAAATGCAAGTACGCGCGTGGCTCCGTACAGTACCTAGGTTATATTGTCGGAAGCGGTAAAATGAAACTTGTCGAAGCAAAGGTAGAAGCAGTTAGGAAGTTTCCAGTGCCTCAAACAAAGAAACAGGTGCGTTCGTTTCTGGGACTTAAGGGCTATTATCGGAAATTCATCCCAGGGTTCGCGAATAAATCAGCGCCGTTAAGTGACCTGTTGAAGGGGCAGCAGCGCCAGGGGAAAGACGCGTGGACGCCGGAATGTGAGAAAGCATTTCGCGAGCTGCAAGAGGCACTGTGTAGCGACACAGTAGTGCATGCACCAAACTTTGCTAAACCTTTCGTGATTCAAACACATGTCAGCGATAGGGGATTGGGAATTATTTTGGCACAGCATGATGATGATGGGCATGAGTACCCCATACTTTACTTAAGTAGGAAGTTTTCTGATGCAGAACAGAAATTCTGTACAACAGAAAAAGAGTGCAGTGCCATTATTTGGGCACTCCAGAAATTAAAGTGCTATTTAGATGGTCAAGTGATTATAAAAATAGAAACTGACCATAATCCTCTAGTGTGGTTGAAAAACTGTGCGGGAAATAATCCTCGACTAATTCGCTAGTCATTAATGATCCAGCATAATTCACAAAATCAGCATAATTCACAAAAAGGGGCTTGAGCATGTAAATGTCGACGCTTTGAGTCGAATGTTTTGATGCCTGGACACACTACAAGCGCAGATGTGAGCACTAAGTAGAGTCTGTAATTAGACCGATTGGCATTAGATTTATGTTGTATATATGTATAAAGGTAGAAGATCTACATATGTCTGGATATTGTAAATAGATTTAATGATGGATTTTTAAGGTTAAAAAATTTAAAAAATTAAAAAAAAGGGTTTTTATGTCATTATCAGTTGTTGTTTACATGTAATTAGTAACATTAAAGAAAATAATGTCTTGTAATGTTAAACAGAAATAGGAAAGTTGTTATTTATTACAGGTAGTTCATTAACGGAAATATTTAAATAGTAATTTAATAAAATAAGTTATATTAGGATGTTCTATTGTAATTTGTGATAATCAGAGATGAAAATGAGAAAGGATGTAAATATGATGTTGAGTAATACTTCTAGTGGGGATAAAAATGTCCAGTTTCGACTGTGAGACAATTATATTTCAGGAAATATGTTAACGGTATTTGAATTGAAATACATCTACAGTGATGTATAGGTCACAATAAAAAATGTTACCATTTAGGGTAATACAGTCAGGGACAGAAGATTTTTTTTCCTGTGGTTGGTTACCTGCGGAAAAAATTCTTTTCTGGGTAGGGAAGAGTCTGTAGCATCACGTTGGCGGCCGTGGGTGGGAGGAGGAGCGGAAGTATCGCTATCTGCGGGCTGAATAACATTGGGGCCACGGCGTTGGGATATATTTAGACCAAGTGGACGCCAGCTTGACCTGGAAGGTCACGGGGTAGACGCGAGCCTCCCTCCTACACCAAGGACGGTCGCGTGACGGCTACGCTCTAGGTATAAAATCGAGCCGACGAGCTCACACGTTTTTTGTTTTGTTTTGGAAACCCTCGCGCGATGCGCAAAATGTTACGCCCAGGCTGAAGCGTGTCGTGCCTCTTGCAAGGGTGACGAGGTCACGGTAGTGGCGTGGGAGGTCACGGTAGTGGCGGGTAAATGTCTATGTGTTTTTCTCCATGACAACGTGAAAAGTACCTAAGTTTTTTCGAAAAATTGTATATGACCTTATTTTAAAATCTGTCTTTTAGGAACAGATATCATTCAGGGAAAAAATGTGTATACATATTTTAGTTTAGGAGTAGAAATGGAAAATTTTACCAAAACATTGATACATCGATGTTTCGATACATCGCTAAAGGATTTTCTATGTCAATAAAACATCGATGTTTTAATTATAGACTAATAAACATGCTATTTTCCTATCCATTTTTAATGACAGTTCGTAAAAGGGATATATTTTATTGTTTGGTTACCAGCATGATAGCAGTATGTTAATAAAAATTATGAAATGTAAAGAATAAAATTAACAATTGAGAACATTTTATTTCGCTATTTTACCATTTAGTCACTTTCATTCATACACACCATCGAAGTAAAACATCCTGGATCGTATGTGATACATTTTATATACATTGTAGTATTGTTTTATATTATTGTAGTATACATTCTATTTAGTCTTGAATTTGACATATTAATCTTCTAATCAGTATTCTACATATACCATAAAAATAATTGTAAACATAATAATATGCGGAGTCATATACGTAGTTTTGGGGAAGTTATGTAATGCTGCGCGAGAAAATACGGATTTTCGACAGAAAAAATTCATTGCCGAACGAAAAGTGGATAAATCAAGTTGCTGAATTAAGAAAAAAAATCATATAATACGTGATGTATTCAGAATCCTGTTTTGTGCGTCCTTCATACCGAAAATTCGATTGACGGTAAAATGTCTGTCCGTCCATCTGGGCACAATGCTAGCGCAGAAACCGTTCAGCCGATTTTCTCCAAAATTGAAATTCCCAATCGTTTTGGCTGAAGTCACTGCCCCTGGAATTTGAAATCAATACTTTAAGTTTGGGGGTACTTTACGTGAAGCCTCTCGGACATTTCAAAATCAAAAAAATGGTTCCCAATTTTTTAATGAAATTTTGTGGTTGAATAGAGCAAACGAAAATGATGTAGGTCTTATTTCGTTAATTCGAAAATTACAAAAAATCGAAATTTTTTCGGCATCTTCCTACAATATTGAAGATAGATATTTGTTTTCCTTGAAGATATATCTTGAAATAATGTCAAGTTCAACTTTTCAAAAATGAATAATTTTCAAAAAATTTGGCGAGAAATAGAGGCGCTTAAAAAAATTTATCTCGAAAACCGCTTCAAATTTTCATCACATATGCAATACGGGACGGTAAAAAATACGGCGCTAGTCCCATTTTGGTTGGTTGATATATTTAACATTTTAGGAAGGACAAAACAGATCTCTTTTAATGACATCTTATGTGTCAGTAGAACCTTTTAAAATATAATACACACAGCAATAACAAAAACAATTTTACTGAACTTCTTTTCAAGACACTACGTAATATAATCAATCAATATTTTAAAGTATTACTTTTATAAAAAACCTTAAAAATTTTTTTAAATTCTTTATCATTTAGCATTATGAGATAGCATGCCAACTTAATTTATATACCATTTTATCAGATTTTGTAAGACTTCAATTGGTGACAAAGTATCATTTAAATAAACTTTGAAATTTCTATAAATTAATATTGCGAGATTTACTATTAAGACAAAAGAAGGTCCAACCAAAATTGTCTAATTTAGAAACTTCCACTCACAAAATTAATACAATAGTATTTAACAATATATCTCATATGCCCCAAGCAGGGTGGTGTATCTCAGAACACTTATTTTTTCCAATTTTTCTTGCCACTTCTCTCCACTGGCCAGTCATAAGCTGCAATAAATCAATAATAGGTGGTGTGCACTGAAAGTACAATTTTTTCGACTCATATGCTTATTTAGGTGATATAAACCATTCATTGTTTTTCTAATTTTTGTTCATCCATCAGGGGTAATCTCTGGAATGGCTTAACTGATTCTCAATGTGGTTTGCACCACAGTGAGTTTTGTCAGGCATAACTTGACTTTTTTCAAATTATTATTTTTTCTTTTATAGGGAAGAATGTTTTTTCATTCGAATTACAATTTTATTGTAATCTTATTGCAATTTGGTACATGTAACCTTCAAAATGAGAAAAGTTGAGACCACACGAGTCCACTTGAGATTTTATAAAAACCACCAATATCCTCCTTCCCTACTTCTGAGAGCAAACTAAGAGTGCACTCTTTCCATTTATTGCCAATATTTTGAAAAGGGTGAGGCAGTTCATCAAAATATATTCAATATTTCTTAATGCTACTAAAATTTCCTACTAAATGCTCTTTAATTTGTTTCACTACGCTTTGAATTTTTTCAGTTCAAAATTGTTATTGAGAGTGTGCAATAATACATCTATTAGCAGCTTCCCTTAGCAACAGTGATTGGAGTGAACGCAGCAGATGAGCAGGATTGGGGCCAGGTCAGGTTTGGACAGTGAAAAGCAGTGCCAGGCACAGCAGTGTGTGGGTAAACTGTACATAGAATTCATTACTTTTCATATCTAATAGACAAATGTGATAAAAAAAATACCTAGGCAACATGGAGTACTTCTCCTAGTTATACATATAACACACATGGAAATACCAAACCATGTTTAATGTTTATTTTCATAAACAAGTGTTTTTGAATAATTATTACTAAAGAACAATAGAAATACATGTGATGCACAGTGCATAAACTCTCATAATTCATGGAGAGTTTAGAGACAACTGGCTTTCTAAGACTATTAAGTCAATGAAATCTGCATTAGGATTCCACTCAACTAATAGTTAGTGAATAATGAATGAAACAATAATAAATTGTAAATAAAATTACCAAACAATAATAGGCCATAAGAGCAACAACGATGGTGGAAAGACTTGGGTCTGTGTCACACGACCGTTGCGTTGACGCGCGTCACCTAACGCTAATGACGTCAACTGCGTCGATGCCTGCGCACACGAGTCACTTAAAAGCACGTCGTATATTAAGACAGTCTCTTATGCGAAACGGAATATGAGCGCTCTTGTTGACGTGCGTTGTGCCCGCAACTCAAGCTACGATAACCAAGATTACGCGCGTCTTCTAGCTTTCAACGTGCGATGCGTACTAGGCGACGCACATTAGCAAAAACGCACATCATCAAGAACGCTCATTTGCCGTTTCATGTAAGATACAGTGATAATCTACGATGTGCGTCGAAGTGACTCGTGTGCACAGGCATCGATGCCGCCGTCATCAGCGTTACGTGACGCGCATTAACGCAACGCTCGTGTGACATAGGGCTTAGATCACTTTCTCTCACAGCAGACTCCTGTTAGTTCACTATTGGTCTCATGGCTATGATAAATATCTTCACAGCAATCATGTATCATTGATCACGTTACCACGTGAATTGATTATCACTTAAAACTTTAGAAACTACACATTTTATTGTCACATGGATGAAATGCATTTATCTGTGTGTGACACTTTGCTGCATCACTTTGCTACATGTGTGGCCATGCAGGAAATGTGGCTTCGGAACATGCTCAGATCTGATAAGATCCAACAGTGCACTATTCTATTAAGTAATCAAATATCAGAATACAATGCAGTATTAACCAAGTAGTTGATACAAAATGGTCTATGCCACATTATCTTGTTAGAAAATTGATGGCTTTATGAGAATCTGTACAAAACTATAAGAAAGACAGTAAGAAACGATACTGTGGAACCGGAGGAAATGGATAATGTCAATTATTGGAACAGCAAAATGTCAAGATAAAATTACATGTACTTGTGATTACAGTTCATAGAATACGCATAAGAACTACAATAAGATTTATTTTATTTAGTACAGAGTATCTATGAATTTCATAAATACAATACATTACAAAGAAAATAGAATTATAATTGTATTATTAATATGTCCAGAGTCATCCATTTCCCAGGAGCATTACTAAGATGAGACATGTAATTCGAAAAAGGATGGAATGGCTTTCTAGCTAAATACAAAAATCAAGTAAAAATGCATCATCATTTAACTTATTGAAGATTCCAACAGATAATACTAAAACTTACAATAGTCAGTATTGTCAATACACTGGAATCACAAATGTGATTAGGCTACCAGTGCCTAGAGGAGGTATATTTATGACTTAGGTATAAAAAGTACAGATACCCCATGGTGTTTAAAGGATTCATTTTATATTTTATTGGTATTATCTATAGTAGTTAACTTAAAGACAAACAGAATTGTAAAAATTGAAGAATTTGCCAGATTTTGAATGATGGAGGGCAAACTATGTATACATATTCAATTGAAGTGCCAAAATCATCTGATCCATTTACGACTCGGATCCACATGCCAGGGAAACTTCAATGCTTCTATGCAGGCTGAGGCAGCTCATTGCCTTAGGTGTATCCTAAAAGAAACATTTGGAGCAGAGTAAAAACAAGGATCTCACCTCTAGATTGTTGACCTAACTATCCAAAATTTGTAGACTAGCTTTTTATTGATAAATGAATATGAAATTAAATATTTGAAAGACACAATTGTTGCTCTATTTGAAACTGTTGGTATCTTAATACTGTCCTTATTGCTACATGTAGAATTAAGGTACCCTGCCCTCTTCATTATTCTTGACATTTAAAAGAGAAATCAAGATGGAAATGGCATTTTCAGAACTCTAGATCATATTTACAAGAATGTACTGTTGTCTGAGAGATATAAATTTAGAACAAAAAGCAGACAATACATGTCTTTCCCTTTTTAATTCATATAAAAAGCAAGTGCAGAGTCATAAAGCAGGGTGAAAAATTGTAGGGATTCATGAAACAACACACAAAATAGTTTATAAGTTTCACAAAGGTCTATAAAACAGCAAAACTACAAACAAAAGGAACCTAGGCCAGGCTAGCAGGGTCTACATCCCTTGCAGTGTGAGGAAGCACTGTGGACAGCTGCTGCTGAAAGCACCTGACTATTCCTCACATCAGTCTTCTAGTCATATTAAAAATGCCACATGGAATTTGTCTTGAATTTTTCTTCATATATACAACAAGTACAGATATCCCTGCTCAGAAACTTGTACACAACGCAACACATGCACCTACAAAACACACTGCAAGATTTTTGGTTGTCTGAGTGCTTTTATGAAATTGGTTGAAGTTCAACAATGCTTCTGAAGTGTGACAAACTTGAAGATGTAAAACCACAAACACTGTGATGAATGAAAAATAGGTCTTCACAACTGAAGTCTTGACTTCAACAACATGTGATAATCCAAGGATTTCCTGATGAATTTCAGGTTTAGGAAATCAACATATTTTGTTGTAATTTGTATTAAAGTCTATCTTAGAGCTAGATCACAGCTTCTTTTACACAGAATCATCTGGAAGAAAATGTATGTTAATACTTTTCATTTACAATAGGAAATTTTTAACTTTGCTTAATATGAGAGTTAGCTTACCATGATACCACCATTTAGTCTTCTTTGGGTTTTTATTACACGTTTTAACATAGAAAGAATTATCCGGAGGCCTTTTCTGTAAAATGAAATCAAAATATGAAATAAAATTTATCTTATAATAGAGTCCAAACTACCTCGCAAACATGAACTAAAACTACAAAAACAAAAAAAAAACTGAAAACATTTCTTTACAGTTTTCACCCATTAGAAGAGATGAGCTGGTGTATGCTCTTTGATGCATCTTTGAAATATTAAAAGAATGTGAATTTGTAGAAAAAGTGTCATGGTAAGATAAGAAGCACAATTGCTTGTATTTTTTATTTGAAACAATTGAATCACATTTCTATTAAAAAATAACAATATTTTCCAATGGAAGTGTAATCTAATTATAGAACAAGATAAAGGACTACAGTGGTAGTGATCTGAAACTAGTTCCTCTCATCTAGTTCAAACTTTGTTTTTCAACAAACAACTGTAATTGAGATGATTATTAGAATATTTTGTCTTAAAGGTTGGGAGATCAGTGATAGATAAAAATCCATAAGACATACCAAATTGTGAATGACCATGAATATAATAATGAAAGAAATAAAAGCATGACATGTATTGCTGGGTGCTCACATCTCTCTAAAGTAATATGTTACATAATCAAAAGATTCTATAAAACTATCCAGCATTATGCAAATATAAAATAGATTATATTATTTGTGTGAAACACTAATTTGAATTTTATATTAATATATTATCTATTGTCACTGAATAAGTGAAGAACATGTAATAAACCAGCAGCAATTCGTCAACTTCATCAAGAAAAGTTTATTCCAACAGTGAGTGCAAACAGTGCTGCCCTGCAACGCTTTTTGCTCTACAAATGCTTTTTATCACTAAGAGGCGGATTTTGATGACCTAAAAGCATTGCCAAAAATGATCAATAAAATGCTCTGAAAATGACCTAAACCCAAAGCAAAATAATGTAAAAAATGTAATCAAAACCAGTTTGGATGAATAATTTAAACTGGATACGCATAATTGGGGCTGCTTTTATTTGTTTCAGTGCCTTCAGCTTGCAAACTTTTGGTTTGGACCGTTCTTTATTAGGAAATCTCTATCTTAAGTTATCCCGAAATCAATGACTGACAATGGCACAGATAGGTGCCATAGGAATCTTAGATTACATACAATGGCTGGCATTACAATTTCCGAGTGAAGAAATCAAACAGGCTACTCAGGAATTCTGTGGAGAACATTTGTTGCATCTCATAAATATTAATTGAAGCAAGAACTACTAAATCGATGAAATCAGTGAAAAATGCATTAAAAATGATAGAAAAATGTAAGAAATTACTTACTAGTCATAATCAAAGAAAAATGCACAAAAGTTACATATAAAAGTGGGGTCATTTCCTTTTGTCATGACATAAAATTAATTTCTATACTAAAAGGCATTGTTCTAAACAGAAAACAAAAACAATGACATTTCATTAAAATCCACCCCCTTATGATCACATACGCAAATAGTACCTTGCATTGAAGCACACAAACCTTAGAGGTTGCCCCCCCTTCTAATTATGATGCAACAATGGATGTTGCATCTGAAAGCCAACACTGCCAACCGCAAATAGTACCTTGCATTGAAGCACACAAACCTTAGAGTGTTGTAATAGGAAAATTGTTGATGCAGCACTCAGTGAAGCTACACATCTGCCAGAGAGTTATTACAACTTTTTTTTATAAGTAAATTTATACCTTCTCTTTGCAGCTGCTAAGCATGGATACAATGCTGAGGCACACAGACTGGACTGAGAGAGCTGGTGACCAGTCTTCTGTCAAGATGGACAGGCAGATATGGCCATTGCTATACACATGTGGATGGACGGGAATATTTGGACCAATAAAAGTCACCTGAAAGAATGTATTATTTACCCACTTATTTATGTATCACCAAAAAATAGCAAGTATTCATCATACCTCTGGTGAATCAAAGGGATATTTTGGACTAAATTTGAACTGTAATTGAAATTGTTCCCCTTCATACAACGTCCCTTGAGCTCCATCCATTTGAATAATCCATCTGAAAAATATTAAAAAAAACATAATTATACAGTTATTTGGTAATATGTAATATAATAAAAAAATAAACACACCATCAGATGTGAATTGAAGAACTAAACGAGCACAAATGCAGAAGAACAAGTACTTTTATAAAAAAATGTTAATAATAATAGTAATAATAATAATAATAAAAGGGAAACTTTTGTTTGAAATTAGGGGCTTCCATAAATCTACTGCCTCAGGCCCCTTGTTTTCTCTGGAGCACCCCCAATTGTAATAAGTCATCTATAAACATCTACCTTTATCATCTAATATCCTCCCTCTCACAATATTTTTCATCCTGATATTATATTAAAAAATAAACTCTGTGTAAAGATTTATAAAATATCTGATTTCACTGCACTGGCACATTGTCATTGCAAAAGAAAAGTGGTCTCAAGAAAATTGTCATTTTGCAAGAAAAGTTTTAACCTGAGCTAACTATTTTATTTTGCATCCAAAGAGAAAGTCTCTACACCCTGACTACTCTAAGAACTCTAATATACTCACTGTTTTGTGGACTATCTTTAAGAAATTTTAATTAATGAAATGGACTATTTTTTAAACATATTTCTTCATTAAAAAAAAAAGATATTTTTAAATATCACTTTTCTTATGGAGCAATATTTGTGAATTAATATAATTTTGTTTTCTATATGATTTCGACTGCCACAAATATCAATTAACTTGTTACATTTGAAAAAGTTCAAGATTGTACATAGTACCAGCAGTGCCAGATTACTGAACAGACTGAGCAGGCTGCAGCCTGGGGCATGCAATTTTTGGGGTGAACGAATTTCAGATTCGGATTCAAAATGTATAAGGGAAATTTTGAATGTTTTTTTATATAAATATTTCTTTCCATATTTGTAACAAAAGAAAGTGTAATCAAATATATATCCATTGATGTACACAGATAAAATGAAAAAAATATTGTAATTTATTAAAGGAGAATTATTTATAAGTAAACGTATAATAAATTATTTATACATACACAATATTTCATCAGTTACAAATATCATGCAACAATTTTTTATTAAAAATATTATAAATAGCTTTAATGTTTAAAAAAAGCAATTTAAAAGGGCACTAAAACAATTGACAACTTAGGGCGCATGTAAGTCAAAGTCAGGCACAAAGTACAAGTTACTGCAACAAATCTATAAAATGATCAACACTTTAAAAAAGCTTTCAAATGAAAATTTCAGGCTTTCAATGAGTTTTTGTCCATTCAAACCAGATAAAGATATGTAAGTCTATGGTGGTCACGCTTTCTAGGTATTGATAACTCCATTCTTAACCTACTTTTGCACTACAAAATCTGCAAGTTTGAAGGAATAATAGTCATGTTTCATATGTTATCTCAGATACTTCTTTTCAGTGTGACTTATTTGTAACACTAGCTATGGCAACAGTTCCTGAGTTTGAATGAAATGTTTTGCAAAGGAAATATATTCAAAAACGAACTTGATTTCAATATAAAAACAATAGCACTTCCTTCACAACCTCCTAAGTATGTCCAGGTATGGAAAACAAAAAAACTTGGGTGTAAATGAAAACTCTGTTATTGCATCTAAGGCACTGGATGTGACCAAAGTACCTACTGCGTTAAATTCTGTCCGGCCCCTTCTGCGTCTACAGTTACACCTGGAGGTGGTTCCTTCATCAAGGACATCAGCTCCTTTTGCAGTCGTCTCTGTAAGCAAACAAGCGAGAATTGTGTTATGTCTCACCACACGACGACGTGCGCGGGCCACTCGCTGAAGGAATTACTACCGATCACTAATTTTCACGTATTGGCAGCGATAGGAAACGGGGACATGCACAGAATGGCAGGTCTCGTAAAATTTGATGGAACAACTCCCTACTACTTATGAAGCCATTCCTGAAACACATTGGAGAGGCTCCGTCATGTTCGAACATTTGTTGTGAACAACGATTGGGCCGGGTTGGGTTGGCATTGGAAGTCAGGTGGTACTTTCTTTTCTTGCTGACGCGTGAGGCACTCGACCTGAGGGGATGGTTGCACGGCCGTAGACGCCTCCTGATGCAGGCCCTCACACGCTGAGCGTGTGCCGTTCCAACGCGGCGTTGTGGCGGCGGCAACGAAGGAGAGAGGAGGATGAGGGGTGAGAAGACGATCGATCTTCAACGATTCGGGTCACTGGGACGGGCCCTGGCAAGGCGGCGCAGGAGAGTCGAGACTGGGATGAGTATCCCCGACATCATGCGATTCGAATGCTGCTAAGGGGATCTGATCTACAACGCATGCACGAAAAGGTAGCGGAAAAGGGCGTGCGGGCGCACGAGGAACTGACCTCCCAGAAGCAACTGACCTCCCAGCGAGAGGAGTCCAGCGCGGAGGAGGAGCTACCCTGATCCGAATTAGGTTTCTTCTTCGTCGCCATGGGGCTCGCTCGCCGATTGCGACCATTATGAGCTCGCAGCCATGGGGGAGTGGGCCGCAGCTAGGAGGGGCGCTACTGCGGGCCCGAAGACGCGAAGCGGGACTCGGCGGCGACTCGGTGACTGCGAAAGTACCCAAGGCCCGGGATAGGTCACGGCGGGAAAAGTCCCGGACCGCCGCCTCTACGGACCGGGCGTCGGCGCCGACGGTCGCGCGAACATGCTCGGCTGGTTCGACGACAGAACAGGGGCACAGGACGCGTTGCTGGCCAACCGAGCAACAATCGCAGGTGCCGTTGTTGCAATGCAGAATGGACGATCACATGAAACCTGGGAGAGGTGAGCTGCCGCGGCACTGTGACTACCGCATGGGCCGACCTACCCACCGACCGAACCGCCTGTCTGCCCCACGCCGCTCGTCTCGCGATCGATCGGCCGCGCTGCTGCCACCGCACGTGAAGGTGCGAGGGCGAGCGGCGCGGCGGGTCGCCGCCTCGAGTCCGGCCACGGCCGCCCGCTCGTTCCGGGGAGTAAGCGACCGCGGCGACATTGATTAGCGTGCGCGGGTCTTCGTCTGCTGGTCTGCGTGGCAGACGACCTTCGCGCGCGGCCGCGAGGTGCTTCAGACTCTACGGCCTGCACAACGCTGACCTTCGCGGGGCCCTTGGGCTCGCAATACACGAACACTCGCTCCGGACTCCGCGATAGGGCATTTAGATAATGAGAATATCCCTTCTTTTCAGGTGGGCAGCAATCGTTCTATAAAACCGAGGGGGGGGATGAGGAAATAGCGAAGACCATTAACCGAAACATTCAAAATTTATAAAATGTGGGGCATATATAACCCTAAACATACATTATGTAAAGCAGTTATTTATACATATACTGACATATACCTGTAATAGATATGCCATTGTACAGTTTCCTATACCACGTTTAATGAATTTTCTCGTGTCACTTAGAATTGACATTACTCTCCTTTAAAACTGTTTTATTCTCTAAATTAGTACATTACTATCATAATCTATGCATGTTCCTAAATTGTGTTAACAACGAAATTCGAGTCTTCGAGGAATATACTACTCCAATAATGTCGTTTTCCTCAACACGTTCACTTTAATATTTTTCCCTTATTTATGTCATTCAAGAATGTTCAGTACGAAGTAAAGTTGTTGTAAATTTATTTTCTTAATACATTTACCTTGATAAACAATATGAACACTAACAATGCATGAATTGTCTTCAAAACACGGACATTTAACACGCGTTCAATTGTTTTGACACGAAAGCGTCAATGTCGTCATATTCTCCGAATTTTAATGTTTTTGCGTAATGTAAATTATCTTCATATGGAGCTCAAAGATTCTACTTTGCACACTCACTGTTCTAAAGCTAATAAAATACCGTAATTACTAAAAAATTGTGGAAAGCTGGGCAGTACGTACCTCTGACGGTGACATGGATGCCATCGCCGGTCAGCTGGCACAGGAAAAAACTGACTGTAGTAGTGCGTCAAAATGGCTACTTGATGTCATACGCATCTCGTGAGGCAGCGCGAGCCTAAAAGTAATGATTGTTTATAAATATTGTTTCTCGGCCATACAATATTAGCAGTGATCACTGAATCTGCAGAAATTTAAATTATTCGCAAGAGTAAAATGATTTTCTAGTGTGTCGTTAGAGAGGAAGTGTCTTTTCTTGTATCGTTACAAGACTGGTGAACTTCCTCTGATAAAATGAATTTCGGTGGAACTATTCGTATAAATAAATTTGGGTTATGTATTATAATAGGAGCATGTATTCTGTTGTTTTATTATTTGAATTCGGAAAGCAAGAGTGCGGCGGATGATATTAAACACGAGCAAGGAAATACCATTAACTTGAAAAGATTACTGATCGCCGCAATAGAAGTAGCAGAGAAGGGAGGCAAGGAGGTTCATGACATTAGACAGCAAGGTGATGTTAAAGAACGCAGTAAAGGAAAACTTCAAGGAGGAGTTAATGACCCTCTTACCCTAGCTGATGATAAATCACATTGTATAATGTATTATAGTCTGAAACAAAATTTTCCAAAGTTGAAGGTGAGTGTGTGTTACACAATTTATTGTTCTGATTAGCCACTGCATTATTATTATTATTATTGCTGTTGTTGTTGTTGCTCTTGTGTCTTTCTCTTTTCAAAAGAAATGATTCTGCTTTTGTAGAATCATTCTTTTAGAGGTTTAATGATCAGAAATTTCTTAATTAAAATAATAATAGCTTCATGTTGAATACTTTCCAGGTCATATCTGAAGAGAAATCAGAAGACTGCCCAGAGGTTCCTCCTCTTGATTTTGATCTCCAAGTGGCAAAGGATGTCATTGAATATCCAGACGACAATGTATCAGTTGATGACATAACTGTTTGGATAGATCCATTGGATGCAACAAAAGAATATACTGGTACTGCTTACTTGCTTAAAAGACCAGACTAGAAAGGGCTGACTGATATTTATTTGAATCTTACTTGTTTTATTGTTTTACAATATTTATTTCTACATTCAAAGATAATTTTCAAAATATCTTTTTATTTCAGAAAATCTTTTAAAATATGTTACAACAATGGTGTGTGTGGCTGTCAAAGGCAAGCCAGTAATTGGTGTTATACATAAACCATTTGATGAAAAATTAAGTACGTACTGGGCTTGGGTTGAAAAAGGAGTTTCAAGAAATTTGAATGTAGATGCACCAGTAAGATAAATGTTTATTTAACTCATAGTAATGAAAATATCATTAAATGTTTTGTTTTCAACCATTTTCTTTTGAATAGGTGGAGTCAAAATTAAAAATTATTGTTTCTATGTCTCATGCTGGAGAAGTTGCAAACATTACTGAGAAAGCATTTGACAAGTCTGTTGAGATTATACAAGCAGCTGGGGCTGGTGAGTGTTGAACATGTACTTTATTTAATAGTAATATTAAATCATTTTTGTACCATGTAGTGTTAAAAATTACATGTGTTTGTTTATAAGTTTTATTTGTGTAAACTATGTACATACATTTTATTGTGTATTTGTAGTCATTTTAAATTTGTTTTTAAATTTGATTAGTGTTGTAGAATGCTGTGCCAAGGTTTTTTATTAACTACTTAGTAATTCAGAGTTAAGTCTTACTTTCTATTATAAATTTAGATATTTTCATGTATACTCCTTGCCAATGCACTGAGGAACAAAACAAAATATTATTTCCAGTTCTTTTCATATTATTTCAAATACTTTTTCAGTATTTCCATACTTTAGTTTTAATTTCTCTGGTGATTGAGTGATTTGAACAATATTTTAAATGCAGGAAATTCCTTGAAAAGAATTACTTGACGCAATGGCAGAACTTTGGAAGAGAGTATATTAAAAAAAAAAAAATACATTTTATGGCATAGTCAGTTCTATAACAGGAGAGAAAAAAGATGCATTAATCAATATGAATATGTTAAGAAATGTGTCTTCTTTACATGTTTTTAATTGTAATCACCCTCACACACCCATAAGTAAATTGAAATTAAATGTGTATAACACGTAATTTATGGTTAAGCGAATGCAGGTTTTATGTCCATTAAGCAAGGTGGCTGTGAAATTGAGATGTCCTATATTATTTCTTCTTTCATTTTGTGAATGAACAAAATTATTGTTTCTAAATTATGTCTCTCTCTTCCAAGTAATTCATACTTTTTCATTTTAACCCGTTCAATCTTTTCTGTAAATTTTTCCACTCCCTACTCTTTTTTACACACAGTTAAGAGGTGTGACCATCGGCATAAGTCACGTATTGGCACCATTACTACAATGAAGGTAATTTATTAATTCGTAAGTATTGTGAAATATTGTTAAATAGGCACATCAGTGAATCTTGGGTGTAATTTGCTATGAGGTCTTTATTGAATGTTTAATTTTAATTTTTTTAAAAAAATTTTCCTCTAAATCTCAACTGTAAAGTAATGACTTTTTTCTTTCGGTAGGATATAAAGCATTAGAAGTAGTAGAAAGACGAGCTGCTGCATATCTACATGTTACAAATATCAAGAAGTGGGATGTGTGTGCTGGAAATGCTATAGTTAATGCCGCTAAAGGCAAAATGACTACATTGAAGGGTGATGAACTAGATTATTCCAAGGATGATGTTGTTAATAGAGATGGACTTCTTGCAACAAGAGACAAGCATGAGTGGTTTCTTGGTAGGCTTACAACAGTGATGTCCAAGGCTTGACTTCGTCATTCCTTTAAGATTTGAAAGAAAGGAAGATTAGCATCTAGAACTATGTTCTGACGACAACGTACCATTTACCATAAATACTAGTGCTATGAAGATATTTGGTCTTATTTTGAGATAAAAGTGATCTGTGAAATATGTAAATGTATATGTGAATATCAGGGTTTTGTGTTTAATCAGTGATAGAGCTAATATTTTGTAGTGGAGGTGATGGGCTACATTGGGCTGTTGTTAGCCAATGTAGTATTTTATATGTGGGAGTGAGTTTTTGGATGTCTTTTTGTGTGATTCTTATTTATGTTTGTCATGTAACATGTTCTTGTAGCACACTAATTCTGTCTGTTGCAGCAATATTTTCATAAATGCCTTCATGTATGTATGTATGTATGTATGTATGTATGTAAGATAGATGAATGAATGTATGAGAATGATTTATTTAAACATTTAGTGTATGATTATAAATCAAAGTCAAATGGTGTGTTCCTTTTGGAAGGTAATACGCCAAAATAAAAGTCATGGTGACTTCATGAAATATGATACCTGATACTTTGTAATTAGCATATTGATGTTTTTCCAAACTTTCTGTGAATGCCTATGACTAGAATTACAACATTGATTAAAGTTTATTCCCTTGACAGTGTATATGATTTATTGTATTAATCTTCTTTTCACCTTCATATAACCCAAAGTAAGTTTTGAATGTATTATTATTGTTAAAAATAACAAGGGCTTAGGTTGACAAATGGTTTTTGGGAAGTCTGGTATAGTTAGATGAAGTGGTAGTGTTTGTTAACTTGTTGCACTTACATCATGCATGGGTACGTGTCAACACAGAGTTATTGAGTTTTGGGCAGGTTTTTGTGATAGTTTGCTTTTGTTACATCTTTCATTATTTATTGAATTCTATTTGTTAATTAAATTGTTAAAGAATTTGCTAGACTTGAAAAGAGTAAAACTTACACAAATATTCTGTAGATTTTCTATTATTTCTTTTTTCCTGCTATTTATTGTAACAATGTGAAAGTTCATTTGTTTATAGGAAATTATTTGATACTGTATGTAATGTTCCTTTTGAAGGACCAGAAGATTAAATTGCACATTGAATTTCCAAAAAGCATTAATTTATGCCAATATTAATTTATTATGAGTAATATTTGAAAGCCATACATTACATTTTAGTATGTCTTTTAATTTAAGAGTTTTTATTTTAAAAAATGCCATATTTGATGTACCACTGTAACTTTTCTTCCTTGTCGAATTTATTTGCAACATCAAAATGTTTCACAGTAAATTGGATTGATGTGTTTGTATACTGATTTCAGTATTAATTTCTTCTTTACATAGAGCTAAAAATTAGTTGATGTTGGAGTCAAAGAAAATAAATATTGTTTTCAATTTCATGTAATAAAAGATCACAAAATATTAAAAACAAATTTCAATACTATTATGTAAATTCAAAGTAGTATGGAACTTTATTTCAAACTTCTAATTTGTTATCTGAATCACTCATGAGCATTTTAAGAAATACCAGGAGCAGCTGCAGCAAAAATGCTGCAGTCATGTGAGAGTGGAAATGGGGGTTCTGCTGCTTTCAAGTATGTGGAATCTAGGCTCCTAGATTCCAAGGCAATAATAGACTTGCAAGCTGTCAATAGGCATTTAGGTACCAGGGTTGGGCAGTATTTAAATGCTTGTATTTGAAACACTATATTTTTGAGTTTTTGGATATGTATTTGGAGATATATTTAAATACATAAAATAGGTGTATTTAAAAAAGAAATATTTCAAATACAGATAAAGATAACAAGGATAGTTTATTTTTGTTTGATTCTCCTAGTTAATGAACTTCATTGAAATACAAATAAAAACCCCTTTCAGCTGTTGAATTTGAATTCTCTTCATTTTTACATTATAAATCTAAATCATTAAAAATGCTGGGCAATTATCTGACAACAAAAAAATGTGCTTATTTCTTATAGTAGAGCTTGACATGTAGGCACTAAAAAGGTTGAAAATAGGCAGGCAAATAGGCACTAAAATCTTAAAAATAGGCATTATTGTTGGCAATAGTAAGTAAAAACTTAAAAATAGGCAGGGAAATGGGTATTATGGTTGAATAATGATAAAATTTATACATAATATGTACTACATAAAGGATGAACACAATTCTGTAAAACTAAATTGAATTTCTTCGATTGTCAAAACATATTGCGGAGTTAGACAATATTCCCTAAGAGTTGACTTGTGTGGAATTTTATATAAAGGGCATTGTCTGGACTTTCCGTGCCAGTTGAATGACCGTTTCCCTTTATGGGTTTTACACATTTGCCAAATATGGGTATAGTGACTGAAGATTTGTTTGAAAAACTGGTCGCTTTAAAAGGAAATTCCGCTTATTTGAGTTGGACTTAAATATTATTGTTCAGAAATTTATGACTCTCAATTAGTAATTTTTTGTAATTGACAATTACAATAAATTACTAATCACTTAATTCAAACAGTAATGCACATTATAGTCATAGGGTGTTACATATGTTGGAACATTTGAAAGGGCTTTCTTTCTACACAAAGAACACACAAATTATCTCTCTTTCCCACATGATCAGAATTTTCAGTATTTCTTCAACAAATCCTCTGTAAGTTTGAGTGAAAAGTGATGTTATGAAATTCTGGAACAACAGAATTACAACATTCACTCTCAACATACAGTTCAACATGTTTACGAAACTATAATGAAATATTTTATATAACCAAGATCATTAATGTGTTGATCATCATTGATTTTTGTTTCTAAATGTTTTGAATTTCTAAATTAGCAATATATGGATGCCTTTTTTGTCTGTATTTTATTTAGGGAGTTAAGATTAATAAGAAATTTTAATTTATAATTTATTCTATCCATTGGAATTACTATTATACTTTCTATTTAATTTATTATATAATATTGGGGGATTTTAATACAGAAAAACCCCTCTTTTACACTTCGCATGGGACCCTAGGGAAAATGGAGCAAATTGCGGAAATGTAAATAAGGGGAAATGCTTTTTTCTTTGAAACTGTGGGTATAATGTATTTAGATACAATCTATACAGATTATAAGATGCTTTAATATGTATAATTATGTACATAAAAAACAATATTACAAGGTCAAATAGAAATTGACCTAACTCAACATCTGAAACCAAAGACATTTTAATACCGAAGTCTAATGAATTTTAAATGTCGCAACAACTCTTCCACGAATCCCTGCAATCAACTGCTGGTAGCCTTTGATGATGCAACCATGAAGGACTCATTGATGAATGAAGGGAGAGAAATAGTATTTCTACAGTAAGAAAAAATGCGAAGTTTCCATTTTCCCAAAGTCAATAAAATTTTGTTTTTGGCAATTCGTAATGATTTCCAAGTAGTAGTTTTTTTAAAAATTATTTATGAAATAATAGAAAGAATATTATGAAAGGAATTTACAGCTCAAAATGTACGGAGAATTCCATACTTTCATGTTCGAGCTATTACAGGATGGGGAAAAATCATGTTTATTTTAGAATGAGAAAGTGTGAAATTGTGAAGGAGGATGATGTAAAATAAATGATCGTGCGGCTACCGCTCTTAGGACTGTGTCACATGAGCGTTGCGTTAACGCGCGTCACCTAATGATGACGTCAGCTGCGTCGATGCCTGAGCACATGCCACATACCGCGCGTGTTCGACTGGCAATATCTTATGCGCAACGGCAAACCGTTCTTGGCGACGTGCGTTGTTCCTGTAGCTCAAGCAGACCGGGAGCGGTAGCTTAGTGCATCAACTGATGTCACTGCAGCGCCTCTGACCGGGAGGTCCTAGGTTCGAGTCCTGACGGCGGCAGGATTTTCGTCACTAGCTTTTCAGCTAGGTCGAATTCAGTCGCTGTCTGGAGGAGAATTCTAGCGGCCGGCAGCTCTGATCGGTAGTTTTCCGTGGTTTCTCCGATCAACACCAGGCGAATGCCGGAGCAGTACCCTACCAAACGGGCCACGGATCGCGCGCGATCTGTTCTTCCTTGTCCTATCCTCACCCCTTACACACACACTTAACACTAACATGCACTACACTACCACATATTCCGGGAAACCGGCCGGGAGCTTAGAACTTGTCCCGTCTGGGGCGGTGCAACACCCTCTAGAGAAGAATCTCTATGCTCTATCTACTCTAGGAAGTATTGGGCGGTGCCCCGCTAGTGGGAGAGTCCTGGTTAGGGGGAAACCCCACTAGCCAACGGTAGGTCGGCGCCGGATCTCGCCATCCAGCGGGGGAAGATCACCGCCAACTCCCGAGAAAAGAACATGCACCGAAGCAGTTGACGTGCCCGGAAACAGGAAGAAAATCAATCAATATAGCTCAAGCAATAGGCGACAACGTAAGTTGAGATAAAGCGCATTTTCTAGCTTTCAACGCGCGATTCCCGCTAAGCGACGCGCGTTAGCAACAACCACGTCGGCAAGAGCGCTCGTGTGTCGTTTCGCGTAAGATACACTGTTAACAACACGTCCGTTACGTCACTCATGCGCAGGCGTCGACAAGCTGACGTCATGTTAGGCGACACGGTAATGGGAAAGTCCAGAGACAGTGCCCGTTGTGCGCAACGCGAAGTGCTTACCAGACGGTGTTGTAGCAAGCACTGGTAAAATTTAAAATAAAAAAAGGGGTTTTTTTGAATATACGCAAAGGGAAGCGGGGTTTTACTGTATTAGATGATTCCATTATTTAGGTGACGAAAACAATGGTTTTATTGTTACTGTATTTAAATTAATAGTTATGTCTATGATTGTTGGGTCTCAGGTATCTTATATTTGTAATTCCTAAAATTGTATCCCTTATTTTATAGACTTGTTTGGTAGTTGAAAAGTATTTAAATTGTCTGTATTAACAACAGAGTGGAAGAGTTAAGACAGCTTGTGTAATTGAATATGGTTGAAGAGAAGAATTTGGAGATCAAGGATTATTTATGTTTTTAAGAAATGTGAGATGAATTAATCAAGATTATATTCTCAAAAATTATTTATAGATTTTAATATCGAATATTTACTTCATGATTTTTTAATTTTATTTACTTGTTTATTATTACTTATTAAATAGTCCAATTTACAAATACATTTCAACCAAAGAATAAGATGGCATCCATGGAAAATATATTTATGACAAGAAGTACATACTCGTATATAAAATAATCTCAAGGTAAAATGAATACAAAGTTAAACAAAATAAAATATCTTTTCATTTTATAAACCTCTCATATAATCAAGAACAGATGATCTTAAACATTGCTAATCACATACAGATCATAATCTTTAAATGATTTTATGATTACAAGTCTCAAGATAAAATTTTTTGATGTAAAAATCTTGGAACACAAGAAAATGACTCCAAATGTCTAGTAGGCCTATTCGCATCACATGACAACAGTTCATTAAGTAATAAAATGGGCTGTCAGTGGCTCCATATTAGTTTGTTTAGGAAGACAATCATCCAGTCAAATGTTTAGAGAGAATATTTGTCATTGAGAATTTAGATATAGATTTAGAAACAAATCTGTACAACCAGGCGCAAGAAAAAGCCATACTCTTGAAGCTATTGTATGAAAATCAAATATGGACCAAACAGAGAGAGTAGACAGTAGGTAAGATCTAATGAGTAAAACAAAGATCTTAAAGCAACACTACTTGTGATTTCCATACGTTCTCTTCATCAGTCCAAACTGTTTTAAGGATTTATTTATAATATCAATAGGCATATTGAAATTCATTTTTGCTTCATATATAATACCAAGATTTCTTAACAAGAAGTATTCAAGATGAATATATTCGTTTTGAAAGAACTGCCAATGATATTTTTATTTCTAGAGAAAGTTATAAATTTGCATTTAATAGGATGGAGATATAAATCATTTAATAAACACCATAGATAGAGATAGACTATCCTTTAGCTGTTCATACTGTCTCGATGGATATATTTATTTATTTATGTATTTCTTTCTTTCTTTATTTTCATTCAATACTTTTAAACAGTTTTAGATCATCAGCGAATAAAGAAATTCAATCTTTCTAGAACTGAGCAAATATCATTGATAAATTGAACAAACGGTAAAGGACCTAAATGTTAACTTTGGGGTACCACAGAAGATACAGAAATTTCGTTGGAAATGAAACCTATGTATTTGACAAATTTAATTGTTTCACAAATAATCAGCTAACCATTTCAGAAGCAACCCTGATATACCCTAAGATTTAAGTTTTAAAATAACAATTCATGGTTTACCGAATCAAATATGTTGCTAAAGTCAGAATAAATACTAATTACTTGGATTTTCCTTTAAAGAGAGTTTAGACTATACTGCTGTAAAGAACTAAGCTTTCAAGTTTCATACTGGCATAAATCTATGTTGATTAATGAAAATCAGTCGCGGCTCGTGGTTTTCTAATTGGGGAAGGCATTACATTACATTGCATTTCTATACATATCTTCCGATCACGAAGACTACAAAATAATGCTTCGCGCTTCTGATAAAGGCTTAAGGGAGTAGCGCTCCTACCGCATATTGGGAAAACTAGAGCTGCACAGTGCTACTCGCTGAGCTGCATAGTAACGCTATCTGGTAAGCACACCCTTCTTCAGACCCTAGGCCCCACCCTTGAAGGCTACCTGGCCGCAGCCTTCGTCCGTCGGTAAGCATGTGCAGTTGACATGACGTCACGCCTCGTTTTACACAGGCCTCATGGAATGAAGTGGGAACGCTTTTCTCTTCCCTGTCAGCAGCTTCAAATGCGTTTTGGACAGCCGTTATCGAACTGGCAAACAAAATTTTAATATGATTGTTACATAATATAACTCAGAAAGCCATTATTAATAAATAAATATATTTATAAATATGTTTTTAAATTTCTTTTGGGGGCGATTTCTATAGGAGCAGTTCTGTCTTACAGCCTTTAATGACGAGCCGCACCTGATGAAAATGAATTGAAATTGCTTATGATGGAGTATGACTATGTGCGGATCCATGGGGAGGGAAATGAGGGCAATTTCCCCCGTAAAATTGTTCAGTAACTATTTTAACGAAACTTCCAAGCAAAAATGTAATCATTAAAACAAATAAAATTGTGTCGCAACATGGGCTGAGTTTTGCGACTTTTAACAAAATCTGTAATGACACATTCGACCAAAACTTTTAATTTCCCTTCCCAAACTTTGTCTCTTGATCTTTCTCATTTATGATATTGAAGTCACTAGGAAGATAAATGCATCTTTAAATATTTTATTTGAAAGAAGAGTATTATTACTTAACTTAATATTAAAATTATATTTGTTTCATTCAACTATTTCTAGTTTTTTAATCATCCTCATTTAATTATTCCTCTTCTGTAAGTTTTCTAATTTCATTTAACCAATTATTTTTTGTACACCTCTTTTTCTTCGACTTTGTGGAGACGTTGCAACGCTTTTTTGAAGACTATTTAACTCCATCCTTTGCACATAACATTACAATACTAAATGTCTACAATTTATAAGATCTAATATTGTTTTTACAAGAATTATTGAGTATTATAGAGAAAATCATGTATTTCTGTGGAATCGATTTCCAGTGTTCAATGGATTTACACATTTTCGGGTCCCCGATTCCAAATTATTTCGTTCTTCTTCTTCTTCTTCTTCTTCTTCTTGCGCGAATTTCAAATTTTAAAACTAAAAAAATTGGTTTTAATTTTTTTCACTACTGCCCACATTGTTTAAAAATCTGGGGGAAAATGTTATAGAATGTTATAAGACCCATTTCATAAGAGGAAAAATTGAGACAGTACTCCAACGTTATCACGTCGAAAATCAATGTAATTTTTTTCTATTTGAATTTGGCGTCGAAATTGGTTGATAAAAATACCTTCAAATTCAACTGTTTCCCCTCTCTTCAGTTTTTTCAGCCTGAAACACGCAATAGTAGAAGCTGTGAAACAAATAAAACCTGAAAAACCCGTTTCCCGCTGTATCTCTGCAACAGATTGCCCTAGGAGGCTGATTTTTTTGTGAATCTATGTCATTTTGTATCTTCTTTCATATGAGCATTGCGATTATCGATTTGCTTTGGGGGCACTTTTCACCACCTTATTCGGCTATACCCTTTTCTGCATAAAAGTTTGTTGAAATGTAAGAGCTAGCGAAGTACCGAAAACCAGAGTGAGGTTACAGCCAAGATCGAAAAAAAGGACATTTGAATGAGTGCCTTATTTTACGTGGCGAGACTCAGGCCATGAGGCCGGCTCTTCCGTCTGATCACGCAAATTTCGTTTACTAGGGGAGTAAGAAGGTATTACTTGGGCGACGAAACAGGCAATATAAATTTTGCTCAGAGGCTTCATATCTTTTACATGCAGTAAATCTACTAACACGGGACAACCGGCTATACTTCCACCTCCGAAGGAAGGCGTACGAAAGATTTTTTCGCCCTTAAATATCCACGGCTTCGATCGCGTTTGAAACTCGCGAACTTGGGTAAAACAGCCTGATACACTAACCGGTACACCATCGCAGCCGCGTTAATACTTCGCGTCCCGTTAATATTTTGCGGGACAACAGGATACATAAGGGGAAAGGGCAACCCCGTTAAAAACGGGACGTCTCGTCACCCTTCGCGTGCAAGCGCGCGAGACATGACATCAGGGTACGCACACGTAGGAATAATTTTCACGCAGGAAACCGTGCACTAAATTAATACTGAATTTCCCAGGCAATCTAGTAGCGACAGGCACGATAAGCAATGTGCTCGATGACAGCATTTCTTCCGGGGATACTCCCCTTCCTCAGCCCACCGTGGACGCATCTGACGGAGCTCGTGAGTTCCGTTCAGTTCTGCCTTTTAAAGTGACGGAAGACGACTAGGTTAGTGCATTCCATATACAAAATGAGTGAAGTGTGGAATTATTTTGAAGTGGACTCGAAAGATGACAATCGTGCTATTTGTAGAATGTGTAAAAAAACATTTTCGCGTGGTGAAAAATCACACAATACTAGTAATTAAAAAAAACATGTTACATCGATACACCGGGTAGTATTCAGCTCCACCGAACACAAGAGGGCCAAGCCAACTAATGCTGCACGGGAAGTTGGAATCGTCGCAGATCGTGCGAGTGAAGTGGTAGAAGTTTATGACCCATGGCCAGTCCTCTCAAGATCCTCAAGTTTCAGCACAAATCAACAACACTCGTTGATTTTTTGGACACAAAAAACAAATTTAAACCTGGAGACAACCGTGCCAAAGCAATAACAAGAAAAATTGCTTACATGATATGCAAAGATAATCAACCGTTCAGTATTGTTGAAGACAATGGATTCAAGTAATTAATTAAACATCTTGCACCTAGATACACCATGCCCACAAGAAAATATTTGGCGAATCACTCCCCCAGTTATTCGAAGAAATGGAGAACAAGGTCAGAGATCAAATCCAGAAAGCCGCGAGGGTTGCAATCACCACTGATTTATGGACTTCAATAGCCTGTGATGATTATATGAGCAGCCGGGACCAGCATTTCATAGGCAAAGATTTTCAACCTCATCACATCTGCATCGAAGTAATACCTTTTGAAGAAATCAGTCGCACAGGAGCAGATATTGCAAATTTTCTTCGAAACGCTTTGAAATTATGGAGTCTGCAAGATAAGTTAGTAGCCGTAATTCACGACAATGCTCGTAATGTAGTAAGAGCAATGATCGAAGGACATTTTCCGCATATTTCATGTTTAGCTCATACTTTGCAACTCGTCGTGAAAGAGGGACTGTTGAGAAATACTAAAATTCAGAAAATTACTGCTTTGTGCCGAAAACTTGTGGGAAGTTTAAAATATTCCTCTAAATCCACCAAAGTGCTGAAAGCGGCCCAGAAACATCTTTCTGTACGTCCACATCGTTTAATTCAAGACGACGCGATGGAACTCAACTCTCCACATGCTCCAAAGACTTCAGGAACAGAAGAAGGCTATTGTTTATGCTTCTGCCGACTTAAAATTGCCAGTTCATCTCTCAACTGAGCAGTGGGAACTTATTGATCAACTCATTAAGACTCTAAACATTTTTGACCAAGCAACACTAACGGTCAGTTCGCCAAATGTGTCAGCATCTGAAGTTATTCCTATTGTAAATATTATAATTTGTGAACTAGAAAAGCCAAATGAAGTTGATTCAGGACTTGCTGCTGCGAGAAAGACTATGTTGGAATCTTTAAAAGCAAGATTAAAAGATATATAACCAAATGAAATAAGTTCCATTGCTACATTGTTGGATCCTAGACTGAAAGGTCGAGTATTCCGCGAGAGTGCTGTTCGAGACTGCCCGAAAGAGATTATTGGATCTTGTAAGTCAGGAAGCAGATCCAGTGGTTTCAAAAGAAGAGGTAAGAGTTTCTGATTTCTAATTTTAATTTTAAACGACCCTATTTTTTCATCACGATTTCAATTCTCCGATATTTCAATAGTTAAAAAATTAAAGTCCTCTGTATAATTCGAATAACTCTCAGTATCTGCAAGATTAATTTCAAATTAAAGACATGCATTTATTGTTCAAAATTTTAATACATTTAATTTATTTTATAGGCATCCTCAACTACTGAATCCCCGAAAATGCATGGCATGTGGTCTGTTTATAGGAATATTTTAAAGAGAGACCACGAAACATCATGCTGTGTACACGAAACCCCAACTCAAGAGGATGAATTAAATGTGTATTTAAGCGAGGACTTGCTTCCTCCTGATGCAAATGTACTAGCTTACAGGAAAAACAAAGTGACTCTCCCCAATTTAAGAAAAAGTTCTGTTCGATACTTGTGCATACCAGTACATGTTACGAGAACTTTCAGTACAGCTGGATTGATACGTGACAAAAAGGAATAGAATGGACCCAGAAAGAGTTAGAATGTTTTCCTTAATAAGAATGTTTTCCTTAATAAGAATCTTTAAAAATTTAAAAATGTATGTTCACCTCAATAGTTTTAAAAATTTAAAATAGTAAATCCATGTATGTGTGAAGAATGAAATATATCCTTGCAATTCTGATTAAACCATTTTTTTGTTGAGTCTGAAAAGAAGTACGGTATCGAGTATCGAGTATCGAAGCTCTCAGACAGGTCACGGTATCGAATATCGAGAAAATCTGGTATCGACCCATCACTAATTTGAAGTTATAATTCTTGGGTGTAATTTACTGAAGAACTTTGCAGCTGTTCGTCTTGGCGATGCCGCGTTCGAATTTTAGGGTTTAGTAATGGCGTGAAGAGATTCGTATAAAAAGATAAATATGCTTTGAAGTTAATGTTCTTTAATTTAGATTGGTGGCTGTGTCATAAGACAAAATACTGTCTCCGCTGAAGACATAAATAAAGCAGCATGGACTCTTCTTCCATATGGAATATGAAAATCCAACCGTAGCGCCCGCGTATTGTTGTCGAATCTAGGCGCGCATTGTTGGAGCTCCCTGGTTACATGTTTTTGCAATTTGTAGTTCTAATATATTGCGAATCTGAACTAAAAGAGCGCTACAAAGCGCGAACAGCTGGTTATATAGCACTTTTTTGGTTATGAAATTTTAGAAGCCATTTCCCATAAGTTACCTTCATATTCAAAAAACATTTTCTCCAAAATTGTTGACGGTAGGTATACCAAACTTTCACAGTTTATTACTAATTGTTCAGTCTTAATTTTAACACTAGAATTTAACAAACCCTCTAATATTTTGACAGAATGAAAATTATTTTTTAAAAAATTAGGAAAAATACTATAAAATAAAAAAGTACTTAAAACCTATTCTAAATTTCCTGTGTTAAATTTTTCCCGAGTTAAAGTGATAAGAAAAACTCAGTGTATATGCTGTGAGAATTAAAAACCTTTACCTTTAATAGTTTCTGAAAAAAGTACATCAAAAATCCTCATTTTAACATGGGCAGTGTAGGCTCCCCTTATCCCCTACCCCATTTGTAATTTTTTACTTTCGTCATTAATGATAATAAATATTTTGTTGATCAATGAACAATTATTAATTATTGTAAAAACACAAAAAAGAAATTATGTTATTTCTTTAATTTTGTAATTGAGTTAAGGGTTAACGGCTCGATTAGAGATTTAAAAACAAACTTCGTAACACTACTTCGCTTATGTAGGTACCTATATTATTTATTTCGATTGCAAATTGAAACTATGCAGCCTTCGGTCATGTGAGAGGTGTGTATTATTTTATTACATTATGAGATCTTGGAAAAGTCCAAATCTTTATTACTAAATAGCAATGCGTGTACAAATTGAAAGAAATTCAATGCAGTTACCTGCCACGTGAGAGCTGTCTCTAGTTTCATTAGATACCGAGGAACTCGCGAAAAAATCAAAAATCAGTTTCGATTTTGTCTAGAAAATGTAAATATGATTGTGTTATTCTCCTTATTCTCATACTGCGCATATCGACAGAATTCATCTTAGTATATCACTGCGTACACTCAGCTGACGTCACGCACCGTGAGCTACATTTTTCTGTCGAAAAATCGCCGTTTTTCGTTGCAGAATCACATAACTTTCTCTATATAACGTTCGTAGCTGTGAGAAAGTAAAAATCGCTGCGCTGCTCTTCAATACGCAATCCATGTGCATTACATCATTTACACCATTTGAATTTCCGAAGGCGACACACCCTTTGCACCTCTCACAAGACGTTTCATGTACACTACTGCGGTTGAGACCACGGTACATCCTTCTTGAATTGTGATAAAACATGAATTGGAGGGAAGGGCTAGACTAGCCCACCACCATGTCACTCAATAGAAAGCACACAGGAAGAAACCTTGAAGGTGGTTTCTTTGATCTCCGAGGGGCGACGAAGTTGCACGGGTCACAATATTGGAACCGAGATCACGATACTTGTCAATACGTAGGGATATACCTCCATAGTGAACGAAACACTATTAAAATTTTAAGGATCTAGTCCATTGTATTTTTCGCCTGTAGTGAAAGGAAACACTAAAATTTATTTCAATGAGGGAAAGAGGTATCAAAGGAGAGACAATAATAAATACATCGTCGGTCACCTTTCCTCTTACCATTACCTATTTAAAATTTTTACAAATTTAATATTCACATCGAAACAAAC